>CABPRJ010001922.1:0-555359 GCA_902439185.1 Cinara cedri
ATGATCACCAAATTCATATCGGCGACAATAATTCTACAATTTATCAATCCTATACCAGTAGGTATTCTATAATGTACCTGTCCGCATCTTCAACCTCTTTATCGACACTAAATTTTGCATTTATCATATAAAATTGTTTATTATATACACGTACCTCATTATCGTTCCATATAGCCTACGCTCTTTTTGATTAAATTATTTTTCAAGTCATTATCAGATACTTATTCGACAAACACACTATGTCATTATTAATTTACCGTTAAAACACTCCTACATCGTTTCAATATACGTTTGATCGTTTTCGCGCATTCGTGTTATTGAAAAAGCGAATTATGGCCGTCTTTTGGATTCCGAGCGTAGCAAGAGAGCTATTAATTTTGCAATGATATTTATTTCTTTCTTTGTCTTTTTCCATAGACACGTTTTTTCCTAGTAAACTTGCTTCGATTTTTACGTGTGACAACTTTTCTGAAAGCTCAAGTTATCTATATAGCACTTTAAAGAAATATTTTTTTCGATTTTTGTCACCATTTTTTAAATAAAAGCACTTAAGTGGGAAAAAAACGTAGGAAAAAGTACAATTTCACGATTTTATTATTTTATAAAAACACGGACGATGTTTTCTACCAGAAAAAAATGATTTAATCAAAATATTACCGGATACCTTTTTTAATGAATTTTTGATTTAATTCCATACGGTTAGGGTGACGGTTAGGTGATGTGGTAAAATTTTCAAAATCGTAGGACGACTTTTTTTATTTTTAAATGAAATGAAATTTAAACAAAAATCGTAAAAAAAAATTACGGCACTTCAAATTATGTATTACCGAACTGCGCTCGGAATCGTCTTTCTTCAAGCAACGGTTTATTGTGTTTTACAGTGGCTGCTCCCATCCCCAGTACCGGCTATATTTATTTTTTTTTTCCTTTTATTATTGCTTTAAATCGATCATTATGCGTTTGTGTCGCACGTCCTCGTAGCCGCACAATTCGTCCGGTCCGAGTGAAAAACGTAACCGTCCTGTATATGACGATAACGTATTTATGTCGGGCGTTTCGGCGGCGTCGTGTGGGTGGGCGGCATGTCGTCACCGTTATCGTTTGCACGCGCGCAGACGCACAGATAAACCGGCCGACGACGGCTACGGAACGAATCGGCTGCCGTTCGAGGTGACGGAGCGGGCCGGTCGAAAAAGGGACCGGCGACGACGCGCGCGTTTCAAAAAAAAAACTCGCGCTACCGGGCGGCGACGGACAACGTTGCGAAATATTCACGCCTCGTGTAAACACGCACGCCGTGGGAATGTATATTAATAACAATAATAATACGTTATAACACGCCGACAGACGGCCCCGGAGGTGTCGGTTGGCGAACACGAAATCGAGACGAAATATAATATGATATATAGGTGTATAAGTGTAATATATACCATATATTTTATGAAAATAATACATATATATATATATATATATATATATTTATTTATATATTTATATTTATATTTATATTTATATATATATATATATATATATATTTATACATGTTACGTCATTAAAAAAACATTGGTACAAGTTCAAGTAAAATGTACATTATAAAGTTTTACGCGAAAACAAAATGGAAAAAAGCAAAAAAAAAAAAGCAATGCTTTGCGTTCGGGGTGAGTGAGTTCAAAAACAGAAATTCTGCTGTTGCAACTTTTACAATTTATTACTATAGACTAAGGCTAATTAGATAGGTACTAAATAAATCAAACGGAATAAATAAATACAATACAGATAACAGAGAATACTACTATAAACTAAAATTATTTAAATCTAAGGAACTCGGATAATTAATAAACATTGATCTGGTTTTAAACCTAACAATATTTACACTTAACTTTCTACACAAATCGATACCTATATTAATTGTATTCAATTTTCCGAATTTTTTATTAACTTTAATACAATTCAAATTGCTTAAAGTTTTTAAACGAGTATTATACAAATGCAGTGGTTTAAATATGGTCACATTAGTTTTAAAAAGATTTAAGATTACTTTTTTTATAAAAAAAAAAGGTCTTTATAATTCAAATTTGAAAATAAATTAACACTCGGACACAACTTAGGCTTACGCGAAATTATTTTTACTAATCTACACATTGTGGTCTCTAAATTCACTAGATGAGTACCGCATGTTCCGCCCTAGACTTCTATACCATAACTAATTATTTGTTGTGCAAGAGAAAAATAAACTATGTTTAATAATGGAGGACTCAAAATCTGCCTTAGATTTTTAAAAATATAAAAAAGTTTACGAACTGAAGTAGTTATATACTGCATATGATTTTACCATTTAAATTTTTCATCAACGATAACTCCTAAATACATAATAAAAAGCAACATTTTGAATGCCCATGCGTGAGCGTAACCTAATCAAATCTTATAATAGTAATATTATAACCGCGTTAGTCGGTAAAAATAAATATGGCTGCGACGACGACGACGACGGGCGCGGTGCCGGTTGCATAACCGTTTGTCACCGTCGTCGAATTAGGCGACGCGCAAAAACGACAATCTTATCACTTACCGAACGGACTACCCGTGTCGTAGTATAAATTCATAGACGCGCGCAGACTTTAAGTCGCGCACTTTCGGGTCGTGCCCAAGTAAACTTAATTTATTAGGTAAACCAACCTATCCCAAATCAACTTTTATTACCTTATTCAATACTACCGTAGGCGTGTACACAACCGAGTGACGTAATAAAAACGATAAAGAGCCGATACACATGCTAATCCGTGCTCCGCTGTCACCAGACGTAAGTCGGAATTTTAATATTTTTTAAACAATCGTTGTTGTCATGGAAACGTACATTGTTGTAACCATTTCACCATAATATGATGTAATATATACCTATTTTTGACAAAGCAACACTATCAAGTTTTAGTTTATTAGTTTTTAATATAATTTTTTTTAGTAAATATTTGTGGAACGTCGTCTTCGTCGGCACATATACAACTGTTATACGAATATACGTTCGTATTATTTATTTACACGGGTAGTTTACAAATTTATGTTTTATAATAACAAGCGCAATCGAGTTTAATTATAATAATACGTATTGCGTACTCATAATAATATCTAATTACATCTATTCACTATTATATTATCTTCTTTGTATTTTGTATGGACTGCTACACACAAATAATTACTTATAAATCGGAGTTAAATTTTAACTTCAATTTAAACCATAACATCATGATTTACGTTCCAATTATATGAAAATGCGTTACGGCAGACAAACATATCTGGCCGAGTCGAAAACTTGAAGAAATATTATTTTGAAAAAACCTAAAGTAAAAAGTGAAACAAAATAGAGTTTAAATTATAATAATAGTACTTGTATTTTGTACTCAATGGCGTGTTTAGATAAACGGATGTTAGGGCCACGTTCCCTTCATCTCGGGGTATAATTTTGAATACAAAAATATGCATAATATAGGTATTTTATTCAGTATACCTAATTAACTGACTATTATTTATTCAAAAGGAAAAACTCGATTTATCGAATGTAAATCGGTTTGCTGTAGATCCGGCTTTGAAATTCACACTGTCGGTAAGTCAGATATTACGTAGGGTTTATTTACAATTCACATTCTCAATTAAAACTTCCCTCCCGTTGGAAATTCCCGGACACGCCACTGGTTGTATACGCGATTATCATCGCATAATAACTGTGTCTTGACGCGGCCGCTAAATTCACGTACCTCTCTTTTGCGCGAGTTGGTAGATCTAATTCGCGAACGATTTCTACCTGTTTGCGAGGGCATTTCTATTACGACACCTTCATTCCGGCGACGTTTTGCCGCACTCTCGTAGTCGTTAATTTTCCCATCGGATAAATGACGCTTTATTGAATGGCGGTGGCCCGTCAATGACAAGTCCTTCATCATCCCAATGATAATTGCCATGTCTTTAGTATTCAATACGCCGACATTATAATCGTTTTCTAATATTACAAAAGTTTTTAAGGACGTGCGCGAAAAAAAAATGTAATTAAAAAATATACACAAAAATCAATTAAATTTTAAATTAAAATATATTCATATTGTTTTTACCAAACCGAACAGCAAAACGAACGCAAAAGAGATAAAAATGAGTATACAAAATAGCTATGTTGGTTTCTAAAAAAAAAAATTTATATTACAAAACAAAAAAACCTAATATATTTTTGATAAATAGTCCTGTTACACCATGTATATCGACTACTAGAATAAAATCCGCACTTATACCCGAAACTTAAGTAGAATATACGAGTAGATATCGTCTTACATAAACGCACGATATAGCAAGCGTTTAACAGAGACAGTTGTAGCGTGCTGTTAGTTTTAATATTAAAACAGTCATTATTTTTATCGAACTAATCAAACATTATCAGACTCTGTTTTGGTATACATTTGATTTTTGTCTCGGTATTTCAATTTTCCACGACAAATTATAGGTACCTGTGCATTTTTAAATTGCGATATTTTGTATACATTCTCGTAATATCTCGCTTAGCAAATTAAAATACCGAGAAAAAAAATCGTTGTATAAACACACACGGATAATATTCGTACCAACAAGTTTGCTGGTGATTTAATCGATTCGCTGTATAATATTAAAACCAAAAGCGTAAAATTGTCCCCGCTAAACGTAAATTCTGTGTGCCATATATTTGAAAGACGGAGACGAGCAAGACGCCACACTACGCTAAAAAAACATAATATCGTGTTATCTTATAAGTTTAATCTCAAAATAAATACTTACGACAGTCGTCCATCTCAAACTAATAATTAACAACGTTAATTTACAAACAAAATGAACAGTAAAAATGTTCGTATAAATGGCGAAAATGCACAAGAAATTTTTGTATTATAAACAGTTATAACTAATAAGTATATAATAAATATATCATGGAAGACGCGAACAAAATAATGGCGTATTAATTAACAGTAAGAAAAGTAGAACACTATGATTTTATAAATTTGTAAACTCGTTCAATATAAGAAATAACAACATTTGTCAAATTGATACAAACAAATTTTTCACGTTAGTTACCGAATAAATATTATTGTTATAATATCGAATGTTTGATCGACGTGCCATATAATATTAATTTACGATTTTTATTTACGCATGTATGATTTACCTATACTGGTCTTTTTCGGAATTCAAATAGGAAATCGATAACCTTATTCTATCATACGACGATACACGATACAAAACGAATTATTTAAAATAACATAATGAATTTATTATTCTTATTTTAGATTCTGAGTATAAAGAACAGTGTATTGGTTTTACTGAATTTTTTTTTTTTTATTTATNCCACTTCTAAAAAGGAAAATGTTGACCAGATGGTACTTTTAGGAGGTAATTTTTTGATTTTCCAAGCGGTTTTCATAATATCTGGGAAAAACCAGGATAAAATTTAAGAAAAACGGGAAATATATGAAAATAATACTTTTATTATTTTTCAATTTTGTTATTTGTTGTAATTCAGTTAAAATATTCGTAGAGACTTAAAATGTATAACAGAAAACTTATATTTGTCTTTTTTAGACGTGGAAACATTTTCAAAAGATTTAAGCCATTTATAGACATTTTAATTTTGCGAGTTTCGTACATCATTTTTATTCGATATACGATATGTAGCTATTAAAAAACGAGACTGGTTACGAAAAAGTGTTTTATTATAAAAATTATTCTACATTCAAATGCTCCCCTTTAATATACTCCCCTCCCCTTGCCACACACCTCTCCATACGTTTTTTCCATTGATCAAAGCAGTGCTGGAAAACTTCTTTGGTGAGGGCCTTTAGGATCTCTGCCGTTTTTTGCTTCACCGCTTCCATCGACTCAAATCGGGTCCTTTCAACGCAGATTTTATCTTTGGAAAAAAAAAAGACGCACGGTGCCAAATCTGGTAAGTACGGTTCGTGTTCGAGCACTGGAGTGCGCTTACCGTCCAAATACTGCTTCACAGATAGCGCGTTATGGGCAGGTGCGTTGTCCTGCTGCAAAATCCACGAGTTGTTCTTCCACAACTCGGGCCGTTTCTAACGAACTCTTTCTCGCAATGTTGCCAAAACTGATAAATAGTAAATCTAGTTTACAGTCTGACCCTTTGGAACCCATTCAGTCATCACGATACCGTCAATGTCAAAAAAAACGATCAACATTGCCTTAAATTTTGATTTGGACATCCTTGCTTTTTTGATTCTGGGCGATTCAGGTGTCTTCNCTTTGTTTCAACATCGTATTGAAAAATCCATGTTTCGTCGCAAGTTATAATGTTTTTCATCAGTCCGGGATCTTTTTTTAACTTTTCAAGGAAATCTGAGCAGACCTGTTGACGCAAGAACTTTTGGTTAGGAGTCAGGTTTTTTGGCACCAACTTCGCACAGACTTTTGTCATATGTAATTCGCCATGTAAAATTTTTCTAACCGTTTGTTTATCGGCGTTTACAGCCTCGGCAATCATCCAGATGCTCATTTGACGATCTGCACGCACAATTTAGTTGATTTTGGTCACTGTTTCAACTCCAGAAACAGTGACCAACAGGGCGACCTGGGCGCTGGTCATCTTCAGTGCACTCTCGGCCCTCACTGAAGCGCTTATACCACTCAAAAACACGTGCACGAGATAGATAATTGCCTCCATAGGCCTCTTGCAACAATTTATAGCACTCGGTCGGAGTTTTTTTCAATTAAACGAGAAATTTGAGATTGATACTTTGCTCCTGTTTTTCGTCACACATAGTTTTTGGCACGAAAAAAAACACGTTCGTTTCAAACCACTACTGCACAAATACTATAATAGTGATGAAAACGTGTTTTGGTACGTGCATAGATAAGATATCTAGATACCCAACGAATTACTCGTTTTTTTCACTACCCATCTATGGCGCCCTCTAGGCGAGCAGTCTCTTATTTAATAGCCACACCTCGTATACTCTGTAGATAAAATTTTTAAACCGAAGAGAAATGCTTGAAAATTTAACAAGAGGTTTATTATAAGTCATAAATTAAAGTCAAAAAAAATTGAGTGTAATTTTTTTTTTTTTTAAGATAATTTTAATATCAAATTTTGACGAAAATCGTAAATATTTTGGCCTTTCAAAACATATACAACCGAAATCCGCTCACGATTGTTTTTCGTTATCAAAGTTATCAAATCGTTGCGCACGGATATACATTAATTTACCCTCAATATCCTACCTTCCCCATATTTCTGTTTAGTCAAACACTTTTATCCACATAGTAACTTCCAAATAAAAACTAAAAAAAACTTGAAAATATAATATGATCATTATGGCTCAGAAATTAAAGGCATAAAAAAGGCAAAATATGTATACAAATATGCACGAAAAAATTGTAAAATATGCATAAAAAAAAGTTAAATGTGCTTAAAATGTAATAAATATGCAAACAATTATTCAGTTTATTATTCAAAAACATATAATGCCATTATTAGTATATGAATATACGATACACGTATCACACTGTTGTCATTAAATTAATTAACTGAGAGGGGTTAGGTTAATAACAAATTGATTTTAATGTAGTATTTTTTTATTTTTTTTTAACGGGAATTTTAATATTTATTGTTGACAAAAATCCTTTGAATAAAATATTATGTGGAATAAATCGAATTTATAATTATTTTTTTGTTTTAACATATGTATATTGCTGATTTAAAAACGATTGGAAAAGTCAAAATTAAGCGGACAGACTATGTTTCAAATTTATAGTTTTTGAAGTTCTGATATTATGCGTATATTATATGTTATAAGTAACTCTATATTGTTCTTCTTAAAGCATATTTGTCGTGATCTAATGCTTATTTATAACTATTATCATCCGAGGGATTCTGAGTTCAATGATTTTGGACGTACCTAGAGACCCAAGTCATTTCTCGGAATATTTTAATCGCAAAATACCCCTCGATTTGTTGTGCAAACTTATCAGAAATCTTACTCCGATGTATCAAATGTAGCTTATTTTTTAAAAGGAAATGTTCTCTCCACGGTAATTAAAGAAAGTCATTTTTCTAATTTCCCAAAAGTTTTTTACCAGAAATCTTGCTCCGATGTATCATGTGTAACTTATTTTCTGAAATTAAATTTTATCTTCATTGTAATTTAAAGAAATCGTTTTTTTGGTTTTTCAAGCATTTTTCATTATATCTTGGAAAACCCGGAATACAATTTCAAAAAAACGAAAAATATACAAAATGTAGGTATTATTAAAAAAATATTATGGCCTTTTTTTTCTGTATACCACTTTTCTACTAGTAATTTTGCTTCAATTTAAAATAATAGTATTTTTTCTGAAAGGGAATTTGACTGGGAATGTACTTTAGGAAGGTAAATTTTCAATTTTCACAAAGTTTTCCCAATAAATGGGAAAAATCAGGAAAAAATATGGGAAAATCGGTACAATATTAAACAAATTTTATTCAAGAAAATATATTATACTTATTTAATTTTTTTACCATAATATGACATATATATTGTTGACAAAACATCACAATCAACTGAACAGCCCTCAAAATCGTTTTTTCGTTAACAATGGTTTATCATGGTTTATGGTTGCTTACAGATATACATTAAATTACTTAAACAATGGCTGCACCCGTCTCCATTATCCTAGGACGTCTTTTTGTAACTTATGTTTTCTACCAAAAATATAGCTCCAATAGAAAAACTTCAAGAGACCATGTTTATTGAATATTGTACCTTGTTGCTCACACAACCTAACTCCCTCACCTTCAATAAAATTAATTTTACGGAGAAAATAATTGCCTACGAATTTAAAAAACATGATTTCAAATAGTTGCAAATCAGTTACAAAATTATGGAACCAGTATTGAAGTCAACTGGCCGATATAGGGGTGCTACGTGAAGTTGGTCCCCCACCAGTTGATTTAATTTTGCGGTGGATACATTTGGTTGCAGCAAATCAGTTGCAAAATAATGATACAATTTTTGAGTTAATACATTAATGTAGGGGGGCCAACTTCATGCACATATCTTCTCACCTACAGCAATTGCACATCCGTCCCTGGTATCAGGACTTTTTTTTCGTTATGTTTTCCGATTATCATTATTGCCAGGCATCAAGTATAGGCAAAACAGGTACGCCCGTGCGTCGCGCCGTCGTTTATTCCGTTATTATTATTATACGTATGGTTTTAATCCTAGTATTAACACACAATAATCAATTCATATAAGATATAAACGACAACAACTATAAAATCTATAAAATATCTAACAGTTATATATATATATATATATAAACAAAAATAAAAATAAAACTATCAAAATCAAATTTCTTTCTTTAATTCTTACAGCCACCGGACAGCGTCTCCTTCCAATAAGTATAACTTTTCCATACCCCTTGTGGAGGAATGTATCATACAATCTTCAATTAGCTGTTCCATTGTTTGAATCTTACCATCGATCTCACAGAATTCCGAATCTGTTAAGTTCCATTTAGCCATCGAATGATTGCACCTCCCTTGTCCGCATCGGAAGTGATTAAGCTTTAATCAATATTTTCTAGGAAGGTAAAACTCTGGAAGTTTGAGATCCGGATCCTCAACTAGTTTGTAGTTATATAGCTTTTTAATATTCCATTCTTCTTTCCAGCATTCCTTAATGGTATAATAATTGCTTGTATTTACCGGCCAGTATGGTTTCCGAGATTTCAGTCTCGTAGTGGAGTCGATTTTAGATATCATCATATATTGGATTATCAGACGACCTAAGGTATTTCTCCCACTCTCTTCTGAAGATATCTTCTTGCCTGATAAATTTACAAGTACTTGCAACCAAGATAGAGAAATTGACTTTAGTGTACCAAAAATTGTTTTCATTGAACGATTGAGTTGAACATCTATTTTAGTTACATGACTGCAATTTAGCCATACAGAAGAGAATTCAGCAGTTTAATACACTAATGCGAAAGTTGCAGTTTTTAAAAAATTAGCGTATGCCCCTCATCCTGTACCAGCTAGTTTCGCAATGATATTATTTCGAGTGCTTTTATTCAAAGTTATTCTCTCAAAATTAGCTTTATAGGTTAAGAAACGATCCAGATTAACACCTAGGTTTTTTTGTGAAATGTTATGTTGAACTGGGTTTCCATCAAAAGTGATACAGTTGATTAGCCAATTTGTTGTGTAGATGGAACATGAAGTATTCCGTTTTAGATGGATTAAACTTCAGTATCCACATTTTTAGTATTTTAAGAACCTCTCTAAATCCTTATTAAGTAAATCTTCGCATGCTTTTCATCATAATTGGTGATTAAATTAATTATTAAAAGTTTTTTAAAATTGATTTTTAATATTGCGCACTCAACAATATGACATGGCATGTTTACAGGCTGTCTCACCGTGTCAGGCAGATTTTTCTAGATCTATTAATAATTAATTTTTTTCGATTTTTTTTTTTCAAACGGTTTTTTTTCGAGGACATCAAATAGGGGAAAAATTACATTTTTATTTTCATCCCCTGAATACAAAAAAAATTAATTTTGTATTTATTCACTTTACAAAATTTTCAAAAAGTGATATCCTATCGTAAATAATTTTAGCACTCCCAAGTTTAAGACTGATTATGCGCCAATAGCTACTACATCACGATTACGTGATTACGCGATAAAATAATAATAATATAACCACAGCTTGGTAATAATAAAGCTGATTAAAATTATCCATACATCGTCAAAAATTTGGAGAACACCACGGTTATTTATCTATAACAACGATTAGTATCAATAAATTAAATTAGTGTAAAAACCGTTTTTTATGAAAAAAATGACAAGGTATTAATTTATTATTTTATTTGCATTTTTGAATGGAACGAAAAATGTATTGGTTTTACAAAGATGTTTATTTTTTTTTTTTTTTATGTAAACACTTTTTCTACCAGAAAGCTTACTCCGATATATACGATATAGACCTTTTTCTGATTTCCCTGGTTTCCCAGAAAATGTGAAAAACCTGAGAAAAACATGGGGAAACCGGGAAAAACGGTACAATTTTAAACAAATATCATTAAAAAAATTGAACGCCTATTTAATTANATCATTAAAAAAATTTAACGCCTATTTAATTATTTTACCATAATGTAACATATATATCGTTGAAAAAGCAACACTATTAACTAAACTCCGTTCACAATCGTCTTTTTTAATTTACAATGGTTTATCGTCACTTACAGAAATATATTTAATTACCTTCTGTATCGTACCTTCTCAAGTTTTCACCAACACCAGTGTCTGCATCCATCGTTCGAAGTAGGTATGTCCGTCTTTTTTTAAAAATATATTTTAAAAATCATATAGAATCGGCCGATTTAGATTTTAAATAAACTGTTTTATAGCCATGTAGTCAAACTTGTCATGTTTATTTGACACCAAAATCAAGTTTATATAACCAGCAAAGCTCGAATACTATTGGAAGTATGCAAATATATTTTTGCTATTTTACCTGTTAGATGGATAAAATCGGCATATTCACAGTGAAAGATTCGACGTCCTCTTAAATTATTAAATAACTATAATTATAGGTAGGTACATTTCGAAAATCATAATATTTACATTTATTTCCTGTCCTAAAAGTGATTTATAATTCAATTTGAATTGTAAAATATATCTTATTTAAACTCGCATGTAAAATAATTTATTTTAATCCTAAAGTGCACATAACACGACTCTATAAAACGTTTTCTCCATCTAGAATCAATAATAATAGCATACAATTTATAATAAATTAAATTAAAATGAATTTAATCATGTAAAAAAAGGAAGTTACCGTAATCTAACTCGTTTAATCGCAAAACTTATACAAAAAAAACATTGAAATCAGCCCTATAATCTATGCAAATCCAGAGGTTAAAATAATCGGCCAAAAGGGCGTCACTCTCAAAGATACTCTTAGCCCCATTATACTCTTAACTTGATTCATCATTAAGCTCGTCATGAATGTGTGCCATACATGAATTAATTACATCATCCCCTCCTTTATCTTGTCCTGGATCTGCCCATGTACATAACTGATTATAATTATATTAATAATAGAAAATGTTAATCAACCAATTTATTTACGTTGTTATTATCTTATCGTCTACGAAACATATTTTTAATTGAAACTTATGTTTTACATTTTTCTAAAGCGTCGTGTATCTACATATAGATGTACTTAATACATATTATAAACAAATGATTTAAATCAGTAAACAACGAACAAATTAACTATTAAGACCCTAATATTAAATGTTAAATGTAATTAAATGATTAAATAATTTACTATATATTGAGATAAAATTTAGTACCTATAACATATTAAATTACGACTTTTTATTGGTAGTTAAATTATTGTTTTTCAGTTCTACGTTTTTACAATGGTTTTATTGCAGCATTAAGTATAGAATTGATGCATCATCATTAATTATAATGTTTTTTTAAGTCTTATTTCAATAGCAATCGCGAATCCAGAGATATTATAATCAGTATGAAGTTACTACAAAAAATGACGTTCCCAGAGTTAATGATACAGTTAATATTTTTGGGTTATCCAAAAATTGTGAACAGTAATAGAAATATTACTAAATAACACAACAAAAACTATTGATGTAGGTTGGTTTAATAGAATATATTTTTAAATTTCATTAAAAATTTTAAAAACATTATTTTTAACTTGACGTACCGGCAAAGAATTGTATATACAGTTCGGATGCTTTACATGAATTTAATGTCCACAATAACATTCCTAACACAGAACAATGTGACAACTTAATCAAGGTTAGTGTAATATAATTGTATTATTGGATATTTGTTATAATTTGATTAGATTTATTAATTTGTTTGTGTATTTTATTTGTTCAAAATAAATAATTTAATCGACCAAAAATTATGATTAAAAAAAAAAATACTTAATCAATTATCTAATTAAATAATTTTTTTGTCGTCTTATAAATTATATATGACACACTTATCATTTTCATACTTGTATTAATATATGATACAAATTTAAAAACTATTCTAAAATGTTGGAGGTCCGTATCCAAAAATTCTAACTAAATAATTATTGGTAAACAAAGATAAACGATTCGTAACTTAATTAATAAATACGACATTCAAGTAAACTTTCCTGTACGACACACAAATAATAAGAAAGATATCGTTATACTGGTTGGATACCAAAGATTTAGAGAATGCTAGAGATGATATCAAAGAAATGATTAATAAGCTTGTAAGAACAATTTTGATACTACGACTATGAATTAACTTGTTAATATTCATATTTGGTCGTTAATTTAATTTAATTTTTACTGTATACAAAAATTTTACCAGAAATCTTGCTCCAATATATACGTGCGGCATCATTTCTTAATATGACACCTTTTCTCTAGGTGATACCTTAAGGATGTCAATTTTTGATTTTCCCAGCGGTTTTCATAATATCTGAAAAAAGCCGGGATAAAACGTACAGAAAACTTATATTTACCTTTTCTAGATGTGGTAAAATTGTCAAAACATTTGAATCCTTTTTGAGCTATTTATAGACATTTTAATTTTGTGAGTTTTTTTATGTAATTTTTATTCAGTAGGTACCAGAGGTTAGGCACCTACTCTGCGGATAAAATTGTTAGACCAAATAGAAATGCTTGAAGATTTAATAGAAGATTTATTAAAAGTTGTACTTAGTGGTCAGTAAGAAAAATTTGAGTTTAATGTAGTGTTTTTTTACTTTTATGTGTGAAGCTCTAGTCTTCTTGCATTTTTGCGAGCAAACCGTGTAATTTTATCTTGCACGGATGACATTTTCAAATCGCGGTGGATGATGTCGTTCTTATCATACCGATATGTTGCGACAATGGTTCGAAGAGCGATGCTCTGACATCGTTGTATTTTTTCGATATTGGACTTACTGGCACAACACCACAGTGAATACCACATGAATACCATAAATTCAAATCGGTTTAACAATCGATATATACAAGAGAAGTTTGTCGCTTAAGTCTAGCTCGGAGTGTCGTCCAACTAGCCATTAAAGTTTGTGCATTTTTTGTTTGATTCGCAACTTTTTCTGACATACATGATGTTTCCAGATAAGTTGTGAGTCAAGGTACATTTCCAGATATTTTGCTGAATCATTTTGCGGAATTATCTGTTGATTTAGCGTAACTGGGATGTATATGGTATTACTTAAGGTGTAGTTAACGTGCACCGACTTATCTCCATTAATTTTTATTTTTCATCGTTTCGCCAAGTTGTATACGGCGTTGATTGTCATTCGTAAGATCTCAGTCGCAGCTTCTTGGTACTTCCTCGTTGATAGTATTGCCGTGTCGTCGACAAACATAGCTATCATTGTATTGTCGTTAGTTGGAATATCAGCTGTATAGAGTAGGTACAAAATAGGTCCGAAAACGTAACCTTGAGGTACTCCAGCTGATATACTCTTCCAATTAGTTATCGTTCCTTCGTATCCAACGCAAAAATGTCTTTCAGTCAGATATGATTTGAGGAGTGCATACCATGTGTGCGGAAGCTGCTCGAGTAGTTTTAACAATAGGCCTTTGTGCCAAACTTTGTCAAAGGCTTGGGCTATATCCAAGAATACTCCACAGCAATAATTTTTTTCTCCTAATGCCTTACTGATCACGTTCGTTACGCGATGAACTTGGTCGATAGTCGAGTGTTATATATGAAATCCAAACTGGTGATCTAGTATAAGTGGCTTTGCTTCAATAATTAGTTTGCAGTGTGTGCTTCACCACAATTAACACATTTCGCCTTTTATTTTTTTGGGCTTTTGACAGTCTTCTGTTATGTGATTTTCACCGCATTTCACACATAGAGACATTTTATGACAACAATTTTGAGTATGCCCAAACACTTGACAGTTTTTACATTGCGGTACCTCTTTTGTCCTACAAGGTGCTTCTATTTTAATTTTAATTCTATTTTAACACAATTTATCAAGATTGTATATATCTTTATTATTGTCTTGTGGAACTGTAATGTTATGCTCACTCAACATAATATTATAATTGTATAATTATTTATTATTTATATCATTATAAAAATGTAACTACAAGATTCAAATATGGTCGAGTACTTGATATTTTACAAAAGGTAAATAATTTAATAAATATAACGGATCGTTCGCTATTCGAGAAGGATACAAGCTTATCTATAAGCAAAATAATTTAAATCTGTGTCAAATATAATAGAACTGCATACTATCTGCTGCGGTCCTTTGAGGACACTGCTGCCTCAGTCATACTATTGTATATTACCTTATTTTCACAATTCGATTATTAATTATTTTATATCGACATCGACACGAATGCCATCTGTTCCGTCCTTTTAAGCACACATATTCCAGTGGCTTCCTATCATTCGAGAAGAATCAATATCCGACATATTACTTTCATGAAGAACATTCAAATATAAGTCAAATAAAATTAAGCACAAGATACACAACATCAATCGGCCCTTAGATGATACCGCCGTGTCGTCATCATTCTCTCGCACTATATACCATTATAATTATTTGTATACAAATTTCAAATCAACACATAACACTATTTTTTTTTATGGTTGACCTTTTTTTTTGGCTTATTTAAACATATAAAATTAAACGGTTTTATAATTGAAAATGAAACGTCTTGACCCCTTGAGAAATCCCAAGACGATCACTCTGTCGAGAATTCTACACACAGCAACAGCTACACTCCACCAACTTCTTTCGAGGATCACTCTCAAATAGCTAGCCTTCGACTTTTATCAGCTATAATCACTCGTGTTCGATTTATTTATTAATTTCCTAATTTAAAAATTAGCATTTTTTATCTGAGTGCACACAGGTGCTAAGTGTTAATTAATTCAATTAGTTTAACTTAATTAAATTGTGATTGCCGTCCAACGACCCCAGGTTCACGTGAGGTTATCCATAAGTATACACTCTAGCGTTCCAACACCGTGGGCAGGTAAAATAATTATATCTTTCTTTAGTTATTGATTTCGTCACCGTTCTCGGATTCACGACTCCGAATCCCTTTCAAATATCGGAAGGAAGGTAGTAATATAACTAGTAGGCTGAACTTTTATTATGATTAAATATAAATCATTCTTTGTAGTACCAAAATCTAGATCAATTATTTTATATTATATAGGTACATTTTTATACCTACTCCTCTATATATTATTCTTTGTAGGTACTTCTACGTAATATCCTATTATTTTAAATATTTTTGTTTTCTATCACTTTACTTAGTGTCCTTAGTCTACTACTATCTCACCCCTACCACAACTTTATATTTTTCCCCCTTAACACCCTTTTGTTCCCCCCTTTATATTTTTCCCATTTTTTGTATAACTACAAAGTAGCACCCAACTTTCAAGCTCAGTTTTACTTACTGAGAATTGTGACAAATTATTGAATATAACAATTAAGATACTTTATTATTTACGTAAGTATCTATCATTTATAATAATCCTATACAATAAGAATTATACAATTTAAAAAAAAAAAAACCCCTAAATAGACAATTAATTCCGAAGAGGTAAATAATTATTGTTATAAAATCTTATACATAAGCACAGAAAATTATATATCATTTGCATTTAATTATAAAGAATAAAATAAACCAAGAGACAATTTAGTCCGTAAAGGTAAACTATTTTTTGTATTAAATCATTAAAATAAAAATATTTAATAAAACTAAAAAAAATATATAAAATATTTATCAAGATACAGATTATTCATGTAGTTATAGTTGTATTTATAGAAAATAATAATAATAATCAATAGATAGTCAGTTAGTTTAAAGATTAATACAATAAATATTAACTAAAAAAAAAAAAAAAACTCTTTAAAACTGTGGATTAATATAACTTTTTTTTTTCTCATCACTCATAATCAGAATAATTAAAATATTTAGTTTCACATATAAATAGGTAATGGAAACAACACGTACTAAAATAACAAAAATCCTCACATGTCTGAAATGGAACAGGATAATCAGGACAATACAAAACTTTCCATTATAGATTTTACAGCAGTATCCACAACTTGGGTTCATAAATTAACTAAAGACAAATTAATTATCGAATTATCTCATCGAAATTTAATAACAACAGGGCTGGTAGCCGACTTAAAAGAGATACTACTTAGATATTTGAGAGAAGAAAATAATCCAGATGAGTTTATCAGTGAAAAACCTAAAAATAATTGTGTTATTGCACCTGGTGTTGAAATGTTTGATTTGTTTAATGTGAGTCATCCTTTGTAACGAAAAAATGTGTTAATATTAACAAAAATAACAATCAGTATACATTTTAAATTATTTAATATTCTATAATATAATATTATTTTAAATATATAAATAGGTAGAAACTATAGTGTATGCAAATTATTATAATAATTCATCAGCTATGGTTATAACTGCTATCAAAAAAAATTAATTGTCGTTTTCGTGTACACTTGTTTTTGCGGCCGATAGTTGGAGTTCATCCCTGAAAAGTGCTATTCCGTAATACCTATGTTGTTAATGCAGCATTACTACAGGACCACCGATGGTGGTGACCAGTGAGCCTTGGGCATGTCATGCAAACCAAAGAGATGACGACGACGATGATCCACGGCTGACGACGATTTCAGTGATCATAATAGCTACAGCAACGGCCACCGATAGCCCTAAAACAGCCAACAGGCCCTGCACGTGACCGATGGTCACGCCTACGCTGTCTGCCTCTGTAAATGACCGGTCATGAAACTCTCGGGACAGCCATTTCTTTTGTAAATAGTCGGCTACGCCATTGGTAAATAGTGACACCAATCTACGGCACACAGAAAAAAAAGCAAAGAATTTTAATACGCTACTGTAGAGTCTTTATACATATGGTGAAAAATCCTATTTGGCTTAACAATAAACCTTGCAAGGTTCCCATTCACCAACTCGAATATTCGGTCCACAAAATCACACAAATTATAGGCACATATATTTATCGAAAACTAAAAAGCTAATAGTTCGTACAATTTGCGATTTGGCCCGCAAAATCACTATGATATTAAATATGTAATTTGATCAAATTTATTGGCTGGAGAAATGATACCACTCAGAAGTTATAGTAGGAAAATTTACAAAATATAGATACACACAAACCAAAAATATGCATTTAAATCTATAAAATAAGCTAAATATGCATATTAAAAAAAACAGGACAACTTTGCAACGGGTTCCAGCCATTGTTGTAGGTGAAAAGTCGGGAAGCTAGTAGAGAGGAAATTGAATGTATATCTGTAAGCAACGATAAACCATTGCTATCGAAAAAATGATTCTGAGTGAAGTTCAGTTGATAGTGTAGAGGCATTGTCAACAATATAATATTTGCTATATTATGATAAAATAATTACATAGACCTTATACATTTTCTTTAATAATATTTGTCTAATATTGTACCTATTTTTCTGTTTTCCTATGGTTTTTCCTGTTTTTCCAATTTATTGAGAAATCTAATGAGAAAATCGAAAAATGACCTGTTCAAAGTACCCCCCCCCCCAGTTTGATTTATTTTCAGAAAAGGTACTACACTTAAAAATCGGAGCAAGGTTTCTGGTAGAAAAGTTGTTCACAGATGAAAAATAAAAAAAACATCTTTGAAAAACCATAAGTTTTTTCGCTTCACTCAGAATCTAAAAGTGCACTATAATAATTAGGTAAGAACGATACAAACTTAAAACAAAACTTCCAATCGTGTACAACAACTTATAAACAATTAATATATTTATGATAACCTTGATAAATCTGTTATTTTTATTTTATCTACAGAGGAATATGGATTAATGTTATGTTACTATGAAC
The DNA here is from genome assembly GCA_902439185.1 of Cinara cedri. NCBI lineage: Eukaryota > Metazoa > Arthropoda > Insecta > Hemiptera > Aphididae > Cinara > Cinara cedri. The sequence goes on from CABPRJ010001922.1 coordinate 18,912, forward strand.
TTTAGCACTGTCATTGTTATTTATTTGTAATAGGACTTTATTTTCTGTATCATATATTATCTTATATATAAAATTATCGTGTCACAATATTCGTTCCCATACTCCTCCGAGACGGCTTGATCGATTCTCATGAAATTTTATATGCATATTCAGTAGGTCTGAGAATCGGCTACTATCTAAGTTTATATGCTCTGCGATAAGTGGTTCCGGAGTTATGGCCTCTTAAGTCAAAGTATACTAGCACGCACGATATTCAACAATTATTATTTTTCCATGCAGAGATAATATACACTCTATGTGGTTATTTTTTATTATTAGTTTCCGTGACACTCGCGTGCCAATAACAATTGAGAATGGCTGGGCCGATTTGGCTAATTTTGCTAAACTAACCTAACCTATGTACGTGTGTTTTGCACATATTTCAATGGCAACAAAACGCAAAGGTGGTGATTTGAACCGTAATACAAGTAATACAAGCAATTAGCTATAATACGGTACACGTGCTTTCCTGCTGTCGAGCATCCCCACTCCCTGATAAGTTAAATAAGGCTTAACTTCCTTTGAAATCCATCAACCTCCCCCCCCATTTAAAAAAAAATCGAGGACAATGAAAATTTAAGAAACCAGGCTGTAATCACACGTACTAATGAAAGTCAAGAGCAACGCAATGAACGCCGTCGAGCTAATGCATTGAGATAGACTGGCCTGTCAACGAGTCACCGACACATAAAATAAAACTATTATAATTTTTATTATCACTATTATTTACACTATTCAAATATCACAATAGAACACATTTAGGCCGCTGCAGGTGGACTACCCACTTTCCACCTATTTGTTTTCATTCAATTCTAACATGGCCATTCCAAAACCAAAAATGAATATGGGTAAAATAATAATAATAAAAATTGGTACGGGCAACGCCGGGCGCGGGACAACTAGTATTATATAAAACCGTAAGTAATGGAGTCTTAAGTGAAACTGACTTGTAGAGTCACTACAAGATAATTTTTTTTTACGCATTTTTTTCGTGATAATTTCCTTCCGATATTTCCCAACTATAACAAGCTCACTCCACGATTTTTAGATACAAAATATTGAGTATCCTAACGAAAGTATCTTAGATAATTTTTAAGATACAATTCTTACTTTTTTGGATGAATAAAATATGAAAATAACGTAAAATTCTAAAATATAATTTTGTTTGAATAAAAATATCAACAATTTATTTTCTTATTTCTTTATTATTATAAATTATTATGTATGAGTATATGACTATTTTGTATTGACGGGTGGATAATATCTATTATTTATTTTATATTTACTAATAATTAACTAATATTTTAAAATTATTGTTATGTATTATGTATTATAACTCATAACTTTATAAGAATAAAATTATATTTGAAAATTGACATAAACATGTAGACAAAAATTATTGTATTATACATTATGTACCCATTACTTATTTTGTTATAATTTTATAATCCTATATTTTTAATGAATTAAATATTTATTTAAATCCGTCTTCCTAAATGTATCTGATGATACTCTTAAGATACTTTCAAATAAAATGTATCTGTATCTAGATACTAATTTAAAGTATCTTATTATAGCACTGGCACGTACAAACGGTATGTTTCTCGTCGTATTACGGTTCATTACATTTTGACGTCGTTATTAAAAGTTTATTTTATCATAAAAAAACACGAGACCATTTCATGAGCTGCAAACAAAAAACTACGGTACTCTGTATGTATAAATATTTAATGTAACAAGAAAGCGGTAACATGTTGAGTAATACCAACATGCAAACTAATTCTAAGGAAGCCTTAATCTCTACTTAAATTTAAAGTGTAACTGATTCAAATAGTAATGACACTTTTCAAATCTTTTTCACTAGCTATAAAAGATCTATTGAAATCTAGCAAAAGAAGTTTTTTTTTTTACCTAAGAATTTCTTTTTCTTTTTTTTTTTTTATATTAAACCTCGGTGACTATGGCCATTGGCATACAAAGGTTTTAACAGGTTAAAAATATACAGGTTAATGATGATAAACTATTGATTATATTATATTAGTAAGAATTTCTTTATATTATACATTACATGTTGTTTATCTCGGATGTGTATGATGAACCTTTAGCGGTGAGCAAGGATGCATAGGCGACCGCGTGCCGCCCAGCCAAGGATACGACCCGACAACCATCCTGGTCAGCCATGGCCCTAGCCATCACATTTGGCGTCTCCAAAACCAGCAAATTATTTTCCCGGCACACCGCCTTGGCCATGGTAACCACTCCCTCGTAGTCCGTCTGCGGACATGGTGGCTCATTCACCACCCCCCTCCACTCTTTCATATATTCCAAGTCCGTTTCATTGGCCTGCAGAAAATGAAAATTACGAGATTACAGAATACAATCCCGAAATACTTTGACATTCCCGGTATTACGGGAATTGTCGTAACCAATCATCGGTCTCAATATAGTCCCGAGATTACATTAAATTGTTTTATATATATATATATATATACAGTGTACAAAATTCTACCAACATTCTTGTTTCGAAGTATAGCACCTTTTCTGAAAGGTAGCTTTCCTGGACTGGTACTTTAGAGACGATATTTTTTAATTTTCCAATAAATTTTCCCAATAAATGAGAAAAACCTCGAAAAAATGTAGGAAAATATACGAAATATAGATATTAGTAAAAAAATATTATGACCTTTAGTGTAGCTCTATTTCACAGGAAAAATTTAAAAAAAAAAAAGTAAAAAACCGGAAAAATAGGTACTATATTAATACAAATACCTATTTGTAAAATTTTTTATGTAATTTTTGTAAGGTTAGGTACACTTAGGTAATGCTACTTTTCCTACGCCATAAATATTATATTAACCTAACACAGTTGTTGAGATTTTGAAAACACGAAATATTTTATGTGGACTTGGGCCCCAAATACTTTCCTTAATTGTACCTAATTATTTTCACGCACGCACAAGGATATAAAACATATTTTTCCAGTTAGAAATTATTTGTTTATTATTGTAAAACCTAAGAAGAAAACGTTTAAATAGTATATTACATTTTATCCGTTATTTACCTTAAATAGTAGAGCGCCGAAACTGGAGCGGCGCACACACAGCACGTGTGTCCTTTGCCTTGCTACAGACTCCAACGTAGGAATTCCCAAATCAGACTTATCGACGGTCAACCGAGAAAACAGGACGGCCGAGTACGAGGTACTGATGCACAGTCCAAATAGCAAGGTGACCCAGGATACAACCCTCACTGAACACGCCTCCGTGCTGACCGTATGAAGTCCTATGATCAAAACGCCAATTAATAACAACTGTAGCAATAAAAACGGGACGAAACGTACCTACCTATAAAAAGCCCGATGTACTTTTCACGATAAGTATAGTAGGCCATTAAAGTGGATATGAAGTTTAAAAGATATAGAGTACAGAGTAACGGTGGAGGTTTTTGAACTTTTTTCGGGGAGGAGGGGCGGCCCTTCGATAACTTTGATTAACTTATGATATATTTAACACACAACAAATATTTAACCAATATTTATTAATTTATTTTAATAAACTTACCTATTAAGTTACCTATTAGTTTTTTACTTATTTATATGAACATACCTATGTTTTAATAAACAACACAATTTTAGTTTAATATTTAAAAATTATAAAATAAAATGTTAGGGGAGCTAGATATAACTAGGTTGGTTAAAAGATTTTTTTCAATAAGATATTAATAAAATTAAAAATAACAGATGTATGGAGAAAGAATTTTTGTAATACCTATTTTAAAAAGAAAGGAGATGTACAAGAATGTGTAAATTATAAATGAATAAAATGTATGAGTCATAGTTTAAAGATATGGGAAAAACTTATAGAAAAGAGAATTAGAAGTGAGACATCAATATCTAAGAATAGGTATAATAAGCACGAAAAAGCAGAGACGAAATATCCCTCCTTGCCCCCCTGCAATTGTAACCGATGTACTTACATACTCTAGAAACTCACGTTTTCGTATTAGTTCGATTATTAATAATTATTACATCTCCTCATACGTACCTTGACTGCAAATTGATCCCCACACGATAAAAAAATACGATATTAGACTGGGAGGAGGAACTCTGTCGTCCGCGGTCACAGCAATCGCATCACCGACAGACACATACGAAAAATGCCTAAAAATAATAATTATAGAATCATTTTTTCCCCAAGATGCAACCCATTTCCTTTATTTCCAAAATGGAAGATAAGAAGATATCGATATTAATACCTAATCCATGTGAACTTTTTTGTTCATTTTGGATCTAGTTACTGAGGAAGTAAGTCGTTTTTTAATTTTTTAAACAGTATTCCTAATAATTAGAGAAAACCAAAAAAGACAAAAACTGATAAATTTATGGCGTAACGTTTCCGTTATAGCGGAACGCCGATTATCCGAACGTCAATCAACCGGACGTCCAATTATTCGGATTAAAACCATATATAGAATAAGTTACTAAAGTGAGCTGAGGACACCCAAAACATGGAACTAAATAGCTTTGAAATAACTGTAATACTGAAGTGTATAAGCCAAGTTCATGTATTTAGAGATTGTGATGAAGAGAATATAAATGAGTGGTTGCTTATGGATTTTAAATTGTTACGTTTTATAATTTCTACCAGGAATATTATTCCAGTAAAAAAACGACAAGAAACTTTTTTTGTTGAATTTGTAATCTAAACACCAGACACACGTTTCACACTCAAATTTGGAGATATGATAATAAATCAATATTATTTTATTTGTATTCAAATTATTTTTATTCCGTTATATTTTAAATTTGATTTTATATTTAATATTTCCAAAAATTGTTTTTAATAAAATTATATAATTATTTTACGATGGTTCTTTAATAGAATAAAGTTCAATTTGTCGCAACACGCCTTTCAAATTTCATTGCACACCAGTGTGCCGATAAACACCCTTTTAGAAACACTGAGATAAATAATTATTATTATTATATGTACAAACCTGACTTGAGCGACAAGCCACATACACAAGACGATTACGAACATTGTCAATCCGAACGCCATCCAAACTTCCGGACTCCAAGTAACTAAGTACGACACCGAAGTCGCTCGATTGACGGTATACTTGGAATACAGCTCGTACCTGAAAATATTATTGTATCAATATTAGTAAGTATAATTATCTAATAAATGTAGTATATCTAGTATTAACTATAGTTAATGATGTCTATCAAGTTAACATAGGCACATTATGGTATGACTATAAAACTAGTATCAAAATTTTGTTAAGAATTTCACTAGATTTTTCTAGCATTTTTGGATTTTCCTAGAGACCCTAGGGCCTGTGTGTGGAAATTTACACACAAACATGCTGGTGCTATCTTTGTGACTGCACTTCAACGTAGTTATTTATTGTTATTTCTTATCGTCTCAGTCTATTATTAATTTAACGACAACGGTGCGATTCGTATTTAATTTTCATCTTTTTTATGCATGTTAATAATGACATTATATATTTTTGAAAAATAAACTGAATAATTTTTCGTATACTTATTACATTTTTGCATATTTAACATTTTTTCATGCATATTTTAGAATTTGTTCGTGCATATTTGCATACATATACATATACGGTTTATTCTACCGAGCGACTCCGGATGGTTCTTTGTGCTATAAACATGAAACACTCGAAGGATCAAAAAAGCTATGGATCGTATAACAGTTTTGTGTTGTTGTAATATGGCAGGCACAGATAAAAAAAAAGCTGTTGATAATCGGAAAGTTAGCAAAGCCAAGATGTTTCAAAAATATAAAAATAACAAACTTGCCCGTTTCTTATTTAGCGAATAAAAATGCATGGATGACAGCAGTAATATTTACATCGTGGTTGAAAGACTGGGACAAAGAGCTTGGAAAACAATCAAGGAAAATTGTATTAATTGTTGATAATTCTGGACCACATCCCCACTTGATAGATTTAAAAAATATCACACTTGAGTTTCTGCCTCCAAATACTACTTCTTTCATTCAACCACTCGATATGAGGATCATTAAGAATTTAAAAACTCATTACCGTGGACTGCTGGTGACATACATTTTGAAGGCTATTGAAGATAATTTATTAACTCTATCTTCATGTGCTATAGATATCAGTTCTAAAATAAATATTTTACAAGCTATACAATTTGTCGCTGACAGCTAGAGAAAAGTGTCGTCTGTTACGAATCAGTATTATTTTGCACGTTGCGGTTTCAGAACACTCATTGATTTACCTATTCCTCCTTTTGTTTCTATTGAAAATAATGTAGCGCAATGCGTAGGAAATGGNACAATCAAGGAAAATTGTACAATTGTTGATAATGCTGGACCACATCCCAACAGTGATGAAAATGACGACGTTCAACCCGTCAAAATTACAACAAGAGAAGCAGAAAAGTGCATTGATCAGCTGAGACTATATTACATGCAAAATGGAAACGAAAATGTCCCAACAACTTCACTAGATGTTTTTTCAGATTTTATCAATAAGCAAAGTCTTGATAAATTACAGCAAAGAAGAATGGACGATTTTCTGCAGCCTAACAAAATATGAATTAAGTATGTACAAAATGTATTAAATAAATTTACGATATAATTATACTAAATAGTAAATATAATGTACAACTGCTAATAATAATAATAATAATAATATGTAATTTTTAAATAAAGTATGAATCAAGTATGTATATATTTTTTAAATAAAGTTTTTTAGTTTTTCTAAAGTTGTTTTTTTTCGTCAGTTCGGCTAATCGGGATAGTCGGATAATGGGGACAAATAAGTTACCGCCCGGTGTGTCCCCATTAAGCGGATTCTACTGTATTGCCTTTTTTTAGCTTCTATAACTTACGAGCCTTATTTATGATTTATTGATTTATTGTTGTGTTTTTTTTTTTCAATAAATACAAGTATACAAAAAACAAATCTATCTTAGGATAATGAAGACGGGTACGAGTATATTGTATTATATTGTAGGTGGGAAATTTAAAAGATAGGAATTCAATGTAATCTGTACACAACGTTTAACCATTGACAAGGAAAAATCGATTCTGAGTGGAATTTATTGATATAATTGCTTTGCCAAAAATATATATGTCATATTATAGTAAAATAATTACATACACATTAAACATTTTTTTTAATAATACTTGTTTAATATTGTATCTATTGTCCCATTTTTCTTACGTTTTCCCTATGTTTTTCTCGGTTTTTTCCATTTATTGGGAAAACTCCTTGGAAAACCAAAAAATGACCTCTTTAGAGTATCACCTTAGTTCTAGCAAAATATTGAAACTTTCAAAGTTACTAATTGATTATAAAATATCTGATAACAGACTACTAAATATAAATAAATAAATAAGTCTTATTATTATCTAATATTCTTAATTTTGATTTTTTCCAAAACAGTCCTTTCGATCCCAATAATATGCCTGACAAAAATATAATATCACAATAACTATATTGTTAAATTATATTAATTGAGTTCAAATTGTTATTAATATTATTATCTTTTAGATAGATGTATCTTACCTTACCTAACCTTATAGATGTTCCTTGGATGTATTAATTTTAAATAATGTTTTTTTTTTCACTGTGAACAATTTTTCTACCACAAATTTTGCATCAATTTACAATTGTAACTCCCAATCTGACTGGAGAGGTGCTTTAAGGAAGTCATTTTTTGATATTCCCAGGATTTTTCCCAATAAATTGGAAAAATCAGAAAAAAGCATGGGAAATACATAAGAAAAACGAAAAATAGGTATAATATTAAACAAATATTATTAAAAAAAATATACAATGCATAGGTATGTAATTATTTTACCATAATATAACATATATATTATAGTCAAAGCTACGCTATCAACCAAACTCCGCTTAGAATCGTATTTTCATTAGCAATGGCTTATCGTTGCTTACAGATATATATATATATATATCCTACCATCGAATTGGACATACTGAATTAAATTTAGAAGGGAATAAATGAAAAAAAAAAGACGCACATACCTCATACGTTGGTGCAGCTACTGTTGTAAGTGAGAAGTTGAGAAGATAGTAGAAGAGGTATTTAATGTATACATTAGTCCTATCCTAGGAAAGCTTTTTTTTTAATGGGGGGAGGGGTTGAAGCATATCTACTTAAAGCATAGGTTATATATAATATTCGTTTCTAGGTAGTAAAGATCTCAAAAAAAAAAAATTGCTTAGTATGCTATTGTTACGCAATACTGAACCCTATGCAACACTTAGAGTTTTAGAATAACAAGACAATTACTCACCTAAGTAAGGCCCCACTTTGTTATTATATCGAAAAAATAAATTATAAATAAAAAACAATGTTTCATTTATTATCATATTTACTTAAATTAGAAATATAAATTAAAATTGCATTTATTATTATTTACCTAACTTAACTTAACCTACCTACCAAGATTTAAACACCGGAACAGAAAAATCAAAATCTTGCACGTCGACGGTGGTGACGACGATCGGAACCAAGACCACATCACCCGTTTTGTCTTTCAGCATCTCTTTGCCGGTTGGAAAGTCTGCTCTGACATAATTGCTCCTGTAAAAACACAATTTACATATATTATACTATTTTTTATATTTTATGTGTTGCAATGAAGCTGTTACTTTTATTAAGATATGTGTATTTTTTACACTCTTTTGGTTAGTAAAATTGCTCCAATTTTTTCACGTCATACCTCAAAAGATGCGGATTTTTTACCCAATTCATTATTATTTATGAAATACTTAATATTTTTTCCAAAAATTCCTTTGTATGCTTATTTTTAAAACTTCTTTTTTTTTTTCGTTTTTTTTGTTAAGAAAATACATCAATATTTTTACGCAGTATTTGAAAATTAACGAAATTTATGACTAGTGTTGTCATTGAAATTGAATTGATAAATGCGTATTTGTGTATAATGTATTTATAAATTTAATTATTTATCAACGTTCCCTTGTAATAATCAGTTGCACCCCTGACAAAGATGGTTTTTGCCCCTACCTATACTATTGTATACTTACCTGACACCGGGGCATTTTAAAACAAATTTCAATGGAGAGATGGAGTTTTAAAAATTATTTTAATAACTTATAAAAAATGATAAAATATTTTACTTTAAAATTTAAACACTCAATGTAAATGTTTAAAAGATGTCTTTGTGTCCTGACCTCTAAACTCTGAATACACCTTTCCAGCCACTTTAAAGAAATATATCAATATTTATATTCTGTAAAATCTAGCATTAAAATTAAAACAAAAAACAAACCATTTAACTTAAATAAAAATATAATAGCTTGAAAGTTCCGCCAACGAATCTCTGGACAAAATGAGGAAAGATAAAAGCAATAACAATAGTAAATTACTAATAAAAACAAAACCGATGAATAAATCGAAAAACTAAAGTTCGATGCAATGCATGACTTTTTTCAAATTTTCAATGTAAATTATCAATCAGAATTAAAACTATAATTTAGGACATTGGACAGAAATAGCACGAGAAATTTATTGAGCGGAAACCGCACAGGCGAAAAGTGCACACCATCGTATTACACGAATTTGATTAGCTCCTATTGTATTTTATTACTAGTATCCATAATGTGTTTTATTATTAATTTTATTGTTAGTTCATTATATTTATGAAAATATTTCTGACGTGCTGTTTAAATTGAAAATTGCAAATGTGATAAACTAAAATAATTGACGATTTGGCAGCTAAAATCGTATTTGTATTTTTTCTTTACATTTTAAAACCAATATGTTTTCTAATTTTCAGAAAAATAGACTAAAGGTTCCCTATATTATTCGATATTTTAGATTTTCAATATATGGATGAACTAGAGAATAATAACGACCCACAATATACCATTTCAGACATCATGACATTGCCATGTTAGTACACCTAGTATGTCCTATAATATATATTTATAAGTACAGTAAGTTCTCACTTAACTACTACATATTCTATATGCATATTGTATACTAATTTTTCTGGGAATTTATTTAGTTAAAAAGATAATAATCATTAAATCAATTTAGTTTCTCTTTCATTATATATTATTATGGTATTTTTAATTTCGTTCCATTTGTTTTCAAACTATTATAACATATGAGCGCTGAGTTGCAAAAAACAATTATTATAGGCTCTCTATTATAGACAAAATTGTTTTACCAAACAGAAATGCTTGAAAATGTATTACGAAGTTCGTTATAAGTCGTACTTATAGTATTCGAAAAAAAAACATTGAGCATAATGCAGTAGTTTTTTATAATCTTTTTAAGATCACATTTTGACGAAAATTATTAAATAATGTTACTTTAAAGTATGTATAACTAAACTTTACTCAGAATCATATTGCTTTAGCAATAGTCTATCATTGCTAACAGGAATAAATTAAATAATTTTATCCATCCTAACTTCCCAACTTCCCATCTACAACAGTGGCGCACTCATCAGCAATATCGGCTCCTTTTTTTTTTTTATTCGATCGTACCTATATTACAATAATTATTATTGATACGGTCATGATAAAACACATTATTATTATGGCATTTAAACGTGTGAATATATATCTAAATCTATATAGGTGTAAGTACCTACAATTCGCATTAATTATAGTAACATATGCGGTCAAACCAGTTGTCACAATAATAGAATATTGTAATAATAATAATATTTATACCTCAGACGAATCGGTATGACAGTACCTAAGTACATAATATAATTTATTACCTATTTAGATACCTACTCGAGTATACCTATTAAAATATACCTATCTATCTATCTGTATACTTACACACACACACGCGCGCACGCAAACACGCAAGTTTGTTTGACATCAAATAATATTGGTCTTGTCAAAAATGGTAAACACCTTGTTTTACGAATTTAAAATTCGCAAACACACGCGTGTATAATTGCTCAAACGGGTATACATCATGGTAATTACCTATCATAGGTATACAAGTACCTAAATACGTATACCCCTTCCTAAATATATATATATATATATATATATATATATATATATATATTATACATAGATATTGGTATACTCGCTCGTAAACCTACCTATACACGTTACAATAGCGTTTCTAGCTTTTATTGTTTCGGTTTTACATTTTCAATGACACGTTTATTGTCTATGCGTCGGACCGCTGTCTCCTCACGTGAACAGTATCGCGAAAAAAAACAATGCTATAACACCTACCTATATAGGTACCGCGATCTATAACCATAGCTATATCTATCGTTATTCGTTCGTTAGTTGGTACGTATAGTAGTTATTGTTATCTATCATCGTCGTCGTCGTCCGAAAAAAAAACAAACACGATTTCTCATTATTTGTAAAACTATAATAATTATTATTGTCCAAAAAAGATCGATTGGCCGCCGAAATGACGGCGCAGTGGATTTTCATCATTTTTTGTCTGTCCGTGTATGCCGGACAACTATTAGTTCTCGGGGTAAGTGTTAATAGTCTTGTACCTAGGTAACCTATATAATATATAATATACCTATCTACTTACCTAGTGGCGGTGTGAAATTATCCACGTTCAACGAAACAATTTCAGAGTAAAATAGCAAAAAAACCTCATATACAACCCAAGTTCAGATAAGAATCAGGAGCTGTAACTAAAACTACTTAACGTTCCTGAACTTAAACTTTTTTGTAACATATCTAAAGATAAAGTACCATCCAACTTATATGGCCATTTAACCAGCTATGTTTCATACAATACCCATTCACGCCGCTATTGATAGGTACCTACTTAATACGAGTATACGACGATAAGATAGCTCGTACACAAATCCAGAGGCGTGCCCAAGATCAGGAAGTTACAGGACGTGACCCGAATATTATTATACTGCATAAAATACTCACATAATGTATAATAGACCTAATCGACAAATATTTTTTATTAGTCCATTAACGGTCATAAACTAGCATCTAGATTCTAGATGCTTGTTTATAATGCGTACAGCGTATAACTATGTTCTAGATTCTAGAACATTAGATGTAAAATTATTACCTTATAAGTGATTTGAAATTTATAACATAAAATTATATTTTTTAGAATATTTTAATACGTTTAACTTTGGGACGCTATTGTATATTGCTAGAAATAAAATAGCTTCTGTCATTGTATAAATCTAGCCACGTATCTACGTCGTCTATATATTACGTTAATCCGAGCCCGAATTTTTATTTTTCAATAATTATTATATTATATCAATCTCATCAAGTCATGTACCTATATCCTAAAATATACTATAGCTGGAAAATGGAAATTCGAAATTTAGGGTTAACAAGCCTATAGTTAGATAATTGGATGTTGATAAGGTTATAAGTTAAAAATTCATAATTGATAAGTAGGTTTTTAATATTACCATATTTATAATCATTAATTTTGACTATAAATTACAGCTGAATATATCTAGTTTTTATAATAAATATATGATCAAAAAAATATCAATTTATACCTATCAATTAATACATTAGATAATAATTAGTCACTATACTCTCCTACTAGTCCTACTACTAGTCCCAGATTATACCAGTATATTATATTCATTTTTAATAATTACATCCAACCTGATTGAATGATAACATGTCATATCCACCTTATGTCCTTAAAATTCTCATTTATATTATTTTCGTTTTTATTTTATACCTTTTATTTCCAATGCGCTAATAGAATATAATATAGATTATAGCCTTATAGGGATATCAAGGCTGAGCATTAACGAGTTAATAACTTGACAGTTAAATTAAAAAGTTGAATTAATTAACTTATTTACTTAATAAATTTATTATTTTTTTTAACTATCAACTTAATTGTTAACTTGAGGAATACAAAAAATTAACTTATAATTAACTAGAATTAATTTTATATTTAAACAAGTTAAGTTGATTTAAATTTTAATTTGTATGCTCATATAAATAAATATATTGTTATTATAATTATCATTAATATATTATAAACATTTTAAAATACGAATTGTTATGAATACCTGTTTTTTTTTACGGTTGTCACCAGTTGGGTATTGCAAACGCGGATTCAGTATATATATTCAGTGTTATATAATTTATCAGTATATGGTTTAAGAAAAATTGTCTAAAATCAGAGGAAATGAAGTGGGAAAAGTAATGTAGGTGACGAAAACTCTTAAAGAATTTTAAAAGCCAGAGAAAAAAGAATAGTTTACTCATGTATTCACTAAGGTTATAATAGATAGGTTACGTAACTCAAACTGGAGTATTAAATATTATCGGTTCTTTTATTATGATTACTTTTGATTTTTAGAAAAAAACCTAATAATAATAAACAAAATTGTTACACATTTTTTTAGATTCTGAGTGGAGCGAGGAATGTATTGGTTTTACAATGATGTTCATTTATTTTTTGTTTTTTTCCTGTGAACAACTTTTCTACCGGCAATTTTACTCCGATTTACAATGGTAGCACTTTTTTCAAAAGAAAATCTGACTGAGGAGGTACTTTAGGGAGGCCATTTTTGATTTTCCCAAGATTTTTCTCAATAAATTGAAAAAATTGGGAAAATAAGTACAATAAACAAAGATTTATTATTAAAGAAAATATAAAATACATACGCAATTATTTTACCATAATGTTATATGTTAGGAATGGTTAATCTTTTCTTACATTACATTAAATTCTTCCCTATATCCTACCTTCCAAACTTTTCATCTACAACAGTAGGCTACCCATCGTGCAAAGACATGTGAATGTTTTTTATTATAAGTCAATTTATTATGTGTCGAAAATATTCATGTAGATATATAATAAATTACCGATAACAGGAGCTGCACCCGTCCCTATTATCCTAGGACAGATTTTGTTGAATACATTTATTTTACTTTTTATTTTCGAGTATTAATCATCATCTTAAATAATATATTTTGTTATTTATTTTATAAATATTATTACCTACTCTTTAAGGGATCAAAAATTGGTCTTACCTATTGGGCACGCCTGATTACAAATTGAAATGGACAGACGCCCGTATATCATTATTTGATAGTTTCCGTATTGTAATGTTTAGAGTATATTTCCCCCAATACCAGAAAATCAGCGGCAGGACGTCGTGACTTCTTCACAGCATGAAGTAAGGAACGTAATTTATTAATGCGATTTTGTTTACCTACGAATTTATTGTACATGTTTTTTTTTTTCATACCTATATCCAATTGTTAATGTACACTTTATATCTACCCAAATTATACCTGCCTATTCTAGTATTAATCACAATCTGAGTATGATTTAAGGTCCAAATGCCATTGGCAAATTTAGCTACGACACCGGAAGTAATCATCGTAGATACCAAACTTAATACCAGGGATCTGCCAACGGAACTATTACAAGAATCGAAATTGGAAAACGGTGACAAAGTCGAGGACATTGCGCCCGCAATCAGTATCAACAGTACTGAACAGAACGCCGCAGAACAGAAACCAATACCAGGTGAAAATGTTACTAGAAATAATGCAAAAACAGAAACTAATAAAACTACGATACTTTTTAACAGTAATTGATAACACACTAAACTAGTAATTAATACCTATTCGATATACAATAAAAAATTTCTAAATTATCAATAATATTGCTAAAAATTTTAATTATTGTAAAATGAAAATAAATTTTATTAATATAATATTATACTTACCTAATATTAAGACGATTTTCGATGATTTCCCATATTTCACCTATATATCCTGAGATGCCATAAATCATGCTGTCATTTGTTAATAATAACAAATAGGGGGGCATCTATAGGTTTGTCAAATAAAAATTTGAAAAAAAAAATACGATAATTTGTCTATAAAGAAAAAAATTGAGGCACCGTTCTGGATAAGTGGAAAGTTTTGAGGGTAGGATTCATGGGGTAATTTATTTTTAACAAAACATTCTTATAAACGAAAAAGATTCTGAGTGAAGTTTGATTAAATATTAATTGATCAATTTTAATTTTAAAAAAGTCGAACATACTTCGCACGATGGGGGTCGGTTAGTTTAGGTTAGAGAATGTTAGATATAGGAATATATATATATATAGGAATACATAGATAGAGGAATATTATTTATATTTGTGCGCAACGAATAATCTTAGCTAATGAAACCGATTTGGATTTCGGTTATACATGTTTTGAAAGGCCGTAATAATTACAATTTTCGTCAAAATTTAATCTCAAAACTCTTATAAAGAACTTAATATGTCAAAACTATTATGAAAAAAATAAAATTAAATATTGCACTCAATTTTTTTACCACTAAGCACGACTTTTAATGAACCTCCCGTTAAATTTTCAAGCATTTCTGTTTGGTCTAACAATTTTATCAACAGAATACCTACTAAATAAAAATTACATTAAAAAAAACCCCCAAAATTAAAATTACTATATTAAATAGCTTAAAATAACATAATATTTTTTTAAAATTGACCTCATTTAGAAAAAACAAATATAAATAATCAGTCAAAATGTCCAATCTCTATAATTATATTTAAAAAAAGAAACAAAATTAAAAATAATATCAAAATTATTTTCGTAAATTTTAACGTAATTTCTACATATTTTTCGGTTTTGCTAAATTATTAAAAAATCTACTAGACAAATTAAAAAGTGATTTTCTTAGCCACCAACTAGATTTAAAATATAACAAAAAAGGTCTTTTGTCGTTTTTCTAATGAAGCAATATTTTTTGTAGAAAACATAATCCTATAAGTTAAAAAAAATAAAATCGTAGCGCCATAATTTGAAAAAAAAATCTAATTTTTCATCTTTTTTAATTTTTTCCAAGTATTATGAAAAATAATTTACCTATTAAAATATGACTTTCTTTGGTAGTGGTTATATTAAAGATAACAAAATCGATTCCTTGTTATTTTTCAATTTAAACAAAATTTCCGGCAGAAAATACCGTTTGCAAAAATTAAAATAATTAAACCGGGAGGCCACGTTACCGTTTTAACTTCAATTTTCTTTCGGGGTTCTCCCGATTATTTTGAAAACCTCTAAGAAAATCAAAAAATAACCTCCCCAATGTACCAACTAGATTAAATTACCATTCGAAAAAAATGCTTCATTTGATATTTCGGAGCAAGTTGGCTGATAGAAAAATTGCTCAGATACAAAAAAAAACGTACTTTTTTGTTTTTTTTTTTCCAATTGTGACGAAAACTGCTTGAAAAAATAACCTTACTCACTAACTAGATTCAAAATACAACAAAAAGATACCTTATTATTTTTTTATTCAAGTAAAATTTCTGATAGATGATGGAAATTTCTGGTGATTTATAGACAAAAAACAAATATACATCGTAGTAAAACTAATACATGCCTTACTACGCTCAGAACCTTAAACATTTATTATGGTAAAATTAATACTACACTCCTAACTTCACTCAGAATAAAGTTAATATTAATATTTTTGTTACATTATTATATTTTATAATATTATTTAAATTTAACATAATAATTAAACAGTAATATTATAATACAATTTACAGATAAATTTTTTAATTTCTCCAACTTAAAAAGTATTAAATTACTCACATGATCGACTATAACATTAACCGATTGGGTCATTTTAAAAAACTGTACTGCCTTAAATAATATTATCTATAAGTATTATACAACAACAACAACAAAAAGTTGTACATAACGTTGTAATAATAGAAGAGATGTGCTCATTTGATTACATTATTCAGTACAGTGGCTATTGTTGGTCTAACATCATTATAGTAGACAGTATACGTTATATTATTATTATAGCGTTACTAGGCCACGATAAAATATAACAAACAAATACGGAAAAAAGAAAGGTAAGATAATAGGGACGGGTGTAACCACTGATGTAGGTGAGGGATATAGACAGAAATTTAATGTATATCTATAAGCAACGATAAACCATTGCTTACGAAAAAACGATTCTGAGTGAAGTTCAGTTGATAGTAATGCTTTATCAACAATATATATATATATATATATATATATGTCATTTTATAGTAAAAAAAAAAATAATTAAATAGACTTTATATATTTTCTCTAATAAAATTTGTTAAATATTGTACCGATTTTCCCAATTTTCCTTCGTTTTTCCCGGTTTTCCGATGTTTTTTACATTTGCCGAGAAAATTCTTGAGAAAATCAAATAATAACCTCCCAAGTGAAATTTCCATTCAGAAACATTGCTATCATTAAATTTAGGAGCAAAATTGCTGATAAAAAAATTGTTCACAGAAAAAATATCTCGTAAATTATATTTATTATAATTCGTAAATTTTCCTGTTTTTTTCGGTTTTGCGCATTTGATGAAAAAAATCTTGAGAAATTCGTAAAACGAACTTCTTAGAATACCTCCTCACGTCGATTTCTTTCCAGAAAAAGTGCTACACGTAGAAATCTGAGCAAGTCTTCTGGTAGAAAATTGCGCACGGATAAAAAAAAAATTTAAAAAAATAAACATCTTTGTAAAATCATAAGCTTCTGCGCTACACTCAGAATCTAAAATAAGTACATTTAATTAATAATGTAGGAATAGAATTAAAAGAAAAGAAAATTATAATAACATTACATATATATATATTACATAATAATTACATAAGTACTCTATGTACACATTTATCATTTCAAAATATGTTTATGTAAATATAATATTATCGAATATTATTTAGTCGTGTATAAGAAAGCATATACGTATAGTATGCCTTAGATATCTTTATTTTGATATGAAAACTCCACCGCCCTACGTGCTTTCTGGTACTAGATGTCATATTTACTTATACAATGATACAATATTATTATTATGGACACAAAACAAATTAATAGGCAATAAAAAACAAAATCACATAGTCATAGTGAATTTATTATAATTATGCGTACTACATTTTAAATAAATTATCGACAGAAGTAGGTAAGTACACAAAACATAAAAATATGTTAACTGACCATAAATTTAGTCAATAAATTATTTTGAATAACCTTATTAAATTTTCAGTAATAATATTATTAGCATTATGTTACGGTGCTGCTCGGATATTAGGCGGTCTACATACGCCATGTGCTACTTACACGCAATATTTGTTTATTCCCAAAGTGATAACATTTAGTTTTCCAACTACATTAATAAACTAAATAATATAAATTATAAGTTGTCAAATATAAATTGTGGTTTATAATATGCATCATGCGAATATTTTATTTTCCAAATATTTTTTAACATGTATTATTTCATTATATTTTATTTATTAATTTCTACATTTTATTAGTTAATTAATTTTATTCTTATAAAAGGCCAACAATAATAATTTAATATAATAAATCAGTTATCGTTTGATACGTGTGTTATAATTATGTATAGAATTATAGATTAAAATATTAATTACCACAACAAAAATATTACAACACAGATAAGTATGTAGTCAGTGTAAAGTATTTTTCATATTGTTATATTATTTTAAGTACAGCAATAAATAATATATTGGTTTTACTATGATGTGTGTTTTAGATTCTGATTAGAGTGAAGAATGTATTGGTTTTAATATAATGTGTTTTTTTTAGATTCTGAGTGTAGTGACAGATTTTTTGGTTTTATTATGTGTTTTAGAATCAAAGAGAAAGTTCTATTGGTTTTACTAGGTGATATTCGTTTACGCACATTATATATACATTGTTTTACTTGTAAACTCGATAACTTATTTGCGTACAACGAAAAACGTAAGAAAACAAATAATAATAACTTGATTTCGTACAACAAAATACAATTTTGATACACGTATTAATTAAGTTAAGTATAACAAGTTACAATATTTACCAACGATATGGTATAAGATTATAATATACCTATGGTTTAGTTGAACGTTTGATTTTTTTTGTTATTAACGAGTAAAGAGTTTACTGCAATGGATATTAAAATATTAAATTTATTTGAAACACGCAGAAGAAAACGTTGTTTTAGTATTGAAAACTTAAAGCATAGTGAGTTCTGTATGTTTAAAATCAGTCATTGTGTTGTTTATGTGTATACCAATAAAAAATATGAGCAGTATAATTTGGGGGCTTCTGGGCCAGACGCCTGAGCCTGTGTATGTGCTTGTGCTGTCGGTTATGTCTGATAAACCTAATACATGGCCGCCCGAATTGTCTACCACGTGATCGACATAACAACCACCATCCCCGTTACTACATATAACGGTTATACCACTGAGATAGATAACAACTACTGGAATTCGGACTTAGTTTCGAAAAACGAGCCGTCACATTGGCGTCACCCCCACCATAGAATGGCAAAACACATCGTTTATACACGCAATACGCGGTAACTCATGTAATAGCATGTATAAAAAAATTAAAATTAAGTTACTTAAACAATTTTTTATTTTTAATATTTAATAGCCAGTATAATATTGAAAATGGTTATGTCATGCTCGGCATTTGGGTGTACCATTAGTTTAAAAATACACCTTTTTTTTTTCCTGATACAAACCTTATAAATTTAACTAACTTAAGTTAGAGAAATGTCATGAATATATATTATTTAATTGAATAAGTAAAAGTATTGTAAATATTAGAATGCATCATTTTAAAAAATAATTGAATATATCTCGAATACTTACTTAAAAATAAATTTTCTTTAAAAACCAAGTATCTAAATTAATATTATTTAAAAATTTGTAAATAATTTAAATTTGTATTTATTTTTTAATTATTAGGCATTTTGTACTATATTATATTATATTATATCATTTTTTTCTAGTATAATTATTTTTTTACTTATTTCTCTTATAAAATGTATCTAATTCCATTTTTCCACTTCAGTCACTTCTTTAATAATTGTTTATTATTAGATTCATTTAATATATATTTAAATATATAATATATAATACAAATTTATGAATACCTATGTATTATTATTTTAAAGAGAATTGAGTATTTAAAGATGAAAAATGTAGAAAATAATTGGAAGGTGAAGATTGATAAGAAGAAAAAGATATTGATACTTATACCTATACAAATATTTTATAGTATTATTTTGTAAATACGAGTTTGTGTATACTGTATAATATAAATATATATATATATATTCATATGTAAAAGAATATTCATAGACGGATTGGAATAAAATGTACATAATATATCTTGGGAATTAGAACTTAGAAGACTTTTCGAAACTAATTTGAAACGACTCTAAAAACATTAAACCATTTTTTAATGGTTTTAAAACATATCAACATTAAGCCCATATCAATATAACAATTTTAATACCAAACTTGATCAGTTACTATCATTTGTTTTTGTGAAACGTTATGTTAAAGTTTACAAAAATCCAGTGTTAAGTAATGCGCATTTAAATAAGTTGTCATTTGGTAGTGGGGGTTACGTTTAGGTTAGGTTAGGTTAGTTAGGTTAGTGGGGGTAACGGTGTTCAACCGCACAACGGTTATACCTACGTTTATCACTCAGTAGGATAAATATAGTGGTTTGCCTGCTAGTACCGGGTGCCGGTGCTGGTGCTATACTTTAACATGGCCGCCCGACTTGTTCACCTCTTCATCGACATATTCGTCGACATTATTTTCCCCACCCCCTTTATAATATTTTTCTGCATACACCACGTACTCGACCTATTTCGATCACGCCCCCTTTATACAAATAATTTTTTTCACATTATCGACTACTTACTCATTACTCAATTCATACCTACTGTTATACCTATTTCGTTATCATATACCTACATCAACATTGTTATTATATACCTACGGTGTCATTCTTATCCATTAACTAACCTCTTCTAACTTTTATAAGTACCTATTATGATATTTTTCGATATTATGATAAATATTATATTCCGCACTCGCGTTACCTCGCTGATCTACCCATATATAATCACCACTCTGGCTAAATATTATACAACACAATATTATTGTATATCGGTCGACGAAGACAAGGGATTTTTTATATCCTATATGAAATATAAAAGCATTAGTGTGAGTCCGCACACATGAGGGTACAAAGATTACAATTATTGTATATAGTATTATTTTGTGTCCTGGCGCGCTCACGCTCGCGTTACCCCGCATACCCATTATCTATAACCCGTCACTCCGGCTAAATATTTCATATACAATAAAACATCAATTTATGCACATTATTAGAAAAATGAAACTGTTATTAGCAACGTCAATGGGCGTAGATTAGAACATTCCTTTAAGAGCTAACGTTTCCCCGCCCACCTACCACTACACTTAGTCTATATCATAATTATAAGTACCCATATAAAAATATTATTTTATACGATTTTCATCGATATTCCATAGTCGTCGTCGTTACCGACGAGATTTTCGTTAACGACAATATAATTGTTATAACCGTTGGTATCATCGACTAACAGGTACAAAGATCGACAATAACGATAACACGATAGTTAATTATGCGCACACACACATACACACACATGTACATTAATATCTATCATCGATAACGATCGAAACACATTATGGTAGTTTACAATTGTTTTTGGAAACGTACTGGAGAACACTTTATATAAATCGATAGTTAACAATTGACCATTTCGATTGTTACTTACTTTTGATAATCGATTGTTATAAACCCATGACCACAATAACAGGATGATCGATCATCAGTAGTAATTCTTTTACAAACCTACGCCTAAGTGTTCTTTCCGCTCTTGTTTATTTTTTCTCTGTCATTTTTATCCAGTATGTTATTTTTGTTGTTAATAAAATTAGTTTCATTAATTTCAACGTTTTTATTCTACGTCTAAAATAAATATGTTCACATGCACATTCGCCGGTTGCGTAAAAGTTTTTTCTGCTAAACAAAATTTGTTGCGTCACGCTAAAACACATGATGGTATTAAATTTCAATGCGCTCTATGTCCGAAAATGTTTACGCGTAAAGACACCCGAGCCGAACACATTAAAATTATTCATCGTGATGGAACAGTCGCCCCACTGACTATTATTCCGCAGGCCAGGCCATCGAATACCGTCGCTGGACCATCATATACCGCAGGACTATGGAATGAACATTCGACCGTGTCATGGACGATCGACAAGAAAAATGACGAATCATATACTGTAGTATGTCAAGCCATCGAAGATACAGGACTTTACGATAACAAAGGTGAGATTTCTTTTATTATGCCCCACCACAAAGGAATTAGCAAGGGAATTAGTTTTAATTTAGGTTTTCCCTTCTCACATTATACCTCAACACCACTGATTTCGAAGAGTTCCATGAAACTAGAAAAGTGTTTAACAATGAAGATTTGCCACTTGTCATGAGAAAAGGAGTTTACCCGTACGAGTACACGAACATTTGCGGAAAATTGGAGGAAGAGTCATTACCGGAGAAGGCAGATTTTTATAGCACGCTGGCGGAAGAAAAAATCAAGGACGAGGAGTACGAGTAGACGAAAAATATATGGAGACATATCAATTGCTAAACGTTAGGAGAGTACAGTGACCTGTACTTGAAAATTAATGTAATGCTGCTGGCTGACGTGTTTGAGAACTTCCGTGATATACGTATGATGACCTACAACCTCGACCCAGCATACCACTATACGGCACCCAGATTCAGTTTCGACTGCACGCTGAAATAAATAAAGATAAATCTAGAACTTTTACCGGACTACGATATGCTGCTAATTTTCGAAAGAAGTAAACAGTTTTATATTATTTTATTATATATATATATTGATTATTAAATTTATTTTATTTTATAGGTATACGCAGGGGTTTGGTGCAAGTATGCGTTATGGGAAGACGAACAATTATGCGATGGAATACTACGATAATGCAAAAGAGGATTCATGGACTATATATCAGGATTGTATGTATAAATATTATTTAAAAATATATATATCAGTCATATATTTATCATTTTTCGTATTTGTTTGTTTATTTTAAGTAACAATTTGTGTAGATAGGCAATGGCACAAAATATGTCGTTCGGTGGTTTTCAGTGGGTGGAGCTTACACTAGACGGATTTGAAAAAAATGATAGACACATCTGATATCGACCGGGTGTAAAAGGTGGACATAGATTATCCAGAAGATCTGCATGAAGACCATAACGACCTCTTTCCTTTCTTCTGAAATAACGGAATACCACCAGGATCGAAGGTGAAGAAACTGATGGCGACGTTAGAGGAGAAGACTAACTACATTATACACTATCAAAATTTGAAACAAGTGATTGCGAACGGGCTGATTTTGAAAAAGGTAAAATATTTTTATGTTTTTGTTTATTTTATTTATTTATTTATTATATTTTTTGTATTATTTATTTTACAGGTACACAGAGTAATGCAGTTCAATCAGTCCCCGTGGCTGAAAATATATATTGATTTGAATACCAAGATAAGGAAGAAGACAACTAATGAATTTGAGAAAAAACTTTTATAAATTAATGAATAATGCAGTATTCGATAAGTTATTATTATTAAAAATTTTATGTTATTATATAATTATGATTTTCTACATAAGACGATGGAATCGATGAGACAGAAAATTGACATTGAGCTGGTATCGAATGATAAGAGAGCATACAAATTGATAAATCGAACAACATTTAAACATTGTACGACATACAACGAGAACTGTGTACTATATCGCTGGAGAACAAAATAATTCATTTTTGCTAACCAATTTATATAGGTGTGTACCTCATTTAAAATTGTACATTATTTAAAATATATTTATAATGTTTTTATTCATATGTTTACAGAATTTTCTGTGCTGGATATCTCCTAGACTAAATGATTACCATTATAATTTTATGAAGAAGCATTTCAAAAACTCAATCAATCTGATGTATACTAATACAGGTAAATTATTATTATTAATTTTTTTCTTGTACGTATAATATTATATTGTTTTTCAGATTCGTTGGTGTATCATATTGCGACGAGAAATTTCTACAAGGGCTTTCTGAGTAAACAGGGCTTTTGGAGTATATGGATACGGCCAACTTACCAATAGACATCCGTGCTTTGTTGCAGAGAGGAATAAAATTCCAGGTGTTTTCTCAGACGAGACTGATGGAAAGACGATAACGCAGTATTGTGTATTATAGGCAAAGTCTTACGTATATCGGATTAATGGAGAAGAGCAAATTAAGGCGAAAGGAATCAGAAGACACGTCGTTAAGAACCGCATCACTTTTAATGATCACAAGAAGTGCCTGTTTAGTAACGGAGATCTGGACGCATATATATATAGTATAGGGATATTGTGTCGATACGATCATTTCACCACCAACCGAGGACCATCACCGCACATAATATCACATTTAACAATTATGACAACAAGAGGATAACGATAAACAATAAAATAAATATAATGACATGTGGACATCACCACCTACTGAAAGACAGTGAATGAACAAATTGTAGATAATGTAGATATTGTAAAAAAAGATGGTCTATATGAAATAATCGTATAATCAAAAAAACTACAAATGTAAATTTTTGTATTATAAAAACAAGAAATATAACAAAAAAAAGTGTTTGATTTGTATTATTAATATTAATGTTCTATCATATTTTCTATCCATAATCCCATGCGGCTTGATTATTATCACTTTGTTTATGTGACGAAAATGTCTGTAATAAAATAATAAGTAAAAACAAAATTGCTCTATATGTATTCTATTCAGAGGTTCAATGACTGGATTTAGAGTTTTTATTACTTTTATACGAATATTAGCCTCCCCGATTTTCAATGCGATAAATTTACATTTAATGTTTTCTTTTGTTTTAACTAACTCTTCTAATATGTGTTAGCCATTATCCATGGTTGTGTTTTAAATGATAATTATTATTATAAATAATAAATAAATAATAAATTGGCTTATATAGCCATATAAGTATCACATATGTATCTAATCCGAATCGGTATCGCCTGTTATCACGTCCATTATCTGTAAAAATGACGATAAATGCAAATCTATCGCGGTTCCAGCACGTTACAAAAAAATGTTTAAATTTGTTATAAAACATAATGTTCATTATATACATGTTTTAAATTGGTTTCGACTTGTTTAAAATGTTTTAATTAGTTGTTTAGGTATTTTCGAATAATTCTGAGCTGAATATATCCACATTATTGTATCGTCCTCGAGAAAAATATTCTTTAATAACAGTTTGTTGTTCTCCGATAATATTGTCCATAATAAACAAAGAGTTCGGTAAAACTTTTTCTGGTGGAATGACTTTATCATTTTTGAAAAAATTGAATATTTGTACACCATCGATTTCATTAATAATCTGTTTTAGTAGTTTATACTTTGGCTGATCAAGCATTTTTGAATGTATGTTAACATTTTCAAATCGTAATCCGTTTTCATCGACTAGTAAAACTAGTAAGAAATACATTAAATTTGTTTTGCCACACCCAGAACTGCCTAGTACTAATGACCACACCATGTTCAGGAATATTTCTCCATGTTTAGATTTCTCTGTATCAGCAGTGTCTATGTTATAGATCTGAAGTTTTTTCTCTTGTTGGAAAATGTATTTTATTTGTTTACATAAATATCGACGTTCAATCTTTTAGAGCGTCACACGATGACTCGCATTCGAAAGAGTAGGTCGACTGAAGATTCCAGTCAAATCAACTCTGTTATAAACCATTTGCCCATGGATTTAAATTTACTCGGTTACAGGTTTTGTGGTCCGTCCGTGCACCAAGTTGAAAAATCGATTAGCACGAGGTGAGCATGGGATAAATAATCTGGATGAGTTAGCTAGATAACACGATATAGCGTACGAAAAAATGTATTCATTGAGTGATAGACATAAAGCAGATAAAATATTAGAAGACCAGATTTAGAAAATTTTTAAATCTAGAAACATGGGCATTAAAGAAAAGGCTGCAACTTGGTGATGGGGTCCGGGTGTAGTTTCACGCAAGTAGTAACGACAGCTAAAAAGGCGATTAAAAATAAAATCGGTAAAGATAATGTCTTTAAATTAATAAGGATGTGTATGGTAGAAAACAAGAAAACAACAGCGAAAAATAAAAAAAAAAACCAAAATTCCCAGAATTATACCTATTCCGAAAAAAGGTGTGTTAATATCTATCTTTGCTAGTTTATCAGCGTTAGGGTTGCTAATGTAGTAAAAGTAATAAACGACTTGAAAGCAAATAGAAATATACCTGTTTATTAAAGAAAAAGAATGTATTTAACGCCTTATAAAGGCGTATCGTATAAAATAAAAAAAAAGTAAAGCATTATATGTATCACCACAAAAAAGTGACAGTGGTTCAAGCAATAAATCGAGAAAATGATCGAAAAACTAATTTTCACGCTACCCAATAGAGCACTGTATGATTATTAAATTATAAAATACGCACGTATGTTGAAAATACCTCATGGGCGTCTTATCTAAAGATAAGTTGTCTAACAAAATTAAACAGTAGGAATCCGTACTACAGTCGTAGCAGCAAGTCGTCTTTCAGTGCTCATTTCTCTGACTATACATTTTTACAAAGCGTTTAAAAAATCTTTAAGTGTTTAAATATTTCTGACTTATTTAAAAAGTATGAATACGTTGCACCAACATCATCTCTGAATTTCGCCGAATGTTCTTCATTCGCTATCAATTTTCTATCACGAAATATTCTGCACGTGAGGCTTGATACGACTCAACACATAGTCATCCTGATAATCACGCCGGCTAGACACATACTTATCACTGTATCACTTATCACTTTTTCAATGTATATCTTAACCTAACCTAACCAACGGAGGGGTATGTAGACGATTATAAGATAACACAGATGAAATATCACTTGTTTCTTCCTTACTCGAATACGGAATTTTCAAAAAGCGATGAGATTAGAATATCTATTTAAAATATGAACGCGTACACTCTATCATGTGAGAGTTACTTGTTTATTGAAGGAAATGTTTACAAACTGGACAACGCGGTAGGAGATATAAATTTTACAAACAACGGGTTGGCTTTCCTATTCTCCGAAATAATATACGAACTAAATGAAGTAGAAATACAAACATTTTTCTCACCGAGTATACCTTCAACTCTGAAAATATACTGCTCACTGTAGTAATCTGGTATTACTACTATTCTTCGACGGGTATCCTAAACAGAACCCCTATATATATTTTTATACTCATTTAAATTCGATTTATATAATTTTACGTAATTATTAAGTTTTACTCTTGTTGTATTCTAATCGGTGTTCGAGGCTATAGTAATAGGTGATAGTTGTTTTAATTTAGAATATCTTTTATTTTATAGTTGATAGTTATTAACTTGTTCACGGGATTGACTGTTGTAAGACAACATGACTAGCAGGACCTGGGGGAGAACCGCTTTTTGAGAACCATGCTCTCTCTCGGAGGTCCTGTTAGGTCCACATTGGGCGGCACCACTTACAATTAGTAGTATATATATAAAGCGCCGTTCTAGTATAAGATTAGTCTTGGATAAGACTTTGACTAGATTTAGCCAGACTTAGTTTGTTTAAAACATAGAGCGACCGTTTGAATCGTTCTCTTGTATGGAACTCCTAAATTTTACCACAATCGCGGAAGAGAATTGCGTCACGGGTAATTTTGTCAATATATAGTTTTGAGTCGAACTAACCAGTCACATACATCACACGATTTGTATGAACTCGAAAACGCTGGCTGGAACTTGGATAACGATGACAGAATAAATTTAATAGAAAAAAGATAAATTTTCCGGTTGCATCCCTCTCAAATATTTATTCGGATTTTTTGAAGATTATAAAAAAATATCTGTTTCGACCAACTCATGTAGGTTCATACAGGTTCTTACAGGCAAGAAACACAAAACTATTAATGTGTTTACTACATTTTATTATCTTACATTAGTAGTATGAAAAAAACAATTCTAGGCCAGGTGCCTGATCCTGATCCTGACCAGGCGTTATATCTGTACATGGGCGCCATACTAGGCGCTATGCTTTTACATGGCCGCCCGAATTATCCACCTCTTCATCGGCATATATTTTCCTCCCATCCCCTTTGTCAATTATACCAACCGTTATCACGACTGTACTTTCATTTATCATATTAACCACGGTTATACGTAACCTTATTACTCTTATCATGGTTATACCTAACTTTATTATGGCTTTACCTAATGAAACCATGTTTATACCTCCTATTATCACAGTTATCATGGTTAAATCGTAATCATACTAACCACGTTTATATTTACCGTTTCCATATACCAACAGTATATTGTCATCTACTTAAATTGTTTTACCTACCATTATCATACATAGGTACATATTATTTTATTCATTATTTGCGACCTTTGCCCGAATATGTTTAAATATAATGGTGACCGTACTGAACAAATGGAAACTGTTCATCGTGATGGAATAGTCGAGAGATTATATTAATATTTAACAACACTAATTAAGATACAATTATAATATTTGATATTTTATTTTATATATTTTTTGATTAATTATTAATAAATAATAGATACATACACATAAATACATTATTATAAAATATGCGAATTTTAAATATAAAAGTTTTAAAAACTGTGCGGTTTTGTCCTGTATTTTATTGTAAGTATGCGGTTTTCGGATTCATCGATCGTCGTATATCCCATTACCTACCGCCATACATAATAAAATAGCTGTCATCAACCCGCAAAATACTGATAAAAATTGTTTTAAGTGGGTGATACTGGCAAAACACGTTATAGGAGAGCATAGATACAGAGTAAACAAACAATACGTGAAACATGAAAATACATACAATTTCGATAATTTATCATTCCCAACTCCGCTTTCGGACATTAAAACCTCGAAAAAAATAATTTAAACGTATCCGTAAATGTATACAAATTGAGGGAATAACACAAAAATAAAAATACGATACATACCATTTTTCCACTTAAAATGGTCGATAAGAAGAAGACTGACAATTTCGACCTGCTTTTAATATCTAAAAACAGAAAATCACACTATTCCTTCATTTCAAATTTTTCTCGACTCGACCGATCACTGGTAATCTACAATGGTAGAAACAGCTACACGCCAAATAGCAGCCAGCAGATATGGGAATCGTATGACTGGTGACTGCACTGCGATAGGGAAGTCAAGGGGAGTCCACCGTATAAACCATCCTAAGACATAGTAATAACATGAAATATTCTAAAGTCAAATATTTCGGTGGTAAAATAGCCCCCCTTTGGATCTCCGGGTAGGAACTTCTAAAGAAGTGTTAAGGATCGGAGAAGAACAACTATTTTGAATGAAGATTGATATTCTTGGCTTGTCAGAAATGAGATGGCCGAGAGTAGATCTATGGAGGTTAGGTTAGGGAGAACAGCGGAGAATAAACCATGCATTTTAGAGGTATTCATAATAATGAGTAAGGCCATAGGGAAGAAAGGAAGTTAAAAAATTTGTGTAATACAACGAAAGAATAATATTAATCAAGATAGAAACAAAACCCAATGATACAATCATAGTCTAAGTCTATATGCTTATCTCTAATAACAGGGAAGAGAAACAGAAGAAGTCTATGAAGGAATAGAAAAATTCATTGAAAAAGTTAAAGAAGATATTATCATTGTGAGTAATTGGAACACTGTAATGGGAGAAGAAAGCCCAGGATATATAATAGGAAATTATGGACTAGGAAACCAAAACGGTAGAGGAGGCAGATTAATAAAAATTTTGTTCAAAATGTGAGCTAATAATAACAAATTTCTATTTAAATTACCATCCAAGAAGAAAGTATACATGGAAAATACCGAGACATTAGAAGATTAACATGGGTCTGGCAGCCGCAAGTACACATTACAAGCGCTGTTGCAGCCCATGATTAGTTTTCTTATCAGCCACTAAGTCTGGTATTGCAGTACCGCGTTCGTAACCCACAGCCTGCTACTCGACACGAGAGGTAGAGGGGACAGGTAAGACCCTAAGGGGGGGGGGGGGATGACACCCCTCTAAAGTCAGCAACTGCAATTTTTAATCGGCATATTATAGCAATTCATAATACCTATAATTCCTAAAATTTTAATATTTTAGATTCTGAGTAGAGTGAATTATCTATAAAAGTGTCTGCACCCATCTTCTTTATCCTAGGATGTATTTTTATTAATAAGTTTTTCCTTAAACTAACGATTATTATAAATCAACTTTAGCTGTAATAGCTGATAACAGTCGGCAATTATTATAAAATACCAGCCGTCAATGTATGCGGTCGTCAAATTTTGTTCTTGGAAGTCGAAAAAATTCACTCCGAACACCCCTAAAAATAAACCCTAGAATCGATCCTGAGAGGGGGAGTGCAATCGGCCATGTCACGAGTCATGACCAACTTCGTATACGCGAGGAACACCATAACCACCGCATAAAGTATTGCGTACTTTTCTTTTTTTTTCTCTCTCTCTTTTTCCCAACACTCACCCTCGGCGTCATATTAGTCGATCGGGTATTTTTTTAACTAAAATAATAAACGATTGTCGTCATTACCTTTACTGTGTTTTTTTCAAATAAATCCACAACCGTCTAGTGCAGACCACCACCGACTGGCACGGCGCCGTGACAAGATATTAAATAGATGACATTACAGTTAAGATAAGACTTAGAAACCGAGTAAAAGACAGCAGAAATTATCCAAGAGTAGACATAGATAGTGATTGTTCACGCCACAACGCATAGCAAAGTTACGTAAACCGTTTCGGTCATAGTGTCTCCTTATTGTTCTGTCCAAACTCCTCCGTAATATAAAAATAAATATGTATCTGTTGAATTATTATGATAAATTATTGTTCGTTTTTTTTTATTTCCCTTTCGTATACCTACTTGATAAGTGTGGAAAAATACCTATCTGTTATGTAATTGTGTCCGCGCGCATGCGCGGCTGCTTTTACCTACGCTCGTTTTTGTTATTATTATATCTGTGTATTGTCGTTATTATACTCCGTTCGCTATGCTTTTCGGTGATGCGACATTGACGCTATCGTTTATCGTTATATTTTTTGTTATCTAAACTTATTACTATTACTCGTTTTTTAGTAGTTATTCTTTCTTGTCCCGATTTGAGTCACTACTATAATCGTTGTTAAAAATATATACTTTTTCGTAACTAACCACTTGCGCGTTCGCGTTATTTTTATTTTGCTACCTAATTTCTTCTTTTCACCGATATTGTGCCAACTGGTATCACGACGAGTGCAGTCTTCAAATAAACAACCGCAATCCATTCTCATCCTGACCGCCTAGGTGTCCACTGCCGAAAAAGTCTCGTCCACCATCATCCCAGGATCCGAACTGGATACTGGTTGTACATTTTTTTGTTCTTTAGTTTTAAATAGTTGTAAGTAACTCGCCTTGTGGCAATCAAAGAATTCCCGCCGTGCTACGAGATAGTATAAATAAGTTCTCTCCCTTGCCCTCGTCCCCGGCTGTCGAGCCGCATCGCTAGTGTCATTGTTGTTGTGGTCGGTGTGGTTGCTGCCAGTATTGTTCTCAAACGTCTTGGCCGCCCAGTGGGTACGAAAAGTGGCTGAGTGTGTTAGGTTGCCTACTTATATACAATACGGTGCAAGGTTTATAAGTTGCCTACCCACCAAGAGAAAAGGTAAAAGTGATCGGTCCTTTCTCGTCCTTTGATTGTGAAGCATTTCTCGCTTTAACAGGAATCAATTTATTAATCATGAAAAGAAACCAGAAATTCTAGAAAATAACATCAAGAAGAAACATTGATCGATGGCATATAAAAAAATAAAAGGAAGAAAAGACAAAAGATAAGTTTAAAGAACTTACAAAATAATATAAATATAAATAAGAGAACTAACATAAATAATATGTGGGCTATTCTAAAAATCGCAGTGACAGAATAAGCATCAAAGGATCTAAAAGAAAATAAAGCTAAATTACTTCAGAAATAATGGATAACAGCATAGATAGTAACTATGATAGGAGAAAGAAGAAAGCTTACGAATGAGACTACTCCTGTTCATAAGATGAAATACAGACAACTAAGAAATATTGTAATACAAAAGTCTATAGAAGCAAAGGAAAAATACTTAGATGAAAAATGCAATGATATAGAGGTACAAATGAGAATTGGTAGCAGGAATGTAGCATATAAATAAGTTAACAATTTCTTTAACGATTATAAACCAAAAAGAAGCGCTATAGAGGATAGCAACGGAGTAATTATTTATGAGGATGAACATAGAAAGATCATATGTATTTAGAACAGCTATATGAGAGACCAGAACTCATTGAACAAGAAATAGAACATGAGCCAGTTATGGATAACAGTCTAAATTACAATGTTCTGAGATAAGAATTGGTAAAGCATTTTTCATCTTCTTCATCTAGCCCTTAATACTTTCTAAGAGTTTTCACCGCCATCACTAAATTCCTCTATTTTCCTCAGTCCCAAGCTAATTCTTTCCATTTTTGTCCTCCCGACTAAACACACATAAATTCTCCGTTTGGAAGCGCAGCAAGGAAAACGTACCTTTATTATGTCTAAACTTATCATTTTTGTGGTAAGAGGAAAACGCTTTTATAAAGATTGGTCCAATACTAGAGATCTTGGAAAATCAGTCCCCGTTATAATTTCATACACGGACCCCGGTTTTTTTCAACGTGTTTTTATAAGATTACGTTTTAAATATTTAATACATTTTTTTCTAACCTTTTTTTTTATCACTTTTTCTTATCTAATAAAATTATATTTTTGAAACGTATAAAATGCAATATAATAATATTTGTAGTTTGAATTATAATTTAAAAAGAAGTTATAGTCAAAATGGTTAAAATAATATAGTCAAAATAATTTTAAAATATTTAAAAATAAAATTAAAAGAAGAAAATAAAATAATAGTTAGAGAAATCAATGTTTAATATTAATACTTAAACCATACAAATAATTTAAAATTTTACTTTTTAAAAGTTGATATTGAAACTATTACAAATAAATACTTTTTTTTTTCACTTATAATAAATTTCATAAAATTATTTCAAAGCCAGTAGCATAGCCAGTGGGTAGGCCTGGTAAGTCCGAGCCGCGTATTTACAGATCGTATCTGAGTTCGACCACAATAGGCTGAAATATAATCTAATTAGCTGTTAAACCGATGTATATGATTATCAGTTATCAATATCATACTTAATGTCTTATTATTACAATATCACCTATGGTTATTAGTAGGGCTCGAAATTAGGAGTTAAAAAAGGCGTAATATGTATGCAAATATGCACTGATAAATTCTAAAATATGCATGAAAAAATGTTAAATATTCAAAAAATGATTCAATTTCAAAAACATATAATGTCATCATTAAAATTCATTAAAAAGATAAAAATTAAATACGAATCGCACAGTTGTCGTTACATTAATCATAGACTGAGACGGTAAGAAATAACAATAAATAACTACGTTAAATAAGAATGAGTTTTAAATTTATTAATATTTAAAATAAATTAGTTAAGTTCGGAATAAAAAATCAATTTTTTAGAAAATATTAAATATGCATATAAATATGCGAAAAATCAATAAAAATTGACGAAATATGCAAAATATGCTTTTTAGATGTTCAATTTTTAAACTCTTCATCATATAGAAAGTATTTTTAGCTTGGTCTGCTATAAATTTAATGTGTACAGAAAAATATGTAACTCCTATAACTTCCGAACTTTAGTTATCAGTTATCAATTTAATACTCATTGTCTTATTATTACTTTTCAAAAATCGACTTTCAATTTTATTCAATTTTAAATACATGATAATTAATAATAAATGTATAATTAAATAGGTAAATTTTATAGCATACATATTTATTATTTGTACTATTTGTTTTATTTATACATTATGGGTTAAACTAAATAAAATATACATGTATTTTTGAAATAATATGTAGTATATTACGTGTAGTATAAGCACAAAATACAAAACTTACTTGTTTTGGAATGATGATCTAATAGATATTTTTTTCAGTAAACACAGATTTGTTACATATGAAACAATATATAACCTTTCTATCTGATAAAAATACTACTTTATTTTCATTGTAAGGAGCAATGTAATTTCAAATTTTACTTTTTAAAATTGATTTTATTTTAGATATTACGTCGAATACGTTCACTGTGCGGTCAAACTGATCAAAGAAATTGGTAAACGCACACTACTATGTTGAATTTAATTATCACCGTGTATATATATAGACGCTTATCGCTCGCTGGACTCTCCATGCTTCTAGAAAATCCAGACGAACGATAAACGCCTATGATTTAAAAGCGTGGGAAAGTTGCAAAAAATTGAATAATAAAATTAAATAGGCAGAATATTTTTAGTATATATCGGCTATATATTTAATCAGATCTGATTTATCTTGAATGCAAAAAAAGTTGCTATATCAATTAAATCCGGTCTTTACTGATAACCATGTACATCGATCTAACAGTCAATCAGATCGCATTTTGGCCTATTGTGGCCGAACTCGGATACATGGTCTGTAAATACGTACCCGGGCCTACCCACTTTTCTCCGAAAGTTAACATAATTTTAAAATTAAAAATTTGTATTAGTTTTCTTTCCTATTCAAACATTTATATTATTTTATCCAGCCTACCTAGCTACACCTCTGTTCAAAACTTAATCTTATAAATACGCACTGAAAAAAATACCCGGATAGATTGTTTAACGCCCGTGTATAAAATTATAACGGATTGTAAACATAGAGTTTTTTCGTGGATGAGGCATATTTTTGAGGATGAATTTTCTATTTCCCCAATACTATTTAAGTCAGTCTTCTTCTTGGAAAAAACAAAGCGGTATCTATGAAAATCTCGTCATAATATGACATATGATATTATACATCCACAACTCCAGCCATCATTTCTATCCGACACTTGCGCTTTTCAATATAATCTTGCAGATACAGTTCTTTCTTATTCTTCAATAAATGTTTTCGGTATCTTTTATTGTTTCAAACACTACAATAAACTTATTTAATAATAAGAAACTATAATTATTATAAGCTTTAATAATAAAATGACTATGTATCTATAGGAATAGACACGAAATTTAATTTAATATAACTTTTACCACAGTTCACGTCATGAGAATTATAAGAACATTATTATAATTTTGTATTCTTATGTACTTATTATTTATCGATAAAAACGAAACGTCTATACTTTCATGAGTACACACAATATTTTATAAGACATCATTATAATTGTATAAGTATAATAAGTTGTATAGATTGTAAAATCTGTACGTCTATAGGACTTACTAACAAAACAAAATAATATGTTTATTGTGTACACATTATATACACTAAAAAAAAACCGTCATAGTCATACATACATTACTATTATAATAGTATCTAGTAACAAGGTGATGTTATTAAAGAGAGCTCTAGGAATCGATTATTTTATTTTATAAATGTATATGCTATCTAATAATAATGTAATAAAATAGCGAAATCAAACATATTATATTTATTGGGATTTAATTAAATATTTTCATTCTTTTAAGCATTACCACCTGACACCTACATTTGATTGTGTTTAAACAAGCTATATAATTGAACAGACGTAATCATTTACATGATCTATGTGATCTATTCTTGATCACAAGTATGGTTAAAAATGTTTTTTATAAAAATAGAAATTATTAGAATTGAATAAACTATGATATAGGTAAGTCGGTAATACAAAATAAATCTCAAAATTTGTCACAAGTTGGTTACCAATTAAACTTTATAAACTACAATTGTTTTTAAATAGTTAATCGGTTGGGGAGGGGGCTAGCCCGTCGTCGGTAAACTATAGCTGTAATCCTGTTACAACAAGATTACAAATTTTAAAAAGTGTAGGCCCATATTTAAGGGAGGTCTCGAAGAGGCAGTTTCTGCTGACGTCAATATTAAAATTTAGGTTTAGGGGCAGAACAATATTGAAATAGCCAAAGATGTAAAATTTATTTGTGGCAATTTTACCTAATTTATTTATTTATTTAATATAAACGCCGTAAAGGCTTAAGTACAGATGTAATGCAGATATATGAAATAAAAATAAATACAATTACAAATCTTAATTTAAAATTTCATAAAAGTACTTTAAATTGAAATAAAAACTTAAAATTAGTCAATACATATATTAAGCTGATTACAGGATGATGTAAAAACTAATTAAGTCAAAACCAAGCTTATTATAAAACTTCAATAATCTTTCAAATGGGTTGTTCTGGCCAAAATAATTAGTGTGTTGTGTTTTGAATATTGCGATATATGGAATGGAATACGTTCTAAAAGTGGGAAACATGAAATAAAGTCTCATATCAACACTGTAAGAAAGGAAATATTTGCTAATAAGTATAATAATACAAAAATATAGTACTATATAATTAGTATAATTAAAAAATAACTATTATAATATAATATAACACCAAAATAGAATTTGAATGTAATAATGATTAAGATTAAGTTTTTATTCGTTATCAAGTCGAATGTCAATGAAATGCTTTTGGCATATTGATGTTAAAAACAAATAATTCATATAAATATGGAAAATACATACTGAAGAAAAAAGACGTCTTAGGATAATGGGGTCGGGTGCAGTCAATGTTATAGGTAAGGTTAGGTTAGATTAACCTAACCAAAATTAAAGTAACAAAAAGTAACATAAATGTAAAATTACAGAGCTGATTATTGTTTCTAAAATTTTCTACAAAACAAATGTCAAAAAATGTTAATACTTTCCGAGATAATGAGTGTGTTATGATAGACTGATCACCGTGTATACTAATAGGAACAAAATAGATTTTTTTCATTTTTTAAATAGAGCAATAATTCTGGTAGAAAACATAAGTTGCGAAAATTATAAACATTGAAATCGTAAATATCACAGAATGCCGTAAATATTTGCTGTTTTACAAATAATATTCATACTGGTTTTTCAAAATTATTTCGAAAACCTCTTAAAAAATCAAAGACTTCCTCAATGCACCAACCAGAGGAACTTACCTATCAGAAAAAGTTCTATTCTTTATACATCAAAGCAAGATTTCTTTATTTTAAAAATTATTTACAGACAAAAAAGAGCTGATACTGGGAATAAGTGTTACCACTGTTGTAGGAGAATAGTGGAGAAGGTGGGATACATAAGGTTATTTCATTTAAATCACATTTGTGCTGGAAAACGTGGTAAGTACTTATTTAAAATAACAAAATTGTAGAAAAAGTCGTATTTTTTTTATCGGTTAATTGTTTTTATTTTAAATACCGTTTTGAAAATCAAAAAGTTTATCTCTCTACTAAATATATAACTTATACATATTAATACACTTACACATCGAAGCAAGTTGTATAGGATAAAAGTGGTCTACAGTACAAAAAATAAAAAATAAAGTACCATTGTAAAAAAATTAAAAAGTCGTCCGATGGTTTTGAAAATTTGACCACCTCTTAATAAGTCTAATATAAGTATTATTACCAAGTTTCAAGTCTCTACGTGTATTTATAACCGAATTACAACAAAAATATTCCCAAAAATTAAAATTCCTTAAAAGCTCAAACATTTTGGCGATGATACCGTTAGAAAATAAATCAAAAATATAACAAAAGAAGTGTCTTTTGTGATGTTTCGATTAAATCATTTTTTTCTGGTAGAAAACGTCTTCTGTGTTTTTATAAAATCATGAAATCGTGATAAGTTTTCCTACGTTTCTTCCCACTTAAGTACTTTTATTTAAAAAATAACCTTGAAAATCAATAACGTCTTTGAAGTACAACCAAGACAACTTGAGCTTTCAGAAAAAGTACTACACTTATATATTGGAGCAAGTTTACAAGGGAAAAAACGTGTCCACAGACTAGAACAAAGAAAAAAGATAAAATAAACATCTCGATAATTCGGAGTGCTTTTGGAAAAGCACTCGTAGTATAATTAATAGATCCCTCATTACGCTTCGTAAGATGTACATACTTCGCACGAAGTTAGCTACGAGTGATGGTTATGGTTTTATATTTTCATATCCCCACTGACGTTTTGGGTTTATGGAAGTCTTAACAAATGATAGCTGCCTTTTTTAAATATAATATTATTCAATTTTGATTGTTTCTTAACGAATCTATTCACAATTTTTTTTTTAAATAAGATTTATGCGTACAGTAAACTATAAACTATGTATAATTATTATAATTACCTACTTAGTATTCCCATCTGAAATTTTTGCATATTTCTGTTTTTGCCAATGGATAGTATAGCTACATTCGGTTGTAGTCAGATCGTCACCTAAGTACCAATAATATAAATTTGTTTATGTCTATAACTGATGATATAAATTATACTAATTTTAAATACTAAAAAAATATTTACCTTTCCGTTGTAATATATCAATAAATATATGATGAGTTGATAATTTCGAATATACGGTTTTTATACACAAAAATTCTCACTACATACCAAAAATATTCCACACTACTGCGTTCTTTGATGAAATTCTGTAAGCCACTTATGTTTTCATTGTTTCTAGTCTGATACGTTAAATACATCACTTATTACTTGGATGATTTCATGCAAATGTTGGATGAACACTTTGAAAATTCTTCAATTGTCGAGTAATCTTGCAGTAAAGCTTTTATAACATGACCCATAGTAGCATTACATTTAGTTGATATGATGTTATAATGCAATAATTGCAGTTCTGATTTTACATAATGTATTATAAGTTCAGTTATTTTGGTGTACGTTGAGGATGTTATTCCATTTTTCACAATACTTGAAATGAAATTGAAATACTTATAATCTTTAAATGGATCTAACATTTTTGCATAAAGTTGACTATCACAATATGACATCTGAAACAATTTTATTCAAATGTGGTAGTTAAAAGAATATAGAAGATTCAATTTTAATAGTATCCTAAATAATTACATTTAAATTTACTACAAAAAGGAAGGGCTGTAGGAACGTTTTAAAATCATGGTTAAGAGGTTAAAATGACTTAAAAAAGATTTGCTTTATCCAAATCTGAAACCACTTGTTGATGTTGAAAAAAATGCAAGATATATCCGCATGCGCTCACTGAAAGATATACAAATTTGAAAATCATCAAAAAATCTGTATTTAGATATTCCTTATCTACTCCCAAAAACTCCATATCAATCTGAGCTCGCTGGACTGAAATATTTCATGTTACCTTTAAAAGGAAACACACTGTACTACTATTATAGAGTTTGGTGAGTTTTTATTTTTGAAAATTAGCTGAGTTGAGTCAAGTATTTATTTATTCTAGTCGAGTGTAGTACAAAAGCTATAATTTTGTAAATTTAATGCTCGAGTTAACTATAGTACCAAAAAAAAAAAAAAATTGTCGAGTTTACTACTCAATGAACTCTAAACATAAATACCGTTATTATCATAATTTAGTATTACAATAATTATCTATTTTTATAAATTCGAACCATCAACTTAATGGACTTAAATAACTTAACCTAACATAGAAATAATTGGGTTTGAATATATTTATACCTAGTTGTTAAGTATATTAATTTCTTTAAATACAAAAATCGAGTACTCTGGTAGTACAAGTATCAAAAAAGTATTTGTTATTTACTCGACTCAGACTCGATAAAACTTGACAAGATCGAATACTTGACCAACTCTATTATACAGCGCGACTTGCGCGTAAAATACTATTATTAATTATTATTATTTTATTATTTATTATTTATTATATACCCCATAGATACCTATTTGTTATAGGGGGCATCCCCCATTTACGCCACAAAAAAAGGTAATCTTTTTAAATACAGCCCATTTGCACCAAATTTGCCTACTTATATTATACGATTACACAATTACACGATTACATGACTACGTAAGAGTTATTTTTTTTATTTATAAAATAAACACAGATTTGTATAAAAACAATCTTTACATGATAGTCAATTTAATATACATAGTACCTAGTTAATTTATTTTTAACACTCAAATAATTAGCTATTATAGAAATTTTAATATTACAAATAGGTAATGCAATAAAAGTTGTTCAATGATTATCAATAAATATAAAAATTGTTTACTGGTATAGTTATAATAAATGAATATATTTTTTCTCAAATACTAATCAATTAAATAATAATAATAATCGATTCAATAACTTTATTATACGTTACCGACACGACATATTTAAAATATATGAATTAACCAAGTTGTTAATGTAAAATGTTAAAGCAGGTAAATCTGCGCAAAAGGGCGATCGGAATAAGTACCTTTTTTTATTTTGACGCAAATAGACTGAACCTAAAACGATTATCTTTTTTTTTTTTGGCACAAATTAGTAACACCCGTTACAGGATTATAATAAATTGCATGCAGAATTTATTTTAATATAATATGGATGAATACTGCTACATGTTTAGTACACATAACTACGCGTACCTATTATATTTTTATTTCACGTGCATATTATATATTAAGTATATTATAGGTATTTACTATCTACGTATACTGTTTTGTTTAGTGACCGGATGCGTGTCGTGGGGGACCTATCTGCCCCTTCCCTTCGCCATTATATACATGTTATATTATTACTTATTAGTAATAATCAGTGTATACTTATATACGTAGTCGAGGTGTACGATGCGAAAAATGAATATAGTTCGTTTATAACACACACAAAATAATAAAAACCTACGCTGATATAAAAATTTCCGCATTGTTTTATAAGTGAGGGGACATTCAAAAATATTATTGGAACGGGTTTTTGTACAGTTATTCTATATGCGCAGGTAGTGGTGGTGATAGTGACTGGTGACCTTGTTGCAGCGGTAGGTATACGACTTCGACTCGACGACGACCACGACGACAAAGACGATAGCTAATAGTTATTATAGTGGATACCTATTTACTACTACTTATATTGAAGCTTTAGTGATAATTGATTTTTTTCTCAGAAAAAACTCTTTCGGTCATTTAAGTGATTCTATAACCTTAAAGTTACGGAATTTCCATATGATGACAGAAATGTATTTTAACATCTTTTAATAGTTTTAACAATTCTCGAGAAAACGACAGACAACTAAAATTACAATACATCGGGATTTTGTTTTGTTTTTTTGTTTTTATTGGTTGATTTTTGGGCTACAAGGAAAAAATTACGACTATTTATTACACGAGTAATTGTCTAACCTTACCTGCAGGAAGCATGTATAGTTTACCGAACACTGCTCTTAAAATCGTTTTTGATTTATTGTTGCGTTTAGTATAATATGAAATTATGAACTAAATTACTCAATAGTATATATCTTTCGGGTAGTAAGCAGTGATCACCACCTTTAAATGTAGTGCACCACAAGCAGTGTGAAGTACCAACGGTGAATTTTGTTTTTTTTTTTAGATTCTAAGAAAAGCAAGGAATATACATTCTCACCTACAACAGTAACACATCTAGCAGCTGTAACTCTTTTTGTTAATCACATACACTTTTTGAAAAATTCCAAAATTTCGAAGTTTAATGTATTACAAAATTAGGTAAAATTCCAATTTATAAATTTTTTATAATAATTTGATAGCAGAATGGACTTAATACTAAATACTACTTACGATGTATCCAATGTACATAATATTATTATATTTATATACTACTAGCTGTCCCACCTGACGTTACCCTGTGTCAAATATAATAGTAGAAAAGTCATCATTAGGCTAATGTGGTCCTTACACGGATTACATTAACAGAAGTTGTGTTGTTTTGTTTGTTTTAACTTTTTATTTTATTTCATCCATATTACTAATGTAACCCATAAATTGAAAAAAATAATTAGATATACGTACCAAAAATACCAATAATAAGGCAATAACCCTGTGCCAAACCATTTTAAGTTTTGAATTCGGAGAAAAAAGTAAACAATATGTGTTCCCCTTGAATTATATTCTGTAGGTATTATAAAATAAATATAATATAGAATATAGATATGTTATTACTTGTTAGTTAGTTATGTTATTTTTAATTAATAATTTATATAATATTTATGTTAACTGTTATGTGAAACAGCGTAAAAAAACTATTGATACTCCTCGACAGCGATTATATTATTGTAATAATAATTTGTGATACTTTCCATATGTATTAGAATAACGTGTCATTGACACTGTCACTTTAACGACGTTACTTAATATAATATTCTATCGTGTTTATGTATACTCCTTTTTTTCCTGTGTACATGATGACAGTCAGTCAGTCGACCTAAACAAATACATCGAATAATTTATAATATTACTAAAGTAATATTTGCATACATTATTATACCAACAAGATCAGCAATTGAACATTTTTAAATTAATCGGTGGAGGGAGGGGAGTGTAAAGCTATATGGCTGTAACAGTACCTAACATTTCTGTTTGACATTATTTTAGAAAAATTATGAATCCTTAAAAAGTTTAATTATTTATGTTTAAATTATAATTTCAACATGTAACGGGTGGGGTGATGCTATATTTTCTTGCATAGTGTTTCAAACAGGTGTTTCAAAGTTATTAAACAGCGAAATACAAACATGGAAGCACAAAATGAAACAGCATCAAACTAACGATCAAACATAAATATATACTAATATAGATCTATAAACAATAGATTATTTTAGTAAAAATACCGTTTTACAAAAACGAAAAAAAAAAAATCAAAAAACAGAATAAATCGTATGAACCTCAT
Organism: Cinara cedri; assembly: GCA_902439185.1. Taxonomy (NCBI): domain Eukaryota; kingdom Metazoa; phylum Arthropoda; class Insecta; order Hemiptera; family Aphididae; genus Cinara; species Cinara cedri. The sequence continues at coordinate 61,752 of CABPRJ010001922.1, forward strand.
GATTCAATATATTTTATAAGTAACGTAATTTTGTTACGTTCCCTTTTGAAATATGGAATATAAGGATTTATATAGGATTTTGTGTGTTTTGAAGTTATTATTATGAATTACCTTGTACTTATATAATTAATAAAATTATATTTACGTACTTCAATTGCGAAATCTTTAATGACTCCAATCACCTCTGTCACGCACAACCTCCAGGCCGCCATCGTAATGTTTTTATCCGGTTCGTCGTCATTCAAACGGTCATCGATCATTTTTACCAGTAAGTCTTTGACGACCTGTGAAAAATGACAATTTAAAAATAGAACCAGAAAAATCAACCAAATATTTTGTCAAAGAACGATATGACGAAACAGTTTAATCGATATATGTTTACAATACGCACTGCAGGTTATTATTTTTGTAAACTGTACATTATAATATCGAATTCTGCCATCAAATCATTTAAATCAGAGAATTATTCTACTTCTGTAGTGTATATAGCCTATTTATAAAGTCTTCGATAATTCCTCTGTATCACGCTTTCTAAACCTTATTCTCACTTTCTTCTGCCAATAGTTTCAGTTTCTTGGACACAACTTTCATGGTCAGTATTCAGTGTATTTACATATTCACATTTGGTCCCCTCGATTTGTCCAATCATTTCCAGTTTACATATTCCATTATCTCTTTTATTTTTTTTTACCTGTAAACAATTTTTCCACCAGGAATTTTGATCCTTTTTCAAATATAGTACCTTTTCTAAAAGTAAATTTTATCTAGATGGTACATTAGGTAATTATTTTTTATTTTCCAAACGGTTCTCATAATAATTAGGAAAAATGGAGAATAACTTAGAAAAAAAAAAACAGAAAAATGAACGTACATGTATAAAAGAAAGTTTGCTCCGATTCGTTTTTTTTTATCAATGGTTTATTGTTGCGGACAGATAGGAATCGAATTCAACTTTATATCTTACCTTCTTATAACTCCTCTCCTACAACAGTGGCCCATCCATCGTGCGAAGTCTGTTCGTTTTTTATTTTATTATAAATATGTATAATATAATAATGCTTACTTCAAAATGTTCAGCTGACAGATTGATATGGCGATGTTTTTTTCCTAAAACTTTAAGGATTTCGTGTAATTCTTTAGGTGATTCCAAGAGTCCGATGGCCGCGGCGAACACGTGTCCAGTCCTGGTAGAATGAGCTAAAAAGTGAACGTTCGATCGGAGTGTCTCCAACGGGACGTGTGCAAATCGATCAAAATGCAACTGATACGACGGACTTTTATCAAACAGACTTCGGGGCAATTATTGAAAAAACAATGAAATAATCATAGTTTAAACAAGTATATAATATTGTATACCTACTTAATGTAAAACGTAGTCCAGAAACAACCGTTTTTAGCTACTATTACAGGCCACGACTGTTTGACTAAGATTACCTGGCACTTATTCAATAATATCTGTGTGGACTCCATAGTTGTATTACTTAGGAAAAAATGACGAATGATGGAAAAAATGTTTTTCGTACAAATTATAATATTTAGTCACAAGTTAATAATAGTTACATAATAGTTGCATTGTAAACGTCGTAATCAATTTTAATAGGTTTAAAGAAATGCATTTTCGATTCTCCGAAATAGATTACCAGTTCCGTATATTGTGTTTTTTTTAATGTCGATAAATTTTTATAATCTACCTGCTGTAAAAAAAAATAAATAAACAAGAAAGCTTTATTATAATTTTTTGTATCGTTGAATTTGATTCATATAATATAATATTTGATTATAATTTGTATATTATGTTATTTTAAAATGTTATATTTTCTTTGCCCACACTTAGAATACTATACGTCGGAATACTTTTTTTTCTTCTATTTATTTCTGTTTTTTAACTTTTCGTATTATACATGTTCATGTACTCATGTACTACATGTTTAATAGGTCGTACACATTAGTATATTTTATTTACCGTGTATCATTAAATAAGTACATTTTAAAATGTGTGTTTTAAATAGTTTTCTTCTTATAATCGCCGAGTTTATATTATGGTTAAACTTGTGCTTACCAAAAAAAAAAAAATGAAGACGAGTCAGCTTGTAAGTATTAATCAATTTGTAGGTATTAAGTTAAACATTTCGAGGCTTCCTTCCCTGAGGTACACAAATACTTTAATATTGATGGGCTTGGTATGATAAAGAGAAACTTAGCCATCTAAACTAAAAGCTGAACATACTTTAGACCACAAGTAGGCTACTGTTTTTATAATTCGGAAGTTTGAAAGGTAAATATTAGATATAGAGAAATTCAGCTGATGAATTGAAACCAATTATATCCTCTTGCAATAAAAAAAAAAAGACCTCATAGTATAATAAGAACGGATGCAGCCACTGTTATAGGTAATTTAATGTATATCTGTTCGCAACGATTAACCATTGCTAACGAAAATACGATTCTGAGAGGAGTTCAGTTGATAGTGATACTTTGTCAACATTATATATGTTATATTATGGTAAAATAATTAAATAGGCATTGTATATTTAATAATATTTATTTAATGTTCCAATTTTCCCGTTTTTTCTACGTTTTTCCCGATTTTTCATATTTTTTCAGTTTTCCACATTTGATGAGAAAACTCTTGAGAAAATCGAAAAATGACCTCTTTTAAGTACCTTTCCACTCCGATTTTGTTTTAGAAAAGGTGTTACACGTAAAAATCGGAACAAGTTCTCTGATAGAAAAGTTATCCATAGAAAAAAAAAATAAACATCTTTATAAATCATAAGCTCCTTCGCTCCACTCAGAATCTAAAATAAGAGGAAAGTTGGGAAGATAGAGTGCATAAGGTAGTTAATTTTATATATATATAAAAAAAATTAAATTAAATTAATATATAACTCGTTACCCTAAAAATTTAAAATGAAAATGTTATATTTTTACACTAAACCAGAAAAAAGTCATTTTTCAGAAGGCTTTAGTTTTTTATATTTTCTTGAAGAACGCTCATTACTGAAGGTCATATTCCAGTATAAATTACTACTGAAGACAAAATTACATTCAGACTTCGTTTACTAGGCAATGTAAAGAGTTTGATTGCATGTGATAATATTTTGATGATCCCTCATAAAGTAATAAACTCAACATTTTTTTATCAAATGAAAATCGTCGGCCTCTGCTGGATTTCTTCGTTTCTCGTATTTGCAAGCCCAGAAAGAATAATGCAGCAGCAGTCATTTTTTTTAAATTTTTACCAATTAAATATTTTTCAGTGAACTTTTCTGTTGTATAGAATCTTTTCTTAAATCGGTCTTTGGTGATGTTTTTTCATCAACACTTTTTTAATAACATGTTATTTAACCTATACAACTTTTTACATCTTGGTGTCAGCTGATTTTATTTAGTAACTCTAATTCTTTTAAGTATACTACTAAAACATAAAAACTATAACATTTAAAACTAATAAAAATGATTATTAGGACTTTTTAGTGTAAAATTAATTATTAACCATGCTCAGTCTTCACAGTATTGACTTTTCGTCTTTTTTTCAAAGCTTCAGAAAAAAGTAAATTCAAGCAAATACAAGTACTATCATTACCTACATTAAGCAAAATAAAGTAATGCAATTCTATTAAACATGTAAATAAATGTTATAACTAAGCAATTATTTAATTAAATAGTAGGCAATAACTCATACATATAATTTGAGCAATTAATAGATTGTCCTTTAAAACATCATAAGACCTGAAGTCAATATTTGAATCCAAAAAATTAACTCCCGACATATCGTGGGCAATGTCACAGTCACAAAATTGAGCAGTGTTCAAGGTAATAATAGGTCTAGAAGATGTTACAACATATATTACTTCATAAAATATAATGAATATTGTAAATTACTAAAGTACTATTTTACTATTTTTAAGTTTTAGATATATTAATATTGATAATAAGCAATAAATGGTGAGAACCCAGAAATGTATAAAATGTTTATAAATATAGTTTATAGATAAAACATAATTTTATCATAGAATTTAATTAATATGAATATGACATTAACCCACAGGTAAATTCGAAGTTATATACGCATTTGTATTTGATTATTTGGTACAAGGACTTGAGCATTTTTTCTCAAAATGTATGGAATAAATAAATTTGTTAATACTCTTATGAGGGTCATTTAATGGGAAGTCCACTGCTTTCATCCACTCTAAGCACCGTAACAAATCATTTTCCACATTAGAAAAACTTTTTTCGAACGTGACTTCAAAAATGTTCATATAATTTTTATTTTAAAATTTTTATAATCACATGATTCTAAAATATAACGTCTGAAAAAAAAAGTTTCGACTTAACCTGAAAACACTGGTTTCGATAACTAACTCGTTGAATGGACAATAATATATAGGACATACGATTTGATTCGATTCAAGATCATATTAATAAATAAATAAAAATAAATAAATGAATCAGTGCGTCACCTAAAGTATTATGATAAGTGTATTATACGACTAGTTTCGAATTAAAAATGCATCATTAGGTATATCATAGCAGGCGCAGATCCAAGGGGGGGGGGCATGGGAGCGATACCCTTCCTCAAATGTCACGAAAAAAAAAATTTAATTATTATATTAATATGTCAAGCAATGATAAAAATTATATTTTTTTATAGGTTATGCTGATATTTTTAGTTTTATGTACATTTAATAATAATAATAAATACATTGTTTTGTGGATGGTTCTTTTTATAATTCAGTAGTTTGTATAATTGCGCCGACTTACGACGTGACGTGACGTCTCATATCGTAATCGCCCGCATTTATAGGCCTACCGTTATACATATTTTCATTCGGTATCATTTTAATCAGTTTAGTTTTAAGATAATTTATTTATAATGTTTCAGTTAGAGAAGATTTCGTCATGTTTGTCGATGCTTTTAATGAAGTTTCAGCTTTACCAAAGAAACCTGAAGATAACAGTGAAAGTGGACAAAATGGCGAGAAAAAAAAAGAAATTTCAATAACTGGAGAAGTAAAATTATTATCAAGCAAATAAATATTATTGTTCTTGATTTGAAAAAATGTGTGGGTGTAGGAACTGATGGATATAGCATTATGGTGTACGAACTTCGTGAAGCTATTAGTGAAATCATTAAAGTAGCAGCATCTAATACCCGAAGGTGCCCTTGTTATAACCATTCGCTAAATAATTGTATTTCACAATCTTCACGCGTTTAAAGTATCAGAAATCTTATTGGAGTAATTAAAAAAAAATGTATCATTTTTTTTCTGAATCAGCTAAAAAAACAGTTGTTTTAAGAACATTACATGCAGCATTATGAAACCAATAATATTATTAACAACCAAATATATAGTCCATATATAAAAACATATCATAGATATGTTGATGACACTTTTATTTTATTTATAGGTTCAAATAAACAAGCAGAAAATGTAATAAACTACTTAAAAAAAATAAATAAAAATATTCAATTTACACTAGAAATACAAGTAAATAATAATTCAAATTTCTTAGATCTTACAGTTTCCATAATCAACAATAAATTTGATTTTAGTATTTACAGGAAACCTATACAAACTGATGCTATAATACTATATGATTCTAATCACCCTTATTCTCAAATAATATAATTTTTTAATTAAATATTCTATAGGCTTGAACGTATTCTATTAGATATATATAATTATCAACACAAGCTCAATTTGATCTATAACATAGCCCACAAAAATAATTTCAATTTAAATACTTTTTAAAAAAAAGCACATAAACATATTAAAGAAAAAACAATATACAGCTCACCAAAAGAATATTATTAATTATTGTAATATAAAATACCAAAATAATATGTCTTAACGAATTCGTTCAAATTCTGAACAATATTACAAATAAGGTAAAAATCGCTTTTAAGACTAATAATAATTTAATCAAACATATGAACAATAGAACTAAAAACTCCACAAAAAATTCCCCATCTTTTGAAAATGCGGGTATATATAAACTTAAATGTAACTGCAATTAATTTTATATAGGTGAGACAAATAAAAATCTTAAACAAAGATATAAAGAACACATTTTGAAAATAAAATTAAAAAAGACTGTTCCTAATTCAAATTTCGCTGAACATGTTTTAGAAAATAACCATAATATAAGTTTTGATATTAATACAGACTTAGAAATATTAAATACTCAAAATAACATTTATAATTCAGATTTAGAAGAATTACAAACACACACAATGAAATAAAGAAAAATAATTTTAATAATATTTTAACTGTTCAAACCGATTTTAAAAATAATTTATCAATACATTTTAGATAATAAATAATAACCAAATAATTTATATTCTTAACATATCTATGTCTAATAATAACTAATTTTAAATAATTTCTCCTATAAAAATAAATTATTTCTATGTGAAACGACTGATTTGTATAATTTTTTTTCTATATATTCCCTACATTTAATTTTTTTATTCAGTTGCGTTTTAAATGTTGACTGTAATATACCCGATGATGCCATTTTTAATTCGAAACCAGTCGTATAATACACTTATCATAATAATCCAGGCGATACATTAATTTATTTATTCATTTTATCTTTATATATACATTTTTTATTTATATATCTATTTACTTTTTATTTTATCATGCTAATAATACACTTACTATCAATTGAGTTTGTTCTGTTTTGTTTTATTTTATACTCGGGAGATTTTATTACGTCAAATAACAGTATAGGTACATTAGTTCAAATGTTTCAGTTTAGATTTAACACACTGCATATAAAATCATTGTGGAAAATCACATTAACTACGCGAATTTCATGGTTTTTAATTCGGTCTCCCACCTCTCAAAGTAAACACACAACATTTTTCCGTAAAAAATCGTATAGGTACTACAGTTAAACTAGATTACATACACCTAAATAAATGATGTCAAAATACCGAAAAAGTATTATGGATGAATAATTTTAGCATGTACAATGTACATATATATTCACTTTGTTAGGTGTTACCCGTGTCACGAAAAGAGATGAAACACTCTCTTTAATGTAAGTTGTCCATGGCATTAGTAAGTGGATGATAAACCTGAGCTAAAACTACTCTAAACATACTTAGGCAAACCTATTCAACAATTTCTTTGGATTCCAAATGTGAATATCTACTGGTTTTACTATGATGTGTGTGTGTGTGTGTGTGTGTGTGTGTGTGTGTGTGTGTGTGTGTGTTAGAGAACAAATTTTCTACCAAAATCTTGTTCCAAAGTATTTCTTCTTTTCTAAAAGGTAATCTTCTTTCGTTGAATCTTTTTTTTTTGATTTTTCAAAGGGGCTTCTAAATAATTGGGAAAAACTCGTAAGAAAATTATAGGTAAAACGGTAAATATTTACGTCACGTCACGGCGTTACTTTTTTCATTGTTTTTTTCTGTTTACACGATGTTTTCTACCAGAAATATTGCTTCAATCCAAATACGAAAAGAGATCAATTTTTTTTCCTTTTAATATTTCACTGACAGGGTAAGTCGTTTTTGGATATCTATTTAATTTTCCAAATGTTTTCCAGTTCTTTAACTTGTAGTTTTTTTAACAACTAACAAAATCTAAAAACAATATAACAACGTGTTTTTTGTTGTAATTTAGTTAAAGATATTCACAAGGACTTGAAATGTTGACAAATAAATTAAATTTGGGTTTCTAGACGTGGTCAAATTTTAAAAACAATTGAGCCATTTGTGAGATAATTTTAGACTTTTTAATTTTTTGTGTTTTTTTTACGACATTTTTATTTAGTAGGTATTTTGTAGATTTAATTGTTAGATTAAATAGAAATGTTTAAAAATAATAGGAGGTTCTTTATATGTCGCTTATTTCATGGTTGAAAAAAAAATTAGTGCAATTTAGTATTTTTATTTTAATAAGAGTTTTAATTTAAAATTTTGACACATGTGTAGCCGAACTTTGTTTTTCTTTAGCAATGGTTCATTATTACTAATAGACATAAATTATATAACTTTATGTAGCCTACCTTCCCAACTATCTACCTACAACAGTAGCTGTACCCGTTCCCAGTATCAGCTCTTTAAAAAATAATACAATTTATAAATATTAAATACACATATTTTTTATTTGAATTATATTATCATGCGGTTATTTCAAAGCCATGATTTAAATACAAAAGTAATATTTAAAGAGTGTCGATATAATTATAATAATAATCATAAGGCTGTAAAATCAGAGATACTATCGTATACTTTTATTTTTATCCATCATTATATACAATATACATATACTCATACTATATAGGTTTTCGAAAAGCTACACGTTTTTAAAAATATAAAATGGCAAATAAAAAAGAGATAAAAATTCTGGAAATGCATGTAAGGCTTTCTCTGTTTAAGGATTTTAACACCATATGTGACAGTTTTTTTTTTAAACTTGTATTTCAATCAGACGAGAAGTTAGAAATAAAATCTCGATGTTGGGGGCATATAAGTGACGTACGACGGGCTTGGTCTCTTGTGTAAAATCGCCGTTTAATTAATGCGATATATTTACATTTTTAATATCTTAAAATGGGATACAGATTTTTAATCCTATGTAATTGAAATATTTTCTGAACCTGTAAGTATTTTACCAGACAAAAATTTAAAAATCCCCATTTGATATTCATGAATGTTTACATCCCCATTTTGTAATTTAATTCCCATAACACTATTTAAGTACATAGTATGAGTATCCACCAAGATAAGTTAAATGATTTATATTAAATTATTGCGCTTCATCAAATACAAACAATAATTATAAACAATTTCTATACTGATGAATTTAAGAAATTACCTAGTCTCTTTTTGATATCACAACTTTTCTATCTCGAGTATTTTTTTTCTTAGCGAGATTTTCACACGTAGTTGACGAAAAGTTTTTGTTGGAATATCACTCATTTTTTATTATAATTTTGGATATAATTAATCTGTGTTTTTTTTAACCGAGTGAAAAATTACAGAGACAAAATATCTTTGTTGTTTTATGGATTGAATAAATGAGTATATGGTGTATTGCTATGAATATATGCTATGTATGTTGCTGAAAAACAATACTATAATAATAAAGCGATAAAATAAATAAACAAAATTGTATTTATTCTCTGCAAACGACTACCGTCGCCAACACGTGGTAACACGTACACTGGTACATTATTGATTTTTTTTTAAAAATAGCGTTTTGAGTAAAAACTATGCTAATACTTTTGCATGTTATTCAAGCTGCAATCATCTGATCAATTTAAAATTTATATAAGTATCATCTGTATAACATATTGATCAACCCGTGTAAATTTTAAAACAATAAGTTTATTAGTTTAGGCTACAGAAAGGTCGGACCATATGCCATAAAATTGCACAGTTTAAAATATAGGAATTCGCCGTCACGTGCAATATACTGCACAACGCACGAGTTTTTTTTTCTACTTAGCTCTACGCCACGACCACGTCGCTGGATATATATAATTATTATATTATATTTTTTTTTAGATGTATCACATTTTAATTTAATTTAGGTTTTTTTTTTTTTATTGGGTAAAATTTTATGTTGAATTAGGTAATTTTGTAGTAGAAATATAAACTATAAATACATTTGAACATTGTATAAACGAGTCAGTCAGTCGATCAGTTATAATTTGAAGATAATAATTTTCAAATAATTGAAAATAATTGTACAGATAGTAGTGTAAGCTCATTGATAAAACTCAGTCTTATACCAGTTATTCTTTGGACTAGTAAAATGTTATTTTATAATATTATATTATGGAAAAAAGATTATTTTTAAGAAACTATTAGAATATTATATATGAAGCCCGAGGAAAAGACCATCAAGTGAAAAAGAACAGATTCAAATGATTAAAGAGATTGAAACAGCTAAAACTAAAATATAAGATTTAAGTAAAAAAATATGTTAATAATACAAAATTACAACTACATATTTCAGTATAGGCCATCATCAAATTATCATTTCATTTTTATAATTATTATACACAGTAACTTTTTATTATTATTATAATTTTATAAAAATATTATATGAATATTAAAGTTATAAATGAAAATTATTATTTTTTATCTATAGACATACGAAAATTCTTCGAGAGTATTATTTACTTACCATGTATATATATATATATATAGTATTTAAAATTGCGGATCAAAAGTTTTTGATATACAATCGGCAAACCCCCAGCAAATTATGCTAATATAAGGTAATACAATAATAGTATTTTGAATTCAGAGCTTAGCGAGGGATTTATTGGTTATATTATGATGTGTTTTTTTTTTTTTTTTTTTTTGAGTCTATGAACAACTAATAATATAGACTTATTATTTTCCTGTAATAAATAGATAATTCTGATAAAACCACGACTTCAGTAATATTTTTTTGTCTAGTTCACTATCGATAGGTTATGATGAAAATACAATATATTATTATGATAAGATAAGTTAAATAAAAGATATTATTCTAAACGTTATTTGCGTTGCTCGCTACACTCAGAATCTAATATTAAACAATACAAATGAGTGTATTTTAATATATTATTTTTATAAATCTACAAAGTAGAAATTTTGATTAAAATCGTAAAAATTACAGGACTTCATGTATTAGCATACTAATTTTAGGATAATGTGAACTAAATTATTTAAATTCAATATTATATTATTTATAAGTACATTGTAAGCTATTAAAACTTATATGATAGAACAAAATCTTTCATATAAATACTAAGTATGGTGAAAATGTCAAAATTCGTATGGCAATAAAATAAAAAGTACTACATTCCTAGACCAGTTATTACAATTTTTTTAACCGTATGTCAAACTTGAGGTTGTAAAAATCGATGAACCGCAAACTTGTTATTAAACACATTACGTCAAATGATTTTAACGAAAGAGGACAAGTGGACCTAATTGATTTTTAGACTGTCTCGGATAGAAAATACAAATGTCAAATGGACACTAAACTATTATGATCATAACACAAAATGTATACTCCGTCCCATGGAAAGTAAAAGGACAGTAAAAGTTGGCTAAAATACTATTTTCCTAACATTTGGAGTACTAAATATTTTAAAGAGTGAGTAAACTGTGTATTAGATGAATTAAAACAAATTTGGTCCGAGTATGTCATTACATATATGGACGTCCAAGGCATCCACCGAGTCAAAGAATTTTTGATCGAGCCAATCAAGACGTTAAATATAATATGTTAAAAGTATGCATGAAAGACAATCTTGTCCTAGAGATGGTCAATCGGTTTTCAGTTTGTTTAGTAGCAAAAAAAAACTGTTCATTTCATCATATTATTGGTAGAAGCCCATATATAATACTTTATTTTAAACCGACCCATTAATTTGGACTATAACAGTAAATTCTTGATAAGACTAAAATGCTTCCCAACAGGAAGTTTTTAAAATTAAGTATCAATTGAGTATTAAATAGGAAATTTCCAGGACCATCTATATTAATATGCTTTTAGTGTATAATACTAATATATAGTTATATATTATTACTTATATATATAACCTATACCTTATAGCTGACTTAAAATGACTTCCACCAACAAGTCTATAGCATATTTTCAGAAATAAAATTTAGTCTAGTTAGTAAATTGACGATGTTTATAGGTTAAGGTATATTATAATTTGATGATGACGATCGAAAAATACTATAAACGACATCTGAAATCGGATCGCGAGAGTGTGTGGTAGTGAAGTAGGTAGAAGCGCGGTTGGAGAGGAAAGACTACAGAGTGCGACCGTATCGCGTGGTAACAACAACAATAATAACGAAACGATACGATACGAGCGCGGGACGAACGGGGTTCCCCTACACGACACGCAGTAGGAGTAAAAAAGAATAAAAAAAAAAAAAAAAAAAAAAATAAAATTAGTAATCATCAAGTGGTTCGCCGCTGCCACCGTACGGTTAGTAGTGTTTGGACGGTCGGACATGTACGACGGCGGTATGACGTGTTTTCACAGAATCGACGATCATCGCGTGTGATAATCAAAGGAAAATCAGTAGCAGCAGCAGCAACAAGTGTCAACGGCTGTATACATTTTCGGTTTCCGTAAGAGCAGTCGCACAATTTGAACGTTATTATTATTATTAATTCTTATCACATTTCGAAATAAAATGTCTGCAACATGTAGGTACTTATAACATCTGTCTTCCATCGAAATAAATACTCGAATATTTTTTTTCTCGTTCTCACACTGTAATCGCTCGAGTAATCTAAATTTATTTTATATACGAATATTTTTATTTTTATTTTACGTGTACGTGTCCACTCAATTATAATCGTGTATACATAATCGTGTAACATGTATTGCGTACACGTATCCGAGACGTTTTAATCGCGTGCATACTTTTGATAATTATAGGTAGGTATCTATTATTAAATGTTCATCGATTCTTTGATTTGTGAAACATAAAACAGTGGTATTGATGATGTAACAAGTCGTGTAATCATAATATTAAATCCAAATTAACGTATTTAGGGGAAAAACCTAACCGAAACGGAGGAATCAATTCGCAGGTATAAGGCGACATAAAGAAAATTTGCAGGCCCAGAGCAAACTGTCCAGACTACACAATTCACAATAATTTTGTATTTTTATCCTGCTATTAATTATCCCAAATTTTCTAAGTAATATTATGATGAAAGATGTAGTAGCAGGTACGATGTAGTTAATTAAAATTATTTCTACCAGTAATCTTGATCTGATTATTAAGTGTAGTACTTTTTCTGCAGAAAGAAAATTGTATCTGGGTGATACTTAAAGTAGGTCATTTTTTTATTTTTCAAACAGTTTTTAAAATATTTGGAAATAACATAAGAAAAATGGTAAAATTTAAGAAATTTAAAATAATAAATTTCGATTTATGTTGTGATTCAGTTAAAATTATTCGAAAACACTTGAAATTTAAACAAATTATTTATATTTATCTTTTCCAGTAGTGGTGAAATTTTAAAAATATTTTAGCCATTTTAGATTTATTTATAGACATTTTAATTTTGCAAATTTTTTACGGAATTTTTATTTAGTTATCTACTATGTGAATAAAATTATTAGAACAAACATAAATGCTTGTAAATGTAATGGGAAGTTTATTCTAGGTCGTACTTTGTGGTCATTTAAAATTTTTTTTGCAATATTTTAGTGTCAAATTTTGAAGTAAATCGTAAATATTATAGCCTTTCAAAATATGTATAGGTAACCTAATTCCGATTAGAATCGTTTTTCGTTAGCATTGTGTCATATTAAATTCTCCTTTATATCCTACCTTCCCAACTTCTCACTTACAACAGTGTCCAACCCATTGTGTGAAGTATGTACGTCTTTTTTTAATATAAGCTTTAAACAATAATTATGTAGTTAAAGTTATTATTATATTACGCGCAGTTTTTGTGACATACAAAAATACTAGTTTTTTACCGTCCCCCCACCGTGCTTTGATCTCGATTTATGCCCGAAAAAACCTACAGTCCTGTAACAGTATTACAGTATAATAGTGCAGCACTCTAAAATTTAGAGTCTAAAAGGTAGTACGACATCACGACATCGTCAGGCTAAAAACTTATAAAATATAAAAATAATTACCATGCAAAAAGCAATGAGTATGATGGCAATATTGCACACTACATGATAACAATAATGACATTTTGACATTTTGACAAGAAAAAAAAACTATATAGTTTTATAATTTAATTATAAATTGTTTTCAATCATCCACGTGCATCAGACGTGCGTGTTAAATGTTGATAGATTATTTTAAAAGTTTTATCGTTCATCAATAATAATAACGAATTTATTGTTTTAAAAACTAATTTTTACATTCGATAGTAATATGATTTACGGAGTACGTGATTATGTTATTATAGAAATAATTGATTTTATATTCGTCAAATTGTAGAAGGTACTTACATTATTCTTCATACTATTATCAGTCATAAACCTAAAGACAAATGGACTGATAGCAGAGAGAAAAAGAAAAAGAGAAGGTCGAAAGACAGAAATTATCAGAAAAAGGATGTACCAAACAATTCTTAAACACATTTGCTATACATCCATTAATAATAAACTGTCCTAGGATAATGGGGACAGGTACGGTCACTGTTATAGGTAATTTAATGTATATCTGTAAGTAACGAATAAACATTACTAATGAAAATACGATTCTGAGCGGTTGATAGTATTGCTTTAACAACAATATATATGACATAAGCATTATATATTTTCTTTAATAATATTGTAACTATTTTCCCTTTTTTGCTCCGTTTTTTCAATTTATTGGAAAAACTCCCAAGAAAATTAAAAAATTACCCCAGTCCAATTTCCTTTCAGAAAAAGTGCTAAACTTGTAAATCAGAGTAGAAAAGTTATCCATAGAAAAATAAATAAACATCATGTAAAACCAATACTTTCATTCTTCGCTCTGCTGAGAATCTAAAAAAAAGGCGAGAGAAAAAAAAACAGAGATAGAGAATTTTAACAAGGGGAAGTGGAAAAATTATATAAATACTATACAGAATTTACAAAAAAAAAATTCAAATTTGAAGCGCGGTAAGGGATCTATTGGTTTTACTATGATGTGTGTTTTAGATTTTGAGTGTAGGATAGTAGTTGAATAGTTTTGCAAAGATATTAATTTTTTTTTATTTCTATCTGTGTGCAACTTTTCTACTAGAAAACTTACTCAGATTTTTATGTGTAGCACCTTTTCTGAAAGGAAATCGGTGTAGGGAAGTACTTTAAGGAAGCCATTTTTTGATTATCACAGAAATTTTCTCCTCAAATAGGAAAAACTGTAAAAAAAAAAAACGGAAAAATATAAGAAATGTAGATATTAGTTAAAATATATTATGCCTTTCTTTCTTTTCTACACAACTTTTCTACCAGAAAATCTGCTCCAACTTTTAATGATAGCAATTTTCTGATAGGAAATTTAACTGGGGAGGTACTTTTGGGAGGTCACTTTTCGACTTTCTTAAAAGTATTCCCAGAAAATGAGAAAACCCGGGATAAAACATGGGGAAACTGGGAAAAAATCGGTACACCATTAAACAAATATTATTAAAGAAAATATATAAAGCCTATTTAATTATTTTAAATAACATATTTATTTATATAATATTTATTCACAAAGTATTATTATTAACTGAACTCTGCTCAGAAGCGTTTTTTTGTAAGCAATGGTTTATCATTGTTTACATGTATACATTGAATGATCTATAATAATGGCTGCACCGATCTCCATTAACCTAAGACGTCTTTTTTTTGTATTTTTTTTTCCATCTGTGAACAACTTATCTATCATAATTCTTGATCCAATGTATGAAGTGTAGCACCTTGTCTGGTTGGTCATTTTTTCATTTTTGAAGAATACATTATTCTCATACATGTTTACCCTGTCTATAACAAGAACTAATGGACATTTATAAATATGAGAACATTATGAATCTAAGTGATATTTGTAATTACAAATTGCAAAAAAGAATAATTACATGTTTATCGCTCCTGCAGTTAGTTAAATGTCTGTAAATTTAAATTGAAAAATGGGGGTGGAACTTGACATTTTTAAAAAGGTTTTAAAGGCATGAACTTTTATACAACACTGTGGAACCAAATATTTTGTAAATATAAGTCATATTATATGTATTAAATGTGTAAAACAAACAATAAAAGTTATCTTTATAACTATTACATTTTATACAAATAAAAAAATAAATGTCTACGAATAAATGTTTGACAACTTAATTATAATAATAGGTTTAGTGCAGGGAATAAAATCGTCCACGACTTAAAAACAACTAAAAAAATAATTGAACCACAGTATGAATTTTGTATTAAATTTTTAAGAATTTTTATGAAATCAATTTAATCTATGTAATACCTACCAAATAAAATCTTTAAAATGTCAAATGTCTAAAAATAGCTGACAAATTTAACGCTTTTAAAAATTTGACTGCATCTAAAAAGGCCAATATAAGTATATGTAAGTAGTCTGTGAACTTTTAAGGTCACGACGAATTCGTTGAATTGAATTCAAATAAATAAAAAAATAAAAAAATAAAAATATATCTTTTACTGTTGTAAATTTGTCCGTATTTCTTTCAAGTTTTTTTTCTCAATTTTCCCCAAATGAAAACTGCTTAGAAAATCAAAAAATACCCCAACTTCATCCAAAATTTATTAAAAAAATGTTTCAGTGGAGCAAATAATATATTGGTTTTTTAATGGAGTTTATTTTTTTATTTTGTGGACAATTTCTCTACAAGAAATTTTGTTCCAATTTTTAATTATAGCAGTTTTTCTGGAAGAAAATTTGACTGGAATGGTACTTTGAGAAAGTAATTTTTGATTTTCCCAGTTATTTTCATATTAAATTCAAAAAACTGAAGTATATTCTGTAGATACAATTGTAAGACCAAACAGAAATGCATGACAATCTAACAGGAGTTCATTATAACTTGTACTTGTCGTTTTTCGTTAGCAAAGATTAATCGTTGCGTCTGATATACATTAAATTATCCTCTATACCTTTCTAACTTCTTACCAAGACAGTGACTTATCCATTGTTCGAAGTATGTCTGTTTGTTTTTACTATTATTTCTATATTTTTAGTTCGCACGATAGAACCTTATTGTTTGTTACACAGTAACTGCGGTAATGAATTTTGCTGGCCTCAGAAGGTGAGATACTTTACGTGGTGTATCCAGAAATATTAGATGCTTAAAGCAAATATTAATTTGAAGTTTAAAAATATATTAATTTATAACAAAATACTTTCAGTCCACCAAAGGTGGACTTAACATCTATTTGTTTTCATATAAAACATTAAAATACAATGTACATGTACGGTCAATACCAACAAGTAATATGTATAAAACAATTAATAAAAAATTGGCACGGGCAACGACGGGTGTGTCAGCTATTAATAAAAATTTAATTTTCACTAAATGGATATTGGATACATTTCGTAAAGTGAGCATCCACTTTATGAAAATAGTGATTGCACTTCTTTGATGCGACCAGATATAGCACGATCAGAAATATGACATTTTAAACTTTATAGGCTCTAACAGTATTTGCAGTAATTAATATTTTTTCTAGAACTGCCTTTTTTCATATTATAATTTTTATAATATTATTACACGAATTTATTTAAATTCTCTTAAACGAGGATACTAATTCCATGCGCAAGATTATAGTTATCTGTATAATAATTTGACCATATTAATAGTAAATACATATGTTATGGTCCAAGTGGAAAAATTGTTCATTGTAAACACTGAACGGGTATTGTGTACATTGAACGGAATATTTGGGCAATGTAGATTATAAATATTTATTTCTCTTATAGACTAATCATGGTATATAATGCTAAAACTGGTACGGTTATTCTGTAAAATGTTTAATACTTCATACTAAACGTTAAAGTTTATTTCAGTACCTACCCAGTATCATTAATAAATATACAACATAAATTTGATGTACTAAGGGAAGTATAATTTAATAAGTCAGTAATTTGCACGCATTATCAAAATTTTAAACCAGTTAGTTAATAAAATAAAATCAGTATCAGAAAGATAATTTTGTGAATGAATAATTGGACAATCTGTAAAAATACCTGATTTAGTCAGAGTTCGAAGTGACTTACTTACAATCAATTTTGAGAGTAATTATGTTAAATATTATAAGTAATCAAATTTATATTACTAACATAGTAATTTGTATACTAATGTGTAATTAAAATTTGTTAACTGTGGAAGATTAAACAAAAATTAGACAAAATTACAAATTAAACACTACCAAAGGTAAATTACAGCACTATTATATTAAACATCTGTTTATGATGTGCGAAGAACAGTTTGTTAATGTTTAGAATGTGCCAGACATTCATAGTTATTACTTATTAAAAAAATAGCTAGGCTGTTTTCCAATCTAGGAGGCCAAGGTTATGGCCGCTGCAATTTAGTCCAAAAATA
This sequence comes from Cinara cedri, assembly GCA_902439185.1. Taxonomy (NCBI): domain Eukaryota; kingdom Metazoa; phylum Arthropoda; class Insecta; order Hemiptera; family Aphididae; genus Cinara; species Cinara cedri. Next base: position 79,793 of record CABPRJ010001922.1, read on the forward strand.
TGTAAATGTAAAACTATAATAAGCTAAGCATATTAAACAATTTTTGCATTTGGTACTGGCAGTATTGCCATTATATGTAGTATCTATAGTATATGTGTATAATTATTCTCGTAGTTTGAAAAACTTGGGCGTTTCATTCAACTCCCGGTCAATGTTTGCAATGATCATTTTTTCACTTCGATCGTATTATGCACATGTATATATACGCGTTTTTTTTTTTTAAACGCATCGTGATATACAGAGTGATTTCATTTCATTACATGTCCGTGTAGATTTTGATAAATGGGTAAAATATTTGTTTTAAATAGATTAAGCAGATACTTCTATTTTTAAACAGCAACCTAATATAATGTTAATAACCTAATAAACAGTTCAATAAAATAATACAGATTCTCTTTTGCGGATCCTAGTTGAAAATGTACGGGTTGAAAATCAAAATGAGACTATATTATGAAATATGTACGGAATAGGAGTAAAATGTTGGAAATGAGCAACACAAAAATCAAAATCAAATTTAGTACTCAAAATCTTCGTAGATGGTGTTATAATATAATAGCAGTTGATTCGCAATGAGAAAAAAAATAATCACTCTGTATATAGACGCAAATAATTATGCTACGCATTGACGTCGATCGTGCATAAAATAAAATATAGGTAGGTACGCGTTCATGTATATTATATAAAACGCCGAAACAGCAGTACCTAATCTTTTTGTGTTCATTGAAAACTATGCGATTCCTTTGTGTTATTCAATTTCCAAAATTTGTATTGACGATAATAAATTACGAACGATAACTTTTTTTTTAGGCAGTAATTATACATGAAACAAGCATATTATAAGAGGGTCGGTTGGTATCTTACCATTGCACAGTGCAACAGCAATATTCCCACAGCATTTGAAAATACGCTCTTTTTCGAGTGGCGAGGACGATAAAAAAAAATTAATAATAGTATATTTTGGTACATAATAGGTGTATCCTAACATAACTCACTATTATATACTCCACCATAAAAGTAAAAATAAATATATTCAGAATACAAAACAGAATTATACACCTATCTGGGTCACACGATGCAGTCTGTTTAATAATGTTTATTTGTCTTAGGTTTTTTTTATAATAGACAAATTATTAAAAAAATTTATTTTAACCCTGAAACACATAACAATGTATAATACGATCATTAATTTTACGCGAAACTATATTTTTAATTTTTCCTCCATCGTTTTAAGTAAAATGAAATCGGTAATTTCTTTAATTTATCAACTTAAATTAATATAATTTGTCTGTACTAGGACTTTGTTACTATGGATTTATTACGGGTATTTAAAACACGAGTACACGGGTAGACGTGCATTTATTATCACACGTGTATATCATAATACACGGTATTTATTAATGCACGTGATTTTGATGTTGACCATTGCGTAATCCCGTCCAGTTAAAATATTAATATTCTGATTTGACATAATATAATTTTAATCAAATAAAATTGTTTGTTCAGCATATACAGTAAAAATTACATTGATAAAAGGTCGTTTTACATAAGAAAATAATAATATTCTCAAGACTAAATATTGGAGTACAAAAAGTGTCCGAATGTACATAAACATGACTATTATTAAGTGCACGTACATTTTTAAATACACGAATTCTATAATAACACGCGTACTCTGGTATTTAAGTACACGTAAAATCGTAAGCTCTAGTCTATAAGCTTGTATTCGCATTCATTTTTGTTTAAGATCGACTATAATAATTATTGTAATAATAAGGTATTCAAAACTTCGATATAAATAAATATATATATATATATATATATATATACATATATATACCTAGTGATTATAGTATTATAAATTATAATAGTTATTTACTATTATCACAATAAGATCGTTTTCATTATCTAATACTATCGTTTTAATAAATTCAAACTTGTAAACGATGATATTTATTTAAAAGTATTTTTAAACACAAATACAGATAAGTTTTAAAAGTATTTATAAAAACTTTTTTTTTTTATTTTTATCAAATATTATTATCTCATAAGTAGTTCTTCAAATTGGTAAGTTATATATAATCTAAAAGATTCCGAGCGTAGCGAGTTTTACTATGATGAGTGTTTTTATTCTGCCCGTGAACAACTTTTGTATCAAAAGACTTGCTCCTAAACATAGACTGTAACACTTTTTCTGAAAGGTAATTTTCTTTCATTAATGCACTGGGGATCACATTTTTTCCAAGGGGTTTTTGAAATAATTGAGAAAAACCTGAAAGAAAATTTTAAGTAAAAGGGCGAATACTTAAGGCGCGCCACGGCATTGCAATTTTCATGGTTTTTATTATGTCAACACAATGTTTCCTACCAAAAATATTGCTCCAATCTAAAAAAATGACAAGTAATCGATTTTGTTTCTTTTAATATTTGGTTATGTTAGAGACAGTAGTTTTTTAATATCTAAAGTGTTTTTTATAATAATTAGGAAAAACCAAAAAAGACGAACTACACGATTTCCTCCAAATTACGGCACAACGATTCCAGTATTTTAAATTTTAGATTCTGAGTGGGGTGAAGAAGTTTATGGTTTACAAAGATAATTATTTTTTTTTTTATCTGTGGACAACTTTTTTATCAGAAGAGTTGCTCAGATTTCTAAATGTAGATTTTATGATAGCACCTTTTCTGAAAGGAAATCAGTGTGGGGAGGTACTTTATTTTTCGATTTTCTCAAGAGTTTTTATATCAAATTTGAAAACCAAAAAATAACGGGAAAATATAAGAAATGTAGATATTAGTTAAAATATATTACGACCCTTTTTTTTATCTGTGTATAATTTTTCAACCAGCAATTTAATTCCAACCTATAATGATAGCAATGATTCTAAAAGAAATTTCACTAGAAAGGTACTTTAGAGAGGTAATTTTTGGATTTTCTTAACATTTTTCTCAGTAAGTGTAAAAAACCGGGATAAAATATGTGAAAACCGGGAAAAAATCGGTATGACATTAAACAAATATTGTTAAAGAAAATATATAAGCCTATTTAATTATTTTGCTATAAAATGTAATATATGGTATATCGTTGACAAAGCATCACTATCAATTGATCTCCCCTAAGAATCGTTTTTTCATAAGCAATGGTTTATCGTTGCTTACAAATATACATTAAATTACCTATAACAGTGGCTGCATCTATCTCCATTATTTTAGGACGTATTTTTACAGCCTATGTATTTTACCAAAAAGATTTCTTCAATAAAAAATGATCAAGGTATCTTTTTCTTTTAATTTGGAATCTAATTGGTGAACAAAAAATTTGTTTTTTCAAAAATATATGTGTATAAATAAAAATGTTAGTAAAAAGCTAAAATTTTAAATTTTTTAGTTCTATTGTTTATATATTGGATTAAATTATTATTAGTCTTAAAAGCGATTTTTTATTATTTGTAAATAATTTGTTAATAATTTGAAATAAAAATAATTTCAATTTAAATACTATTAAAAAAAATTCATAAAATAAACGTATTAAAGAAAAAATAATACACAACTCACCAAATAACATCGTTAACTATTGTAGTATGAAAAACCAAAAAAATATTTGTATAGTATTTTTTTAAATACCAAAGACGATTTTGCTAAATTTCTGAACAATAATACAAATAATGTAAAAATCACTTTTAAGACTAATAATAATTCAATCAAACATAAAAATAAAAGAACTAAAAACTTCACAAAAAATCCTTCCCAAATTTTATTTGGGTAAGACAAATAGAAATTTTAAAATAAAATATAAAGAACACATTTTGGAAATAAAATTTAAAACAATTGCCTCTAATCAAAATTTTGCTAAACATGTTTTAGAAAATAACCATAATATAAGTTTTGATATTAATACAGACGTAAAAATATTAAATACCCAAATTAACATTTACATTAATTCAGTTTTAGAAGAATTACACATTCACAATGATGTAATGAAAAATAATTTTAATAATATTTTAACTGTTCAAACCGATTTTAAAAACAATATATCAATAAATTTTAGATAATAAATAATAACCAAATAATTTTCGTTTCTTAACATATCTATATATGTCTAACAATAACTAATTTTAAATAATCTCTTATTGAAATAAATTATTTCCATGTAAAACGACTAATTTGTATAATTTTAGATTCTGAATGTAGCGAAGAATAAATTTATTTTGAAGATGTTTTATTTTCTATTTTTTTTTTTACTGTGTACAAAAATTCTACCATAAATCTTGCTCAGATATATACGCGTGACACCATTTCTGAAAAGGAATGTTGTCCAGATAGTACTTTTGACAGTTCATTTTTTGATTTTCTTAGCGGTTTTCATAATATCTGGAAAAAACTAGGATAAAAAGCTTTTTAAAGTTTTGATATTATGCGAATATTATATGTTATGTAAAATAACTCTATATTGTCCGTCTAAAAGTATTTTTGTCGTGATCTAATATATGTCTATGTACTATGTACGAAATATACCTACATTAGTAAACAAATATTATGGCCTTTTTTTCTTTGTACAATTTTTCTATCAGCAATTTCGCTTCCGATTTACAATGATAAAAATTTTTCTGAAAAAAATCTAACTGGGAAGATAATTTAAGGAGGTCAGTTTTCGATTCTTCTAAGAGTTTTCTCGGCAAATGTGTAAAACCTGGAAAAAACATGGGAAAATCGGTACAATATTAAACAAATATAATTAAAGAAAATAAATAATTCCTATTTAATTATTTTACTATAATATGACACGATATCGTTGACAAAGCATTAGTATCAACTGAACTTCGCTCAGAATCGTTTAGCAATGGCTTATTGTTACTTACAGATATACATTAAATTACCTATAACAGTGGATGCACTCATCTCCATTATCCTAGGACGTCTTTCTTTCTATATATTTCTTCATTTGATATTTTATACACAGTCGAGTTTTACATTTTGACTGTGATATACCTGATGATGAATTATTAATTCGAAACTGATTCAGAAAGGTTTCCTACTTTAACCGAAATTTTAATTCAGATTACTGCACTGTGCGCGTCGAGTAGATAACTCGGATAAAACAAATTTTGTTTCAACAAATTAAATTAAATGTCCTGTAGTATATTTTTTTTAGATTCTAAGCAGAGTGAGAAATGTATTCGTTTTAAAATGATGTTGATTATTTTTAATTTTTTATACGAATAGTTTAAAACTATGAACTATAACCATGAAACTTATTCCTACTATCAAATAAAGCACATTTTTTGAAATGAAATGTTCTCTGGATGATACTTTAGAGAGGTCATATTCTGAAATTCCCGTTATTATTCGAGATGATGAGGATTACGTGGTTCTTTAAGTTAAAAAAGATAAAATGATTAAAAACAAAGCTGTTATAGGAAACCATTTTTATTTATTTTTTGGTATTATTAAGTTTTTATTATTTTAATCTTTTTTAAACTATCATTATTGTCATGGAAATGCAACTTGTAATCATTTTACTGTAATATGACATATTTATTATTGACAAAGCAACACTATCAATTGAAATCGGCTCGGAATAGTTTTTTCGTTAGCAGTGGTTAATCGTTGCTTACAGATATGGTACATAGATATGGATACATGGTGATTTTTTTTTATCATAAACCAGCAATTATCTCAGAGGATTTTAAGTGAATTTGATTTTTATTTTTCTGATCATTATGGAATCGTTTGGGCTTTATTTTAAACCCATTTTTAATTTATTATCCCTCCTGCGTATAATTTAAATAAAAGCATACTTTTGATTTTCAAATAGGAACCTTTTGAACACAGATTTGAACACTAAATATTTTTCTAGAAATTTTGATATGCATAACACTAATATCAGATTTCCCGTTTATAAGTTATAACAGTTTAGAATGTAACCTAGAGGAATAGAGAAGGGTCATAGATAGGTAACTTATAACCCTAGTAGGGGTAAAAAAATTAAAAATGGGTTTAAAATAAAACTTAAACGATTCCATAATGATTAGAAAAACCAGACATAAAATTTACTTAAAATGAGAAAGTATCTGAGAAAATTGCTGATTTTTGATAAAAAAATCACTCAGTACATTAAATAACTTTATATATCCCGACTTTCCCCGCTACCTACCAACGACAAAGACCCGTCCCCAGTATCAGCTCTATTTTTTTTTTTATATATATGTGAACAACTTTTCTACCCTAAATCTTACTTCGAGTGTAGTACCATTTTTTAAAAGGAAATGTTTTTAATTAAAAATGTCTTTTTTTTGATTTTCCAACAAGTTTCCAAATAATTGGAAAAAACTTGAAAGAAAATTTTAGATGAAACATCATACATTTACGGCACGCCGTGTCGTTTACGATTTAATTGTTTTGAATTTCTGCAACTTAAGTTTTTTGCCAGAAATTTTGCATCAATCTAAAAATGACAAGAAAGCGACTTTTTTCCTTTATATTTTTTCACCGTTTTTTTTTGATATATGTATATAAAGTATTTTTCATAAAAACTGAGAAAAACCAAAAAAAATATGAGATATACGATTATTTTCAAATTCTGGCACAATTTCATTATTTTAAATTTATACGGCTTATATTTTTTACCATAAATATTGCTCCAACGATTCCATAATGACTAGAAAAAACAAAAATCAAATTCAGTTAAAATCCTCTGAGATAATTACTGATTCATGATAAAATAAATCAACCTATACATTAAATTCCCTTCTGTATCCTACATGTCCAACATCCTACCTAAACAGTGACTGCACCCGTTTTCATTATCCGTTTTCATAGTCCCTTGTTTTACCTCTGTAAAAGAAAAAAGAAAAAGCTGTTCTAGAATCATTATTCTAGAAATGGGGACGAGTGCAGCCACTGTTGTAGGTAGGAAATTGGGAAGGTAACGAGAATTTAATGTATTTCTGTTTGTACTCAACGATTTACCATTGGTAACGGAAAAACCATTCTGAGCGGAGTTCTGTTGATAATGTTACTTTGTCAACAATATAAATGTCATAATATGATAAAATAATTAAATATAACCTAACCGTAATAAACGTTCTTTTGTAAATTTACAAATTTCGACATTTTTTATCTCGATTAACTTTAAATTAAAATAGAAAATAAATAAAATGATTAAACGCATAAAAAAAAAAAGAAAAAGAAGATTTGTATGAAACCACGGTTTATTTAAATTGATAATTTCGGACAATTTTATATATCTACCCTTCCCTCGTTCCAGTATGATAAAATAGTAGGTGTGCGAAACAATAATTATTAGATGAGCTCCGTTCACCTCCCAAATTCAAGCACTGTGTCCACCGTATTAATATATTAAGCTTTAACCCAAGTGTTTATAATTTTTATAACCCATAATATAAACAATTTTTTGTAAATTAATGCAACTAACAATATTTTTAATTCTTGGTAATTTTTCATTGCTGGCCCATCTAGAGTATATGTGTATACATATTTACACATTAAGGTATGCATTGTAAGGAATTTCAAATGCCTTGAGTTCTATATAATATTAAACATATTATTTGTTTGTACAACTAATACGCAGCACATAAAAAGAGGAAGAGAGAGAAAAACTTGTCTACTAAGAATAAATGCACATACAATACTTACTAAAAAAAAAATAAGAAAAAAAAAATAAAAACAATTATATTTGTCATTTAATTACCGTATATACATCACGGATAGTCTGTGATTTTTTTCCTTCGAAATAAGTATACAGGTACTACCTATAAACTACCTAACCTATACGTACCTATGTATTGTTGTCCGGAAATGTCGTGAAAACAGGTTTTTCAAATATGATACCAATTATATTGTCTGCGTTGCATTGCAAAGAGACTTTGCGTAAATATATATATATGTATGTATTTAAAACCTTAAAACCTATATAATATTATTATTATTGATGCGAGAGAGAATTTCTCTTTAGAAAAAAAAAATGCCATATACGAGGTGAATGTGCTACATTATATTATTATCTCTGGGCACTGCGGCGGCGTGGGCTAACAAGTGGTCGCGGAACATTGATAATAATACGCTTAGGTATAGGTCTTTCTTCTTATCTGTATGTTAACTATACGACGGTTTTGCGGAAGATTTAATAGAGCGTGCTATATTAATACGCATTAATTAGAATTACATGTGTACATTTTATAGGTACTTTACGGTGATGATAAGACCACTATGAGTATTAAATCAATTATTTCATTAAAAAAAGAAGCATTACGTGCTCGTCGGGTTTTTTTTTTTTTTTTTTGAATACAGGTACCTATACTTGGAGAAAGCAGATGGCCTTGTTCGCTGGACACTGCGCACAGCATTATATTATATTTTACTTTCAAAACAACTAGACCTAAATCGGGGCGGCTCTTATAATATTTGAGGGATTTTCTACATATTGTTGTTTTATACGCGTAATAATCATAGCCAAATGTCCGTGGCCTGACCGGTTTTTCCTATATTATATGTATTGACAAAACAAAAATTAAAAATTTTACTTTTTTTAAATTTGTTTACAAGTATATTATACCTATACGATGTGTAGAAAGCTGAATAATATATTCCGTGCTTTATTTTAAACAAACCTTTTTCTTACTTTTTCACTTTTTCGGTAGACTATTGTCGCGGGATGCAATGAGTGCGGACAAACGGAGCTTATCCAGTAGCCGGAAGAACAAATTGAGCAGGTACACAATCCGAGGAGGATCCGATTTTGATACCATGGTGAGTATTTTATCACGTGTGGGCCATGAATAATATTATGACAACGACCACGAAATAGATTTAGCTCACGACGTGAGCAGTACTAATTGTTTTTTTTTTTTTTAAATTTAATCTCTGACGAATTCACCTATTTTTCCATGTATAGGGCCATACGAGATATCACGAACTCCGGAAATTCGTGAAAAAAGGCAACGACTTTTGTAAAGAGCTTAGTGGAATTCTGCAAGAGAGGTAAATACTAAATATTTAATTTATGATAGCGCCAGGACATATTTTAATGAGATTTTCTGTGTTCAAATGAACACACAATAAAGTCCAAAAGTCCATTTGACATTCGGTAGAGCAAAATTATTCCCATTCATTTGAAAATAGAATATGGTAAAAAATTGAATTTTTAAATTTTTATAACGAAATATTTTATTTTATATAAGAAAAATCATTAGTTCAGGGAGAGGTAGGTAGTTGGGAAAAGTTCAAATATTAAGAGGAAAATGTTGGTCATTCTGCTCGTGGAGCTTTTTTTAAGAGAGGGGAAATGAACACCAGAGGTAATTCACTAAAAAATGCCCTGGATAGTCCTGAAATCGTATAATTGTATGTATTTTTGTTATGAATTAATTTTGAAAAAAAACCCATCCCGTTTTATTATAATTCATAGAATTGAACTTGAAGTAAACTACGCGAAAACAATGTCCAAACTTTCAGCGAAACTGACAAAAGTTGCGAAAAAAGGCATCGGTTCTATACAGAATGCGTGGTTGTCGATCGGCAAAGAGATGGAAGCCGACAGCCAAGCGCACCGGTGTATCGCTAATTCGTTAGAAGAGGACATAGTAAAACCGCTCAAGAATTTGCAAGAAGCACATTGCCGGATAAAAAAAACGGTCGAATGCAACGTTAGCAAAACCAGTAAGTATAGGTACATATACTCATATAATAATTATTTTTAAAATCTGGTATTCAAGAAAACAATGGTTAAACAGCGGGACTCGTTTATGTAACTTTATGTAACGTTTATAAATTTCTGCAAACCTAATCAGAAATCAGAAAATACCCTTTAGGAATAATTGCATTTCGTTTCGCTCTATAAGTTAGGCCAAACGGTATATTTTCGGAAAATTATGGAATAAATCCTGTTTAACTAAATGTTTACCTTTTAGATTCTGAACGGAGCGAGGAATGTATTGGTTTTATAATGGTGTTTATTTTGGTTTTCTTTGTTTTTTGTCTCTAAACAACTTTTCTACGAAATATTTTGCTTCGATTTTCAAGTATACCACTTTTCCTAAAGTAAATTAGACTGAGTAGTGTTTTAAGGAGGTTATTTTTTAATTTTCCTAGGAGCTTTTATAATAATTGGGAAAAACCGGGAAAAAAGGTGGGAAAACCAAGAAAATTTAAAAAATAGGTTTTATTTTCTAATCATAAATATTACAGCCTTTCAAAACATTTTTAACCGAACACCGCTCCCGATTGTTTTCATTGGCAATCATTAATCATTGTGTACAAATATATATTAAATTTCATGTTAAATTAGTATATCCGCTGTAAAAACCCGAGATGGGACTGTATATCCTTAAATTAATATTGTATATTTGGGACGGAACTCAGATGCAGCCAGCGTGAAAACTGAAGACTTGTACTAAGAATTCATTAGTAGCTGCGCAACGGCTGTAAACTACCGATACTACCTGATACAATATTTTAGATTTTTCACTTAAATCGTTATACAATTTAAAAAATGGTACCCGAGGTGGACGTACAGTTTATAATATATAAGATATTGATGAAATGTAGTATTTTACTACAATTTGGTGATTTTCGGTGGGATAAACAAAGTGTGTAGTACTAACGTGGTGCAGTTTTTCGTAGACGTTTTTGTTAGAGTCTTCGTGACTGGAGGAGTGATGCATCGCGTTTGTTATCGTATCCAATCCCTGTTTACTGCGTCGTTCCCGGTCCAAGTCCTGTCTGACCTGCTGCAATATTTTCGTCAATGCCTAGATAACACAAAAATATTATTGTATCGAGTGTACTACAATTGAAACAATTCGTAAAGTTTCAAGGATATTAGAAATAGAACAATCATACAATATTCATTTCACTCAGTTCAGAACTAAACAATGTCCACTAGCATCAGTTTCAACAATTATACCACAATTTCTATTTTAACGTCTCGATGTGTTCTCTCTCGTTTTCCCGNAAAAGTAGGTGTATGCGAATAAAATAATAATTCGGCCGTACTGTTATCCGTCGGTTTTTGTTCATGGCTAGATTCGTGTGCTCCGGATAGAAATCCGGAAGTACCTGGAGGCTCAGGTCATCATCGTATTTATTGATGGTGTCGGCGACGATCGAAAAATCTTTCGACACGTCGCACTCGTATATCGGCTCACTGAGTCGCGACGTAATCTAAAACCATTAAGAAATATCGTATAACGCCACAACATCACTGTTTTTGTATATTATGCGCACTACGAAATATGATTACATTATAATAATGCACAATATGTAGTATAATAGTTGGTCGTTATTTTTTTTTATCGCTCATGACAGTATTTTAAAAATAATAATCTATATAATTTATACTGTTGAAATTTAATGTTAATTTATTGTTAGTTATAGTTTATGTTGTTTTAAAAAGTTGCCCGACACGAAAAAGAAAATGATATGAGATAATATAAACGACTATTTACTATACAAGATGCTCAAATTAAATGGCTAAACTTGATATTTTGAAAAGTAATGACTTTTAGATTCTGAGTGGAGCCAAGCAGTGCATGGTTTTAAAAAGATGTTTATTTTTTTTTCTCTGTACAACTTTTCTACCAGAATATACCTCTGATTTACAATTGAGATATAATAGAGAATCCATGGAGATAAATTTTTCTTTTAGTAAATAAATCACACATGATACATCGGACCATGATTTCCGGTAGAAATGTTTGCAAAACAAATCAAAAGGTATTATCCAATTAAGAAAGTCTGAACGGGCGATAGCTGGGTCTCTAGGTACATTTAAAATACATTTCGTTTTTTCGCTGTCTAGGTAAAAGGGAAAAAAAAGTATAAACAAATTTTTTCAAAACATGGGTTTTAATTCGCTACCCTAAAGATGACAATAGACATGTATTACCATTTAGCTTTGGCAATCATATTAAAAGTTGCACAGTATAGAATTATTCAATATAACATATATAACATTCAATAAAACATGACAACAGTCCGCCCGTTTCTGACTTCCCTATCGTTCTTTAATCGGCAATAAACATAAGTTCTAAAAAAAAAAATTCGAAAAATTCGATTTGTTCTACATAATTTTTTTCTCGAGTGATTTTTTTTTTTTTTTTGACTACTAAGTAAGACTCTTAATGAACCTCCAGTTAAATTTGCAAACATTTCTGTTCAAGTGTTACAATTTTACCACACGGTATCTACCGAATAAAAATAAGGTACAAAACTCGCAAAGTAAAAAGTTCTATAAATAGTTTAAGAATGGCTACATTTTTTGAAAATTTTACGACGTCTAGAAAAGGAACGTATACGTTTTCTATCCAAATATTGAGTCTCTACGAATATTTTTAACTGAATTACAAGTAACAAAATCGAAAAACAATAAAAGCATTATTTTCGTAAATTTGTTTGTTCTTCTTACCTTTTATTTTCGTTTTTTCCAGATATTATAAAAACCACTAGGAGAATCTAAAATGACTTACCTAAAGTACCTATTATCTGGACAATATTCCCGTTTTTAAATGGTACCGCGTGTATATGACTGAGCAAAATTGCTGATAGAAAAGTTGTCCACAGAAAAATAAAATCATAGTAGTTTACTAATATTTTCCCGTTTTTCTCGTTTTTCTTTTTTATTGGAAAACCGCCAAGAAAATCGAAAAATAATTTTTGATCAAAAAAAATATCACTTCAAGAAAATTTCCTTTCAGAAAAAGGTGTAAATTGTGTACATTTCAGTAATCTTTCTGATAGGAAAAAGGATTTACATAATAAAAAAAATATATCTTTGTAAAACCAATATATTCTTATCGGTATACTCAGAATTTAAAAATCTGTTAAATCGATCAATAGAAGTTTTTAATTTTTTAGAGAATACCCGTCTCAAGCCTAGTATATAAAATAAATTACTATTTAAATTATTATGGTAATAATATACATTTAATGGAATAGGTTTATCTGTGATAATTTTCAATAAATGTCAAAATTGTTTTACAATTTTATAGAGACGCCTATTATACGTAATACAAATTAATTAATTAGGTATAGATAATTTGCTTAAGATGATGTGCATGCAAAATGATTGAAAATAATTTGTCGAATATTGGGATTGTTATAGAAAAATGCATGAACAAATGGAGGTCTGATGAACGGAGGAGTAAAAAAGAAAGTTTTGCCGTAGCTAGAGAAAACGAAAAAATCCAAGACATGACAGCCATAGACGCTTCGTATTCGATGCTGACGAGCACTACGAATTTGGCCAAAGATGCGACAAAAGTAAATATTTTGGTTTCTCGTTATTATTTTAATACTTAATACCTCTAAAATTATATAAACATTTAATACCTGTAATAACTATAAAATATATACTATTTTACGCCAAAAAAATATATATTTTAATCGAAGCGTTTCGATTCGTTTTAATACGCATATAGTTGGAAAATAAAAAAAGAAAGCTGGAAGAGTCTGTGAAAAAGAGTTATACAGAATATTACACGTACTGCGTCCGGACCGCCAGAGCCAAGTGAGTGTTATTGACATCGTACCTATATTTCATTGTAATAAATTGCTTGTTCGAAATTTGAATTTCATTAGACTTGAATGGGAAATGTCCGTGAACGAGGGAGAAAAGAACTTTATGATGTTGGAGGAAGAACGTCTATTGCGGTTGAAAGAATACGCTCAGTATGTGTTACAGTCTTATCAGAAACTCGTACCAAAAATCTCGCAGGTAATTCAAACTGCAATAATTATTTCAGGAAACCACAGGAAAATGAATCCCCTTTAAGGTCTAGATATAGCATCTATATATTATATAAATAACAATTTTTTCATTCCTGTATTTTTAATATTTTTATCAATATTACTACAATATGCATTGGTTATAGCTTTAAACTCGTTGAATGTCACGTTGAAATTCAAATGAATGACTTTTGGCTATTTTTAAAATGACATTGTTATATTTTCCGGAAATGATAGATATCGGAGACGTCGGGTCCTATCATTAACTGAACAAGGTCCGTATTACTGAATAAACCTATGTAAACAATTAGTAGAATATTATTCGTCTTATGTTATCAAAATATTATTATTTATACATTTTATACATACATACAGTACTTTGTAGTTCGTGTTTTGTCTTTATTCCGTTGTTTACTTTTGTTTGTTTGTACTTCGAAATCCATCGGTTTTTTTTTTCAAATTTGTTATATAATTTGTAATATTTTTATATCTATTATCTCGGATATGATTCGAATAAAGCCAAAAAAAATATTTCGCACGTAGGTGGGCAACTGTTGTAGGTGAGAAGTTGGAAAGATAGTAAAGGGAAAATTGAATGTATATCTGTAAGCAACGATATACCATTGCTAACGACTAAACGACTCTGAGCAGAGTTTAGTTGATAGTGATGCTTTGTCAACAATACATATGTCATATTATGGTTAAATGATAACACAGGCATTATATATATTTTTTAATATTAATTCAATATTGTACCTATTTTTCCGTTTTTCCTATGTGTCTATGTCTCAACTAGACAACAACATCATGGCAGATAAAAATATTTTTGTTTTTGAATTACCAACTTGTATTAAAAATAAAAAAGAACTAACACAAAGATGTGAATACATTCTTTAAATAGTACACGTCCTTCCAAAGGTGTGTTTAATTTAATTTTTAAAAAAAACAAAAGAGATCCAGTGAAGTTTTTTTAAATTATTTCTGGATGAGCGTATCGGAATTTGAAGAGCAACTAACTGTTTATCTAGAAACACGACTTTTAAAAATCGACACTAACATGAGAAAAAGTAATACTCCAGCTGAAGTGTTGATTATTAAAACTTGAAAATGAAGAATGAATTAGTATTAATAACAAAATAATAATCAGTCGCACATTTTGTTACGGCGTGTGTGTTCTCCAGCTATCATTATAATGCATATTTATATTCCAAAAAAATGACATATATTTTGTTGACAAAGCATCATTATCAATGAGCATAATTCTGGGGAAAATTAAAAAATGACCGCCTTAAACTACTTATCGCCCCAGTGTGATTTTCTTTCAGAAATATTGCTAAAATTGTAAATCAGAGGTATATTCTGGTAGAAAAGTTGTACAGAGAAAAAAAAATAAACATCTTTTTAAAACCATGCACTGCTTGGCTCCACTCAGAATCTAAAAGTCATTACTTTTCAAAATATCAAGTTTAGCCATTTAATTTGAGCATCTTGTATAGTAAATAGTCGTTTATATTATCTCATATCATTTTCTTTTTCGTGTCGGGCAACTTTTTAAAACAACATAAACTATAACTAACAATAAATTAACATTAAATTTCAACAGTATAAATTATATAGATTATTATTTTTAAAATACTGTCATGAGCGATAAAAAAAAATAACGACCAACTATTATACTACATATTGTGCATTATTATAATGTAATCATATTTCGTAGTGCGCATAATATACAAAAACAGTGATGTTGTGGCGTTATACGATATTTCTTAATGGTTTTAGATTACGTCGCGACTCAGTGAGCCGATATACGAGTGCGACGTGTCGAAAGATTTTTCGATCGTCGCCGACACCATCAATAAATACGATGATGACCTGAGCCTCCAGGTACTTCCGGATTTCTATCCGGAGCACACGAATCTAGCCATGAACAAAAACCGACGGATAACAGTACGGCCGAATTATTATTTTATTCGCATACACCTACTTTTAATAATACTATTATTTAAAAATAAATAAGAACAAGAGGTATAGTATAAATACGAGTGTTACAGTGATAGGTGTAACGGGAAAACGAGAGAGAACACATCGAGACGTTAAAATAGAAATTGTGGTATAATTGTTGAAACTGATGCTAGTGGACATTGTTTAGTTCTGAACTGAGTGAAATGAATATTGTATGATTGTTCTATTTCTAATATCCTTGAAACTTTACGAATTGTTTCAATTGTAGTACACTCGATACAATAATATTTTTGTGTTATCTAGGCATTGACGAAAATATTGCAGCAGGTCAGACAGGACTTGGACCGGGAACGACGCAGTAAACAGGGATTGGATACGATAACAAACGCGATGCATCACTCCTCCAGTCACGAAGACTCTAACAAAAACGTCTACGAAAAACTGCACCACGTTAGTACTACACACTTTGTTTATCCCACCGAAAATCACCAAATTGTAGTAAAATACTACATTTCATCAATATCTTATATATTATAAACTGTACGTCCACCTCGGGTACCATTTTTTAAATTGTATAACGATTTAAGTGAAAAATCTAAAATATTGTATCAGGTAGTATCGGTAGTTTACAGCCGTTGCGCAGCTACTAATGAATTCTTAGTACAAGTCTTCAGTTTTCACGCTGGCTGCATCTGAGTTCCGTCCCAAATATACAATATTAATTTAAGGATATACAGTCCCATCTCGGGTTTTTACAGCGGATATACTAATTCCGTCTCATGTTATTTAATTATTTATACTAGTTCCTTCCCGTTTTGAATTGTTTATACAATATTAATGTAGTTTACAATTTATGAATACTACGATAACAATTTTTTATTATTTAGAAACAAAGATAATATTGTTTTTAATTATCGCACTAAATAATCGAATTTCTATGATATAATACTTTAATATTATTTGAATTTTTTTTTTTGTATTTTAATATTGATAAGAAAAATGTTTACATAAATTATAATTTTTTTATATCATATAAATTTAATTCGCTTACATATTTTCATTTATGTAATTATATACCATGTTTGAATTTTAGATTCCTAGTATGGCGAGGGAACTATTGGGTTTACAATGCTGTTTATTTCTTTTTCATTTTCTTTATTCTATGTTCTAGTCTGTGGAGACGTTTTATTCTAGCAAACTTATTCCGATTTTTACATGTAGTAACTTTTCTGAAAGCTCATATTATTTTGATTGTTCTTTAAAAACGTCGTTTTTTGATTTTCAAAGTCATTTTTTAAATAAAATCACTTATATTGAAAAAGACGTAGGAAAACTTATAATTTCACGATTTCATTATTTTATAAAAACATGGACGACATTTTCTACCAGAAAAAATGATGAAGTCGAAAATCCACAAGATACCTTTTTTGTTGTCTTTTTGATTTACCTTCTTATGGTATCATTGCCAAAACTATTGAGCTTTTAAGTAATTTTAATATTTAGGAAATTTTTTGCTGTAATTCGGTTATAAATACGTAGAGACTTGAAACTTGATAAGAATACTTATATTGTCTTTTATCAAGTAATGGTTTATATTTTCTTATAGATATAAATAAAATAATCTTATGTATCATACGTTCCTAACTTCTCACCTACAACAGTAGCCGCTCCCATTCTCAGTATCAGCTCTGTTTTATGTTTAACATTTATGTATTTATGTAGACAAAACATATTTAATGGGGACAGAGTTTGTATATACACTTATTTTAATCAGGACGGAATTGATATATTATACCTTTTTTTCACTCCGGACGGATTTGCTATATACTTTATTTTCACCTGGAACGGAATTGGTATAAAAATAGGTTATTGGGACGGAACTCGAATGCAATCTTCACGACTATCGATAATTATCGTAGCTACTGAAAACCCGATCTATATCGGATTTTCCATTTGTACTCTTTATTTTGTCAAGACTTGCTTTAGTCGATTTGAATAGGTACAAAATGTATAATACAACTCGTAATGATTTTACCTATCTATGATTTATATTTTTATTTTACTATAACGTATTAGGTACTTATATAAACTTATTTTTCTCTCTTGTATCGTTAACATTCGTCATATTTTTCAGACGAATTTAATGATTTTATATTTGGAAGCAGTCAAATACAAAGTGGTCACGGCCCTAGACGTTTTGGAAGGTCAACCTCCGACCATGTCCAATACGCTGGCACAACACATTGAAACTACTAGAGATAAAAACGGACATCAAATGTCCGTTCTCAAGGTATTCAAGGCTGCGGCGTTATTATTGTCGTTAATGGTTTTATTATTGTTATTTAAACGTGAATTTCGTGTTCATATATTATATAGATGCCCGCATCGGTGTATCGGAAACTTACATCGTCAACAAATCCGTCTCTCAACGAATCCATGTGGTCGGATCGTGGTTCCGCAGATGGAACAGATATCGGTGGGGAAATTTCTTATATTTACGTTGAAACGTCGTCGTCGAAATGATCCGGCTAAATAATTTCATCCTATATGAACAATTAAAAGTTAACCTGCGTTACTACCTTTGTAAAGAATCAAAATAATAACAAATTAAATCGCAACCTAAACTTTACTAATAATATTAATACTTGCCTATAATGTCTTAGAAAATATAGAAAGAAGAGCTGCAAAAGAAAAAATAATGAAACAGTAATTTTTCATACAAATCAAAACATTATATACAATATTTACCTATTACATGCCATCACCTTTGGGAATTTAGCTCTCAAATACAGTAAAGTCCCCCGTCCTCAAATCAAGTCCTAATCTAATAAATGTTACACATTATCAATATTATAGGGTCTATATAAGCATAACCCCCTCAAAATGTTTGGACTATTACATCTATGCATCTAAGAAGTAGGTAATATATATATATATATATATATATATATTTGTCTTCTTGTTTGCTATTTTAACTCAGAATCTAATCAATGAACAATAAAATTGTAATGTACACAATTCAGTCCAATTGTTATACTTATTTTACACCCCCTACTCATCCGAATCTTTTATTGAATTTTAAAATTGTATATAATTTTAATACTTTACATTCAGCTGTTTTATCTTTTTCTTTTTTTATCTCGTACAGCCCTTCAAATACCTATATCTTGTCATAAACCTATAAATATTATTGTATTTCTTTTCAGTTACTATCACTAAATATTTATTGCTCTATATTATATCGATATTTGTGTATTTTATTTTCTTATTCTTTTATCATCATCATATTGATTCATCTTCGAAAATTCAACATTTTGGAGGTTCCTACATTATATTATACTACCTTAAACATTACAAATTTCGTTAATCAAAATATATTTATTTTTTTTGTACCATTTTAGATTCTGAGTGAAACAGAGAATTTTATAGTTTTACAAAGATGTTTACTTATTTATTGTTTTTATTGTTAACAACTTTTTTACCAGAGGATTTTCTCAGATTTATAAGTGTAGCATTTATTATGAAAGGTGTGGGAAGGTACTTTTTCGATTTTCTCATCAAATTTTAAAAACAATAAAAAGCGAGAAATTATAAGAAATGTAGGTATTTAGTTAAATTATACTACGACCTTCTTATTTTTTGTGTACAACAAAACCAGCAATTTTGTTCCAATTTATAAGGATAGCAGTGTTTCTAAAAGTAAATTTCACTAGGGAGATACTTTAAAGAAGTCATTTTTTGATTTTCTCGGAAGTTTTCCGAGAAAATGTGTAAAACTAGATATTTTAATTTTACGAGTTATTTTTACATTATTATTTTTTGGTAGGTAGTCTAAGGATTAAACTATTTAACTATTATGTAATACATCCAAGCACAAGCGAATATTATGAGTATTAGGCATATATAATTATTTTACCATAAAATGACAAATATGGATGGCGTTCGTGAAAAAGGGTGTAAGTCAAATTTCACAACTTTTCAGGAGACGAAAAAAATGATTAATTGTTGTTTTTTTACAAGAATGATAAATACAATTAATTAGTCGAGACTGCAAATCAAAAACATAGGTAACAATTCGGCAGGGAAAATGGGAAATTAAAAAGTAGGTCTTTCTAAATATTGCATTGTACAGCTGCAATAATGAGGAAAATCGTCGCGAAGATTTTCGAGACGTCACGTTTTATCTAAATTCCACTACTCAAAATCGCGTGTGCACAATTTGTGTTATTATTATTTGATCTTACCTCAATACCCAATATACTCAAATATCGACAATGTTTAAAAATTAATTTATGTTAAGTTAGTTAAAACATTTTTTTTTTTTTTTTAGGACCTTATATTTTTTTTCTAAACCTAACATAACCTTTACCAGTATAGGTATTAAATATAATAATATCACATAATACTAAACGATTTTATGATCTATACTCGACTATCTATCTATACAGTCGAGTAGCATTAAAAAAAAAATCTTAAACCTGATATGTCTAATTATAATATTACCAATGCATATCAGCGCATTGAGATATTGTTTAAATACTTTTTTTTTCTAATACAGTGTAATTTTTTAAAAATATGTTCTATGTAGTATCACAAATTCATATTCACGTTATATCACTCGGTTTGTGAAATAATTTCTCAATAAATTTAAGTTCATGTACAATAATAATATTAATCCAACAATATCTATATAATTAATAAAAATAGTTCTGAAAATGCAATCATTTCTTTTTATCATTTTACGACACGTCGACGATTTTGAGAGTGTAATTATATACTTATAACATGGGTTACCTGATTTGTTTTTTTATATAGACGATTTCTCAAGCAACGAAGATAACGATGGCGACGAAGAAAATTATATTCAAATTCCTCGGTGTAAAGCACTTTACCATTATTCGGCAAAACTCAACGATGAACTGTGCTTAGAACCAGGCATGTTGAACACTCATGTTTTACTTTTTGATTTTATTAATAATTTTACTCAGGGAACGTTAATTTTAAGTTTAACATTCACCTTTTAAATTCTGAGCACAGCGAGGAATGTGTTGATTTTACTATGATTTTTTTTTCATTGTGCCTGTAAACAACTTTTCTACCAAAAACTTTATAGGCAATTTCTTGTAGAATTCTTTTCTTAGTTATTGAGTTCAGGATATTATGTTTTGTAGGTTTCTACTTGATAAATGGAAAAACTTAGCATCTAGTTATATTATTTTTTATTGATTTTTAAGTTACCTTAACAATAAGAGAGAAAAAGTTATTTATAATAAAAAAAAATTTTAAATTGCGTTTGGGTATGCCATTAATATAAATGAGAATTTGGAAAGGTAGGATACATATAATTATTAATAATTCCTTATCTCTTAATGAAAATTAATTGTTTTCATGCCAATTTTCTAGAAATTAAAACAGCTATTACTCAGAAACTATTGATCGGTTATGAAACATCCGGTACATTTAAATTTTTAGAATAATATTTTTTACAAAATAACTAGGTATTTAGACAATTTTGAAAAGTGAAACAAAAAGTTATTTGTTCCGATGAGTAAGGGATCAAAAAAAAATTATTTTTCTCTACATATTTGCCCCACTGATCCAAAACCCGATTGAAAAAAAAACCAACTATATAAAACCTTGTATATCATATCTTTCCTTCAAACTTCCCTACTAAAATAGTGGTATATTTATTAGCAGTATTATCTTTTAAATATTAATTTATTTTATTTAATTGAAATATTAATAGAACTTTTTACTTGATTAATTTATTTTACCGAATTAATTTTAAATGTTATAAAAAGTTAATTTTTATTTTTTTAATATTTAGCACAATATTAAATTTACATTCATTAGTATTCAGTTGCACCAAAGTTGTTATCTATTAATGAATTAATTTTAACATATGTTAAATTTACGAGTGTTGCTCAATCGTTGGTTTATATTCAGATTACAAAATATTGGTTAACAAATAAATAGTTCCACTACCGGCAATAGAAGTAACACAAAACATCGATAACTAAATTATCTATGCATACATTTTTACACGACGATAAATGTGTCTATAATTTAACTCTTGATAAAATACATTTTTATCAACAGATAAAATTTAAAACACAGTTTATGCAACAGTATTTATTTTAACTCCAGATAAATGAGTTTATCTTTGTGTAAAGATTTAGTACAACCCGTCATAGGGATTCGAATATGAATACTACAATTAAACCATTTTGATGATACATATTAAAAAAAAAAAAAAACGACAAACTTTAAATTAAAGGTCAATTATTTTTCCAAAATCTTTAGACCTCATAGTATACGGCCAATTCCATTATGATTCTATATTCATTCTGTATGTCACTTCTTGGATAGCCCCTTTTCAGTCTCTTTACTTCTAAAGTATAATTTACCCAAAAAGGTCTTGTTTAAAATCAAACTATTAAAGAACACCAAAGCCAAAGTATCTCATTACGGCACCTGTTAACAAGTTTCTTGAAAACCTAAACTTTCTCATCATCAATTTCGTTTCCAATCAAATTTTAGATTAACCAATCAAGATGCCACAAAAAGAACTGGTGTGGGGGCTGCTTTCTCCAAAAAAATAAAAATAATCTCTAAGGATGCCGTTACTGGGCGGCTGCCTCTATCCTACCTTCTTCAATCCTCTATATTTCCTCTCATTTACTTATTGTAATAAACTTATTACAGATTGTAAATATTTTTTATGTTATTATAAATAAATAAAAAAAAAAACTTAAGTTTGACCATTTTCACTGTAACGACTAACGAGAATAACAATAATTTTACAAAAAAAAACCAGATTTTCTTTGCACCATGAGTATGCATTTGTCTATAGCTGGGTAGTTGGGTGGTTGAATATTTTATAAGGTAATTTATTTATAGCTTATACACTGTAGGCAATGATTAATAAATGCAAACGAAATGCAATTTTGAGCGAAGAAATATAAGTAGTATTTTAAAAAGGATTTAAGTGACATTTTTATTAATATAAACAATTTTTTTATGAAAAATAAAAGCACATATCTTAGTAAAAACAGGGCTCGAATTGGGGAAGGGCGCAGGGGAACGAAGTACCTCAACTAATTTTTCACAAATGGGATGCAGTAGCGGATATAAAGGGGGTTCCATAGCGATCGCCCCTCTTTGGGCCGTGTATTTTATGTAATTCTTATACTCTACAATAATTTATTGTAAAATATATATATAATTATTATATATTTCATAAAAACTACCCCCTTTTGAACCACTTCAGGATTCGCTACTGGTTATTATCTTAAAAACACAGTATATATTTTGTATTATTATCACAATCAATTTTCTTTCGGATTTGAGCATAAAATGCTTATAAAAAAATTACTAAATTACGTAAAATTTTTTTTTTCCACTAATTTCAATTTATCAAACGAATTTTAATCAAATAAAACTAAATAAAATCCTAAAAACTCCACAAATTTTAATGACTATAACTGAAAAATCACCAGGATGATTTGAAAATTATATCATATCTGGAAAAGCTGTATTTAAGGGACTATGACTATATAAGTATTCAGTGAAATTTCTGACCTCTAAGATTATTTTTCATTGAATAAACTAAATAGAATAAAATAGAAACAATAAATTTATCAGTAACAAGTTTTCCCGACGTTTTTTCTTAAGGTTTCCTTATAGTTAAGAATATTACAAAGGAAATCAAAAAATAACTATCTTACTTCACCAACGAAACAACAATTTTTACTAGAGACCATCATCTCTAAAGTTGATGATTAGAGCAAGATTTCCGGTGGGGAATTCGTTCACCCACAGAAAATAAAATAAACTCATCATAGTATTAACCATCATATTAAAATGTAAAATAAATATTATCTATTATATAAGCAAAGATTAACCTGCAATAGGTAGTGGTTGGGTTATATTAGGTTAGGTTTGAAAATTAAAATGTTACATTTTCATAAGAATATATTATAATTAAGGCTGTGAATTTAATGCACTAAAAAATCTTAAAAAATGCATTTAAAATTTCAAAAATATGCAAAAAATGACTAAAATTGTAGTGCATTTAAAATTTAATGCACTTTACATAACTTTTAATTAAATTTTTATAATTATATTGATATTAGTTTATTATATGCCCACAAATTTATTTATTGAATAAAAAAAAAAATTATATTTTCTTTAATTCTATTCGCCTGAAACACTTATTTAAAATTTGTTTTTACATCTTTATTTTGTTAAAAAAAAAAATGTTTTCAAAGATGATAACTGACGGAATTTGATTAAAAGTACCGGAAAATGAACTAAAAATAAAATATGACCTAAAAAGCAAAAATGACCTAAAAAATTAAAAACGTCAACAAATGCAAAAGAATGCAAAATAAAAGTTTCATAAATGGATTTGTTGTTAATTTTTCAAAATTAAGTACTTTCAAAGCTACGTTTCTCAATCATCAAAAAAAAAAAATGTACTTTCTTACAAATTCACAGCTCTAATTATAATAATACTAAAAAGGATTTCACATAGGGCATTTTTTGAAAAATTGTATATTTCTTAATTTTTACTGTAATATTAAATTTCGAAAACCCTGTACTTATATGGTTTTTACATTGTGTATCTATATTATTATGCTATTTATGAAATATTTTAGGTGATGTAATACATGTGCACAGTAAAAAATCGGATGGCTGGTGGTTAGGAGAGCTGAATGGAGCCACTGGCGTGTTTCCGGCCACATATGTTATGGAAATAGACTGAAATGTTAATAATATTATATTATTACTATCGAGACTATCAGTTATTGTATGTAAAGATGATAATACAGTTATTATTATTATTTTTTTTTAAATATTAATATAAGTATAATAATAATTGTATATAAGTTTACCAAAGATAATATTATGTTAAACTAACAAATCACACACACAAAGTTTATATAATAATAAGTATATGTACACTTTTTTTGGTTTTACCTTTGAAATTATTTAGAATAAGTATAACGTTATAATTAGTGTACCTATTGTTACAAAAATAAAACATTTGCTTAGATTTTTTAAAAATTAAAATTAAAATGTTTTTGTTCTATTTATTATAAGTTTAAAAAAAGAAAAAATTACAATGCGTCTTAAAAACATAATAATAAAATACTTAATCACGAAAAGATTTTTTTTTTATATATATATATAGTATAAATAAATATTACCACAGATAATGCTTGCGCGGGGTAGAACAGAGTCGTTTTGCAGGCGGATGGAGTTGCAAACGACCGCATCCATACCCGAGGGGAGAGGGCTGGGGTGGTTGATAATTGGGGCTTTCGGGATCACCACACTTGGCATTTATGAACTGGGTTCATGTTGCTGCCCAACGGACACCTAAAATCGTTGCTAAAGTCTTCCAGGTTAGAGAACGGGCCTATAATGCGGAACCGGCCGGGTGAATGGAAGCCTGTGGTGATGCGGTTCTTAAGGGTCTCGGGTCGATACTTGGAGCACCATACGTTGGCAGCGCTGATCCAGAACATTTGCTGCGGCGTGTAGTCCTGAAGTCCGGGAAGACGGGGTTCAATCCCGTGACGTTTCGTCCACACATTGTACGCGTAGTATGATTCTTTGACGCCACCGTTGTCCGCTATATTCTCGCCTTGAGTGTTAACGCCGTTCAGCTGCGCAAAATGTGGATATTATAAAAATACAACCTCGTAAAAATGTGCTATTGTATTGTTACGTATTTCCGAAGGAACTTAATGATGTATCGGTGTAAAAAAATAGTTCTACTAAGGAGTAAAATTATCCTAGGATAATGTTACACCCGGTAATTTCTTTCTATGATGATCTTAACCTCCCTCTCTTTCAGCAAGATTAGACTAACTAGAAGTATATTCAGAATCGTACCAGGGGATTTATCCGAATTTTTCACAAAATTCAATAATTTATTGTACGAAAAGGACACGCTGAATATTTAAATAATATAATATATGTAGTTTTGTGTTTTTCACTTGAAAAATTAAATGGTTTTCACAACGTAAAATAGATAACTTTTCGGGGATACGATGTGCGACGTATAAATACGGACATTTCGGAATATTTTTTTTAAACAAAAGAAAATAGTTACAATTTCCTCTCGAATTTAAGAAATGATAGGTATAATAACACACGGGATTTATAGAGAGGTAGGAAATTTTTTCGATGGAGGAGAGAAACATATACCTAATCTGTACGAAACGCAGGTAAAATAATATTAATAACCTTGCGCGATTAATTGCCATAAACGTAGTTTATCTTATGAGAATTTTTATTTTCGCACACACCTTGAGACTGACTTCTTGGGCCGTATAATTTCCGTATTGATTGATGATGCACAACGCCTTTTCTAAGTAGCGTTTCTTCGTCTCTTCGGCCCACCAATCCACTAAGTTACCTTCCTTGTCGAACTGTCTACCTTGGTCGTCAAATCCGTGGGTGATCTCGTGACCAATCACGAAACCAATGGCACCGTAATTCATGTACCGAGGACGGTCGCTCGAGAAGAACGCTCCTTGCAAGATACCGGCGGGAAATTCTGGAAAACAACCAATCCGTTAAATACAGACTCAACTTATTTTATTATTAATGATTATAACAATATTGTAACGGTAAATTATAATTGTGATATTGCATTCAATAATACTGTAAAATCGTCGAATTTCACTTACGAATACTGTTTTCGATGGCACTGTAAAACGCGTTTACAATCGCTGTTCTGCTGTGAGTGATCCAATCCGATTTATTGACGGGCTGCCTTAATTTTGAGAAACTATAGTCCGTTCCGAATTTGGTCAAGTTCAATACAGATGTATAATAGTCCTCGTCGTTTACTTCCAACTAATAGAAAAACAAATTTATTTTATGAGTCTATTATACTGTAGGTAACTGCTGTAACTACAACAGTGTAATACGCATTTGCGTGCTTCGTGTAATTACATCAGCATAGAATTCGTTTAGTTTTTTGTCGTCCAAAAGTTCGTCGGGGTATGCGATATGCGTGGTCATCGACTTTGCTTTGTCTATAGCGTTTTTCCTGTAATTCCAATTAGAACCGTATTTATTTTGTTATTACATTTGCCTTGAATTTATACATACAGAATGATTCACTAAGCGTGCTCACCCCATTTTTTAGGTTATATTTTGCATATATTCAAATTTTGATTTTTCAAGTTGTTAATTGTAGTTAAAGCTGATATTTTCGAATACTTCGATTTTTGATAACATTTAAGGGGTATCATGTAGTGATACTAATTTTGGTTTTTCAAATGAGAACCTAAATTAAAATTTGTATAAATAGACAGAATATTACATTAAATACATTTCGGTGTCAAAATTGTTGATTTCTGTCAGCCCGTTGAAGAGATGTTTCAGTTTTAAGTTTAGGTAGGGGTATAGTAGTGGAGCACTAATAAAATGCCACACGACATACTGTCACATAAATGATACTCTACTATCTACTTCTTCCTACCTAAACTTAAAACTGAAATATCTCGTCAATAGACTGACCGAAATCAACAATTTTAACACCAAAATTTATTTAATGTAATATTCTGTCTATTTATGGAATTTTTAATATAGATTTCGAAAAACCAAAGTTGGTATCACCGCCGGATACTCCTTAAATGTTGTGGAAAATTTAAGTATTCGAAAATGTCGGCTTTAATTACAAACATTAGAATTTGAATGTAAGCAAAATTTAACAAAAAAAATATAATATATATATGATACACTAAGTGTGCTCACCATATTTTTTTGTTAAATTTTGCATACATTCAAATTCTAATGTTTGTAATTAAAGCCGATATTTTCGAATACTTAAATTTATATGCATAAAATATAGATATATATATAAAACAAACGCATTTACCTTGTTTCTTCGTCCATCCAATCGATTGACGACAATATCTTGTACATCTCTTCCCGGATGCCATTTACCATTTCCAACGCGTTCTTTTTGGCGTCCTCGTCAAAAAACCTTCGTACGTACAACGACCCGATAGCCAACGAAAAGCTTCCTGAACTTATGTCCACGCATTCCTTCCACCGCGGCTCCCTTTCGGTCCTACCAGACAGTTCGGTACTGTACTCCAACTGCCTCTTTCGCATTTCTTCAGTCAGATAGCTAACGGATGCCGCAGCTGCTCTCCAAATCACATAATTTGCCTGAACCCTGCGGGATACGAACATTATATTAGAGCATATAATAATATATCAGGATTTTAGTATATCTACCTTTTGGGCGTGTTGCTCAAAATGGCTTCAAGATCGGACAGATATTTCGGTGAATTGACAATTATAATGTCATCGTGTCGTATGGACAATGGACTTAATATTTTGTTCAAGTACTCTAGCCACGGTATGCTGGGGAACTTTTGTTGCAGGTCGACAATCTTCATCGGATTGTACAGTTTAGCCGCATCACGGCGGTCTTCCAGAGGCAAGGATATTTTTGCTAAACCGATTTCAAAATCGAGCGACTCCCTGAGTTCCTTAGTGGCCCTCTGACGGTCAGCTCCGAAGAGCACAGCTATGTCCACCATGTACCTGTAGTACGCGGATACAATCTTTTCGTCGGTACCCTTAACCAGGTATTCCCTGCTCAGTCCCAGTGAAGCCTGGTCTAACTACAATAAACGTGAACAAATATTATATTATGGTACATTTATACAAGATATTATTATACAGTGGTGACATACGTCGATAGCCCGCATCGTGGTGTTTTTAAGATCGGTGCTAATTGAAAAATCGATAAAATAATCGACGCTGTAACCAGCAGTTCTGTACTTGTATACGCTATCCTTCCACGTAAACGTCGCTTCGTTCCAACGGTCACCCTCCAGCACTGGCCATCCACCGAGATTCTTAAGCATTTCCTTGATAGGTCCTAATCCTTTTTTTTCGATTTTTTCTGTAAAAAAAAAGATTATATAGTTCGTATACAAACCTATACAATCAGATACGACTCCAATCACATTCTAGCTCCCCACATCTCCATATTCATCACTGTTTCTTCCTCTAATTCACATGCTCTCATAGCATGCTTTAATTTACTCGAAAGTCAGATATCATGTATCATACGAGCATATCATAGTTTCTCCAGCTTTCTAGATTTTTCTAATTTCTTAGATGTCTCATTGAAATTTATCCACGTACCTTTGTCCATGCAAGACTTGTACAACAGCTTGGCCATTTTAAATGGTTTTTGTTCGTTGGTTTGTATAGGCTCGGTTACTATCTGTCTGAGCTTGTTCAAAAGTGAATCACTAATCGCACTGAACGTGGTATGTGAAGTTTTGTCATCGTCAATGATGGTTTCTTTAATAAAATTACCGCAGGCAAATTGATAGAAATCATTACAAGGGTCCACAGATTGGTCCATATTTTTGATGACTTCAGCCGCTGTAAATGAAAACAAAATTTTCACTACTTTTTATTATACAGAATGATTAACATAACATAAAATACTAATTATCTCGGAAAATATTAACTTTTTTCGGAATTTGATTTTTAGTAATTTTAAGAAATAAGTTTTAAAATGTTAAATTTCTATTTTTTGTCACCCTTTACAGGGTAAGATCACTATCTACTTTTAATTTTCATCCGGCAACATACATTTAAATTCCATAAATAGATGAAGTTTTAATTCAATTTTATTTTAGTTTTAAATGTTCTGTATTCAAACAATTTCCTTACCAGCTTTCACGCATCCGGTAGTAAGGCAGACGTTGTCTTTTTCTTGTTCTCTGGTTTGAAACAGACTTCTTCCGCGGGCTTTGCCTATCAGACCGTTGTTTTCGGCTGATATTGATGGTAGACTCTCTACGAACAGGTATATAATTTATGAATAATAATCCATTATATAATAATAAAACGAGAAAAATAGTATTATTAAAAAAGTAATTTATTTTGTTGGATTTTGTATCAAATACATTGGTGATAACGTGAGAAATTCAGATTATAGTTAAATACTAGTATATGGAGAAAAAACGAAGACTTAAACAAACTGTAAAACGTATCCAATTTACAAGAAATTATTTTATTATAGATATTATATCTAATATTTAAGATTTTTTTCAAAATTTAAAATTAACTTCTATAAAAAAAAAATGTAATATTATTTTTTTTTTACTAATAAGAACGATTTACAATGATTCCACTGTTAAATTCCAATCATTTCGGTTTAGTTTCACAACTGTATCCACAGAATACCTACTAAATAAAAATCTCGCAAAATTAAAATGTCTATAAATAGCTCAAGAATAAATCAAATTATTTAAGCCTCAACTAACCTAACGTTTAGAGAAAAGCAAGTATAAGTTTACTGTCAAAATTTCAAATCTATACGAAAATATTCAACTAAATAACAACAAAAAAAGGGGGTCATACTCCGCACAAGGGTGCAGCCACGGTTGTAGATGAGAAGTTGGGAAGGTAGGATACAGAAGGGAATTTTATGCAAAAAAACGATTCTAAACGCAGTTCAGTTGATAACGATGCTTTGTCAACAATATATATGTCATATTATGGTAAAATAATTAAATACATATTACACATTTATCTTAATATTATTTGTATTATATTGTACCAATTTTCCCATGTTTTTTTCCAGATTTTTCACATTAGCTAAGAAAACTCTTAAAAAATCGAAAAATGACCTCTTTAATATAACTGAAAATACCTTTTTAGTTAGATTTTATTTCAAAATAAGTGCCATCATTGTTAATCGGAGCAAATTGCTGGTGTAAAAGTTGTATACAGAAAAAAAAGAGTTATAATATTTTTTTTCGCCAATAACTAAATTTCTTCTATTTTCCGTTTTTTTCAACATTTTTTCTTGGTTTTCCTCAAGTATTATAAAAATCTCTTTAAATATTAAAAAATTACCTCCCTAAATTACCATGTAGACAAAATTTTCTTTCAGATAATAGGCTACACTTGATATATTGAAGCGAGATTTTGGAAAATTATGTGAAATAATATCACAAATAAATGTAATTAAAATAGTTCGAGCGAAAAATAGTTCTTGTTTAGGTAAACGGGGAAAAAAATGCAAACGATTTATTTCAAAACTCGGGTTTGAACTTGCGACCCCTAGGATTTCAAAATAAATGAGACAACTAAAAACACATTAAAAGTGTTGTGCACCCAATATTATATTAGACAAAAAATAACTGTAGGTATTGAAATAAAAATGACAATCGTAATCGTAAACATAATATACAAATTTATAATTTTAATAATTAAATAGGTAAATTTACAATATTTTTACAAAATAATACATTGATTAAAACGACAATTACCAATTTGTATATTTTTTTTTCTAAGTAATCCTTCGTTTAATTTTTCATATTTGGTAGCATTTTACATTTTAACTGTGATATACCTGATGATGAATTTTTAATTTGAAACCGGTCGTATTATACACTTTTCGTAATACTCCAGATAATGCATTTAATCATTTTTTTTTTTTTATACATACATTTTTTATTTATATATTTATTTACCATGTAAGTTTTCTGTCCGAATTTCAAGTCTCTGTAAATATTTTTAACTGAATTACAACGAATAACAAAATTAAACAAATTATAAAAGCATTATTTTCATAAATTTCTCGTTTTTCTTACGTTTTTTCTTACTTTTCCTCTTTTATTGGGAAAACTGCCGGGAAAATCAAAAAATAACCTTCCTAAAGGACCACTCCAAGAAAATTTCTTTTCAGAAAAAGGTCTACTTCGTATACATCGGAGCAAGAATTTTTATACATAGTATATAAAAAAAAATAAAAATCTTTGTAAAATCAACACACTCAGAATCTAAAATTAAATTAAATATAATAAAAAACTTTTCTTAAATTTTTTTAATCTTTCTACATTTTTTTCGGTTTTACTAAATTATTAAAAAACTACATGAAATATCAAAAAACTACTTTTTTTCTTATAAACTAAATTAAAAATTTAATAAAAAAGGTATTTTGTTGTTTTTCTATTAAAGCAGTATTTCTAATAAAAAACAAAGTATGTAATTCAAAACAGTGATATCGTAACGCTATAAATTTTACAGTTTTCATTTAACAATTATTATTCTTTTTATTATAATTTTTATTTTTTTTCCTTATAATTATAAAAACTACCAGAAAACTACTTCATTTGTAAGCATCTAGATTTGAAATTCAACAAATAGGCCTTTTGATGTTTTTCTATTACAGGAATATTTATAATAAAAAACATAGTTTGCAAAAATTAAGAATAAGAAAATTTGTTACGCCGTAAACATTTGACGTTTGTCCAATAAATTTTTTCCCGGGTTTTCTATTATTGTATATAAATTCAATAAATTATAGTTAATGATATATGAAAATTATTATACATTAACTATATGTATACAGTTATTCGACTATCAGATGTGAATATAGAATTAAAAAAGGTCACTAACCGACTCTCTCTTCTTTGAAAGATGATATTTTTAATCGAACAGTTTTTTTTTTTTTTAATGATAATATTATAACACGTATAGGTAACACAGTCAAACTCACACGAGGAATATTTTCACTTTTGCGATGTGTGTCGGAACACGTACTACGTGAACTGAATCAATACACTTATAATTTGGTAGGTAGTATAAACATAATATTATATTTTAACGTGTATCCCCAAAAAACGTTTATGACTACTTTATTGTTATTACATGTATTATTTATAATTATTTTATTTTATCATTTTTATAATTATTTTATATTTAAGCCAAAATGCCGTAATAATTCTGAGCAGAGCGTAAAATGTATCGGTTTTACAATGATGTTTATTATTTTTATTTTTTTCTATGAACAACTTTTCTACCAAAAATGTTACTCCCTTTTTCAAGTATAGTACCTTTTCTAAAAAGAAATTTTATCTAAGTGGTACTTAAGTTCATTTTTTTTAAATCTTATTCAAAATTTTTAAGAAATCCAACTTCTTTTATTTATTTATATTATTAAATTGTATACATTATTATACTACAAACGACAGCGAACAACGGACGACGACGTATTGTCATTATATATACTATATACTGATATATAATATATATATTTTTTTTTCTTATAAATCCGTAGATTTGTTTTTTGCAGCTCTCCATGCTTCTCTATCTTAGCATAGTTCTTTGAGGTCTTTGTAATTTCCCTTATTCGTATCCTGCATTATCTGTGTCGTGTATTCTGTTCTTGGTCTTTCTCTTGTAATGTGTCCTTCAACATCTCCTTCAATTATTTTCTTTAATTAACTTTCATGATTTAATATGTGTTCTATCAATTTGTCTCCTCTTGATTGAATACTTTTCCATACTTTTCCTGCAGATTATATTTGTTTTGCTTCAGCCATCCTCTGTTATATTGCTTCCAAGGTATGTGAATTGTTGTACTTGCTTTATTTGTTCATTGTCGATATTTATGTTGAGTCGAACCGGATTAGCTTTACTGCATACCATAATTTTCATTTTCTTTTTGTTCAATTGCATTTCCCACTTATTT
This sequence comes from Cinara cedri, assembly GCA_902439185.1. Taxonomy (NCBI): domain Eukaryota; kingdom Metazoa; phylum Arthropoda; class Insecta; order Hemiptera; family Aphididae; genus Cinara; species Cinara cedri. The sequence goes on from CABPRJ010001922.1 coordinate 113,037, forward strand.
TATAGTATTTTATCTATTATTACTAGAGTATTTTGTAGGTACTCTTCATTTTCCACGCAGAAAGTGATGTCATCCGCAAATCTTAAGGCAGTAACCATTTTTCCTCCTATTCGCACTCCTTTCTGTATTTCTGCTCTCAATTATTTCATTGTCTCTTGTTTCTATACAAGTTGAAAAGCATTGGCCACAATATACACCCCTGTCTAACTATTTTTTTTATTTTTGCTTCTCGTTCTTTCCCATCTATCTGTATTAAGACGTTTGGCTTTTGTACATATTATAGATAAATCTTCTATCGTTACATTTAATTCCTATTCTTTTTAAGATTTTAAACAATTTCTTCCATTGTACGTTGTCAAATGCCTTCTCCAGATCTAAAAAGCGATGAAGGTTTCTTTGTTCCGTCTAATCTGTTTTTCTACCATTATTCTTAACGCCAAGGTCACCTATCTAGTTCCTATATTTCGCCTGAAACCAAATTGATCTTAACCTAGGTTTGCATCTACTCTTGTTATTATTTTTGAAAAATGCGTATTAAGGTTTAAAGTTCTATATTCCTCACAATCCCTTTTTTGGGGAATTGTTACAATAATGCCTTTCCTGAAATCATTGATTATTTTCCCGTTCAAGTACATTTCGTTGCATATATTTCCAAGTTTTTTATTTACTCCTTTTCCGGCACACTTTATTAATTCTGCTGGGATTTCATCTATACCACATGTTTTGTTTTTTCAAAATTTTCTATAGCAAAATCAATTTCTGATTGAAGGATATAGTCTCCTTTGTTTTCCTCTTCTACGCATTTCTCTTCTTCCAAGACATTTCTACTAAATTGACATGTATAAAATTCTTTTAAGTATTCCTTCCATCTGTTTACCTTTTCTTCTGCTGTTATTAGTATACCACCTGTTTTACCCGCATATATAATATGCGGTTTTAAATAATTATTATTCGATAATGTCATGCTGTCGTCGTTGTCCTTATCGTCATCATTAAAACCCATTAAAAATAAAATGTAATTGACTATTATATTGTAGGTACGAGGTCTGTTCAAAAAGAACCAGGGCAAATGTTATTACGGCTAATCTACCCAAGATAACGTTTTGAAATATTGGCATAATTAGAATTTGACCATAATATGACATATATATTGTTGACAAAGCAGCACGCTCAACTGAACTCTGTTCAGAATCGTGTTTTTGTTAGCAATGGTTTATCGTTGCTTAAATGTGTACATTAAACTACTTATAACCAGTGAATACGACTTGGATACAATTTGGCAAATTAAGTTAACATAGAATTAACATAATATAGTAACATCGTTACATAGATCGCTAATTTATATACACGTATTTAATACATATATGAACAGGTAAAATACTAAAAACGTATAAAAATATTAATAATATTATAATTAAATTATAGCAATATTTTTTCATATGTATACTCGTTAAGAATTCAAGGTTCATGTATTTTACGGAATTCATCTTCATGAGTCAAACGGTCGGAGACAATATATTATAATAATCTTGACGCGCATTGGATAAATGTACAAACCTATTCTCATAATATAGGTACCTACAAATGAGAAATAAAAACCATTTTCCGGCATTATCGCGGAAATCGTTATATGTCTAATTTAAATGCACACACATTAATACACGAGACGACTAACTATAAACAATTCATTGAATAAAACAAATAATAATAACTGTTGTTACATAATGCGTTTAGTGTGTTTACGCGTCATCGCTCATTGGAAATTGAAAGAAGACACGATTTTCTAGTTTCATTTCGCTGCCAATATCCTCATTTTTCCCTCTCGGGAAGTGTGTGCAACCTTTAGTGATGTTTTAAATGCCACATGTATATATAGTATCAATGTTTGAAGAGGAAAAGTAGGAATAATATATTGATACTACTCAGATTGTATCACAATAGAAGTAAATATATAATGCCTATTTAATTATTTTACAATAATATGACATATATATTGTAAAGCAACACTATTTACCGAACTTCGCTCAGAATCGTTTTTTGTTAGAAATGGTTTGTCGTTAATGTTCTCGTATATCTGTATATACATTAAATTTCTCCTCTACCTTCCCAACTACTCAACGACAATAGTGGCCCATCCACGTGCGAAGTATATCCGTCTTTTTTTTTACAATATAATTATTATAATTTTAAAACTGCTTTTATGGTTCATGACGAGCTACGGCTTTAAAACACTTATTTAAACGATTTTAAGGGCTACAAGTTCTGAAAACCAAATACAGCCTTAGTATATACAGAGTGTATCTTGCAGGATTTTATTATTTCTGATATCAAATTACGTACAGGAATAAATGTCAAATTCTGAAGAATCACAGTCGTCTTCGTCTCGACATTCGAGTGCAGCTAAAACAGTGTATTAATAATATTAAAATGTATTATATGAGTTTTTACACACATGTAAGATTACGAAATTTAATACACTGACCAACGACCATATTATAATAAGTTTTGATGAGATGTTTTACTGTTACAAATTATTATACATTATTAAATTGTCGAAACAATTATTATTATTTTTTTTTTTTATTCAGATAAGTTATATTACACGTATATTATATTTAAAACGAAACATTCCAATATCCTTTCTGTGTCCGTTTGTATAATTAAGATAACTCGTCCGATTTACGAGCAAATATGTATGTCGTGCGGTCAGTCGATCGGTCGGTACCGTTGGACTTAGTCGTTCTGCAATATTATAATATATGTGTAATGTATATTATGTTTATTTGAATAATAATATGCAATATGAACGTTGTTGTAGATACAGTTATTACTTATAACAGCATCGGACATCCGTGTATTTAAATTTGAATAATTGAAAAGATTCTTATCGGTATAAATGTTATATAGGTAAACATTAAATACTACAGAAAAATTAACCGAACAACAGAACTATATCACTATAAAATCAAATTAGCCCCGCTATAAATGTCCAAAGCATCAAAAAAAAAAAAAAAAAGATCTGTTATATATATATGAGTATAATCTCTATTTTAAACAAAATTCTAAAATAATACTGCATAATAAAAAAACAACTGCATTAAGATACGCTCAAATTAGTTATTGTCCAATAAATCCAACTCAGGATAAACATCGTGAAAAATATTCAAACATTTCTGCTCTGTCAAAACATAGAGCCACATAAAACAAAAAAAAACTAAAAACAAGAAAATGTCAAATGGCTATAACATGTTCGTATTCAATCCAACTTTTATTACTTAAATCTACAAACAAAAATACTTAAACTCTCATGTTCAAGCTCAGTTGGTCCAGAATTATCCACTAGAAATATTTAAAAGTAACTGGAAAGACACAAATACAATACATCGTAGGTCACTATTTTCGGTGAAAATTTAAAAAAAAAAACAAAAGCCATAAAATATTATAATAATAATGCTGCTGCTGATCAAGTACAACACGCATTTTAATATATATATATTAAAGAAATACGAACAATTATTATAATTATTAATTTTTACTTTCCACGTGTACAGGAATTAATCATGTCAAATACACCGTGCAATATTAAATATGGAAATATGGTAAACATATTATGCGTCTTAAACATATACATATAACATGAATATTTGACATACTTTGCAATATAGGTAGCCAAGTACCGGTGGCCACTATTTTTTTTTAATTTTTTTTTTAATACATATATATACATTATACCCCAGGCAAATGTGACGTCGGGGAAATCTGATTCTCTGCAGTCACGTTCGCCTGACATCAGATTTGCCTGTTACACCGGTACAATATTCGAATGACTCGAAGCTAGTATTAAAATACTTAAACGAGAAATTGGCTACAATTTTCTGCTGTATTTTCAGAATCTGAGATAATCCAAAATGAACTTGCATCGGCACTTTTTTTCAATCTAGGTACAGTAAATAAATTACAATGCTCAAGAATTGAAAGATAAGTTAATTTTATTTATTTCATGCCTACCTATGTTAATTTAATAACTAGTAGATTTTTTTTAAAATTAATATAATTATCTAACTAATTCATTCTTCAATAGGTTTATTTTTAAGGAATACATTTTAGATAGCTGTTCTAATGTTATTATAATAAACTATCAGATACATATTATAAAATATCCGTTGTCTTGCGGTTTTTAACGTGCATATAATTGAACAATAGTCATTCAGACAAACTGCAGCTATTATATTATATATTCTGTCACGTGGCATGGACATGCAAGGAATTTCCAAAGGTAGATCTTCTGAATACATATCTTTCATTATCACTATTTATTACCTAGTTAAATATTCAAAAGAACGCGCTCTGACATAGCAAATAAATGTTTTTAAAGGACAACTTTGTGCCCAGCGCGCCAATCTGTCTAAATCTAAGGGGGTGAAAATCGTAAAATAAAAAAATTTAAAACTAAGAACCAAAAAACTTGATTTTATTAAATAACACAACAAACATAAATTTTATATGTGAACAAAAATAATATTTTAAAAAAACAACTGTTAATTTCGTTTTTGCAAGCTAAATTTTTTAACACAATTGGTGTTGTATGAACACTGAGTATACATAGTCCTACTTAACCAAACCAACCTATATATTCTCCCATAGTACCTACTTCTTGTCATTATCATTAGAAAAATTAAATTATTAAAACTAAAAAAATCACAATATAATTTTTCTAGGGGATGGTATGTTATCCCTTTGTACCCCCTAATGGGCGCCCTTGCTTTGTGTTATTCGTCTTTATATTATAATGAATTGTCTTGTCATCAAACTTAAAGATAATATAATGATCTATATAATATTGGTGCTATTTTATCGACATTATAATTTTCAAGCGAACATTTTCAGTAAACATTATTAGATTATAATATTGCATACACCTATTCATATTGTTTGAAAATTAAAATATCGAAAAAATACATTATTAAAATAATATCCTTGTCTTTACGTTTGATAATGATAATAATTGTATAATAATCCACTCTATTTTTTCTACTATTCAAATATTTAACAGAACAATATTCTCCCTGACGAATGCGAATTTGTTATGTCATAAATTTGTAAGACGGAGTTAATAAACGAATAACGCCTTCTTAAGAAAATGCATTGAGATTAATAACAATATAATTAGTCAATTTATTTGAATCTATTGGTCTTAACTTCAATTTTAATAAATGCCAATCAATGTCCTTCACCAGATCTCGTGTTTTAATTGACCACACCTACTCGATTAACAATTTCAATCTATCATAGACTAGTCGTAAAAAAGATCTGGTAGTTATTTTCTCTTCTGACCTTAATTTTCACTCTCACATCCAATCAATTAGTTGTAAGGCTTACAAGACTCTAAGATTCGTAAAGCGAATATCGTCTGACTTCAAGCTTATCTCTCTGGTGAAGACTCTCTATTGTTTCTTAGTCCGTTCCCTGCTCGAGTATGGTTCAGTTTTTGTGGGATCCTCACACAGCCTCCGACTCTGCTATAATTGAGCGAGTCCAAAAGCAAGTTTACACAGCATTCTTTAACTCTTCAAATTTTCTTTTTATAGTTGCATTTCAATTGTTTAGTAATAATATAGATAGTTAAAAGGATAGATAAATAGATAGGTAGATAGTTAAAAAATAGAAGCTGTTATTATTTTAATGTGATGTTTTGCATTTACTGCAGTTTACATAATGTTACGTCACCTTATTTGTAGTTTGGAAAGTGACACTTGTCAAATTGGCAAATTGTATTTTTTTAATACATTTAGTAGATTAACCTCTCTTAAATTACAGTAGGAAGCTTTAAATTTCTTCATATGTTTCTGAACGTTCTCCGTGTTTTTCGAAAGATATTTATTTAAATCCAAAAAAATAAAATCAGGATCAAAATATTATTTACTTTTATTAGTAAAAACGTGATTTATAACAAAAACTTCACAATATGTATTATAGCCACCTATTTGGAACTTTATATTCTCCATGAGACGTGATACCAAAATCAATAATCGGAAATGTAAAATGTTGTTTGTCACTGTAGATAAAAGTTTTTTAATTCTTTTGCACAAGTCCTTGAAAATATTTTCATAAGAAAACCTTTTTGGCGAAAGCAATTTGTTTAAGTAATAATCAAGGGTAAAAACTAACAAATAACATGGTAACAAACGGCGGTGGTGCTTCAGTAACAGACTCGACCGACGGTTCAAGAATAAATTAGGAACATACGGCTTCCATCTTAAGACAGCCTGCACAGCAGGTCAGGCTCTTTGTTGAAAAACCGTTACTTATTCATATTTGAATTGTTAACGATGGGCTATTGTCCGTCATTAACTTAGAATAGCGATGGTGGCTATTAGCGTTTAATAGTTTAGGTATCAATTTTTATTTTTCCGTAACATTACGTTCTGGTATTTTACGTTTCATTATAACTTTCTGTCATATTGCAGTCCGAGGTTTCATGGTCCGGGATATTTCAGTCCGAAATTTTATATTCCACCACTTGACGTTCCGGGGTATTACGGTCCGGGATATTGCGTTCTGCGATAATACGATCCAAGTTTTTACATTCCTCAATTTTATGTTCCGCGATATAACGTTTCGTAATTTTACTTTCCGCAAATTTACATTCCATTGCAGTGGCGTATTTGAGCCTTGAGGAAGGGGCGATGGGGGCGATTTGTGTAGTTATTTGCTAAAGTATCATCAGACACAAAAATAAAAACACTTCATAGTAAGAAAAAAAAAGTGTAGAATAGGTATAAGATTGTGTATATACCTACTGAGTTGAATTATAACGAAATTTTCTCATCAAATTTCAAAAATCAATAAAAACGGAATAGCCACGAAAGATATTCCTAAAATCTTAGGATTTTTTTTATATGCACAACTTTTCTACCAGCCATTTTGCTTTAACTTATAATAATAGCAATGTTTCTAAAAGGAAATTTCACTAGGAAGATACTTTAGAGAGGTCAGTTTTCGATTCTTTTAAGAGTTGTCCCAGCAAATGTGAAAATATATAAAGCCAATTTAATTATTTTACTATAATATGACATTTATATTGTCGAAAAAGCATCACTATCAACTGAACTCCACTCAGAATCGTTTTTTCATAAGCACTGATTTATTGTTGCTTACAGGTATAGGTACATTAAATTATCCATAACTGTGGCTGTACTGATCCCCATTATCCTAGGACGTCTTTTTAAATATTTTTGTACTTCATACCTTGTATCTCACTTGAAAATAAACATTTTTGGTGTCATGGTTTGGTGAATGTAAGACGGAAACAACAAATTATGATAGTGTGTTTAGCGTCTTGTTTGGTAAACAAAAATATTCGAAAATCTTCCGTAGTGTACCTAATAATAATTCGATCTCCCTCAAACTCAAATAAAAATTACACCCGCCATATTAGTTGTATATAAATATAATATGCTCGACGAATTTATATACTAACAGAGCGATATTCGTAATCCCGAATACTGCGGGTGCCCATATAACCTAACCACAATATTTAGTCTGTCGATCGAATCTTAATGAAAATTAATCAAGGCCATGATGGCACAGTATAAAACTAAATCGAAAGAATTCGGACAAAGGCCGCCACCAGAGGTGATCCCGTCTCGAGAGCTCAGAAATGTTAGGCGATTTTTTTTTGATCCCATTAGTTTTCACAAAAACTTTCGATGTAAGTATACATATGTCGTATGTATAACATTTCTTTGTAAAATGTCCTCCAAATAAATGAGATAAATGTATTTTCCCGGTGATCTCCCGCATGCACCATCCAGTTTGATCATTTTCGACCCTCTCTGTCCGATAATCGCACTGCTATACAATAGTATACTCCTTGTTCAAATAATAGTTATTTTGTTTCCTACCTCTTTCCGGAGATTCGCGTTAGTATTGTATGTATATAATAAAATTGTTAACTTGTTTAATAACTTCACCATAAGAAAAGGGGGTTGGGGTATGACGAAAATATAGAATACTACAAGTTTTAGATTCTGAGTGGAGGGAAGAAGCATATGGTTATACAAGGTTTTTTTTTTTTTAATCTGTATGCAACTTTTCTACCAGACCTATTTCTCCGGTTTTTAATTGTAGCATCTTTTCTAAAAGAATTCTGATCGATTTTTCTAGTAGTTTTCCTAGCAAATGTGAAAAACCGAGAAAAAACATGGGAAAACCAGGAATACGTAGAAAACCCAGAAAAATCGGTACAATATTAAACAAATAGTATTAAAGAAAATATATAAAGCCTATTTAATTATTTTACTCTAATATGACATATATATTGTTAACAAAGCATCACTATCAACTGAACTCCGCTCAGAATCGTTTTTCGTTAGCAATAGTTTAACGTTGCTTACATGTGTACATTAAATTACTTATAACAGTGGCTGCTTCCGTTACCATTATCCTAAGACGTAATTTATTAGTCAAAGACTTGAAAAACTTATACTTTTTAAAAGTTTTTGAATACTTATATTAATTAAAAATGTACTGAGGAAGTTACAATACGTACGAGTAGGCACTTTACTATCAAACTTTTAGTATCGTAAATGTTTAAAAGTATATTTGGTATAATAGTTATTTTTATATTTTTTTAATTTAATATCATTTGAAGTATTAAATTTCAAACACAAAGCATTTTTGAAAAAAATTTTTAAATAGGTAAGTATTCAAAATTTCAAATACCTAGTTAAATGTTTTATACAAATACTTTATTGATTTGATTTTTGTATTTTATAAAATTTTAAGCTGAGCAAAAATTTATGATTCCGAGACAGACAAATTTGACTGTAGTGCTTCTTTTTATAATTTATCATTTATCACTATAATAACGCCATAGAAGGTCGTTTTTCAATCATTGAAAATTGGGAACACTGTATTAAAACCAAAAAATGCAAGTAGTGAAAGGTAAAAAATAAAAACATCCGTGGATATATTCGAATTGTTCTTCTGAAATATATGTTGCATATTTCTCGCTATTATAACCTGGCTGTGACCAAAAATACCGGTAATGGCTTGGTATACACCAGAATTTCGAATACATAAATTATATACCTATTATTGAACCATAACACTTGTAAATATTTTTGACGTATAATTTGCTTAAGTTATGTTATTATTGTTATTGTTTATTCACCCATGTTACAACTGTGGTTGAAGTACAATGTGGACAGTGCCATTGCCAAAAACAGTGAAGCCAAGATCATTCCACCGGCTATGACGGTCAGATTACGTTCCAGATTAGTCCTCCTCTTCCACCATGTTGGATTCCTGAAACCAAAGACCAAATGCGTAAAACAATAAGAAAAATCAACAAAAATAAAAGTTATGATTAATACAAAATATATTATGACCAGACAATATAATATAATAGATCATTATACAATGTGATTCTTTTGTCGTTGGACATTCATTATTTCGGAAAGTTTAGATTTTTATTAAAAAAAAAAAAAATAATGTTTTAACAATTTGAGAAAAGAGCAGATCTAAAATGTTACATCATCATAGGTTTTTTTTGTTATTCTTAAATTTGGGCTTGAAATGGCTACCTAATAAATTTTGATTTTAAAATGGTAATCTATATTTAAAGTTCCATATGTAGATAGTGTATTAGTTCAAATAAAAATTGGTACTAAAATGTTTTGATTTTCATCAACCCGTTCACGAAATATTCAACATTAAAGTTTAAATAGAGGGAAAGTAGTAGCGTATCATTTGTATTTGGCGACCCGGCATGCGGCGTTTGAATACTGATTCACTACTCTAACGTTTTAAATAATATGCTTGTTTCTTAAATTGTCAAAACAATTTATTTTTTTTTTTGTTTTTTTAAACATTAATACTTATGTATTTTAATTACAAAAATGAAGGCAAGAGTTAAGAGTACATATTAATATTTTAAGTGCTTATGTACTTGAAAAGAGGTAAAAATTTCCATTTTAAGATTATGTCTCGTTGTCTAGATAATTACACAAGTTCAAAAAAAACGCAACTTTGTTTTAGATTTTGAACGAAACAAAGAATGTGTTTGTTTTACAATGATATTAAATTATTTATTTTTTGTTTTTAATCTGTGCACAATCTATCTATCAGTAATCTTGCTTCAATTTTTAAATGGAACACTTTTTCTGAAAGTAAATTTTCTAGGATACAACTTAAGGATTTTTGGTTTCCCGAGTGGTTTCTTAATAATTGGAGAAAAACGGGGAAAAAGTAGGAGAAACAGCAAAATTTTCAATTTTGCTATCGGTTTTACAATACTGTTCATTTCTTTTTCATTTTCTTTGTTCTTTTTTCTAGTCTGTGGACTTACCTAGACATGGTCAATATCCAAAATTATCGGGCGAATTTTCTTTTTTTTTAATAAGCGTTTTAAAATCAAATCTAAACGAAAATCGTAAAATAAATTACAGTACTTCAAATTATGTATTACCGAACTGCGCTTGGAATCGTCTTTCGTCAGGCAATGGTTCATCGTTGCTTACAGATATAAATGAAATTAACTTATGTATCCTACCTTCCAACTTCTTTCCTACAACAGTGGCTGCTCTCATCCCCAGTATCAGCTTTTTTTATTATTTTATTTACGCGTATTTCTGTTGTATTTAATGAGTAAACAAAAACGGTAATTTGTTTGTAATAATTCTGTTAAAAATGTTCGTAACTACTGGACTAAAAATTAGGACAGAAAACCTATATTTCCTTTTTCTAAACGTGGTCAAATTTTCAATACATTTGAGCCATTGTTAAGCTATTTACAGACATTTTAATTTTGCGAATTTTACGTAATTTTTATTTAGTAGGTACTCTGTGGATAAAATTGTTAGATCAAACAGAAATGCTTGAAAATTTAACAGGAAAAACATTAGAAGTTATATTTTGTTTTCAAAAAATGAAAAAGATTGTGTGTAATGTAAATTTTTTTTTATAACAATGTTTTAATATCAAAATTATCAATATATAAAACATGTATAGCCGAACTCCATTTAAAATCGTCTTTCGTTTGCAATGATTAATGGTTACGTACAGATATACATTAATTTCCTTCTTTAATCTACCTTCCTAACTTCTTAACTACAACAGTGGACCATCGTGCGAAATATATCTATATTCAGCTTTTTTATTACGAGTATTATTATTATGAAAATAAAAATCGTTTTTTTTTTTTTATCTAATTTGAGCTTTGAACAAACAAATATTATATAATGCATAACAAATGTATTGTAATTTATGATAATTTATTTAATCGTTATTTTGCGATATCATAATCCTGAAAAATAATAATGATGACAATGAAAACGACACGTGCATCAAGTTGACTGTGCATAAAAAACTTAAAAAATATCCCTGTAATCACCATATTATATCTCGCACTAGAGATTATAACACTTGTTAATATTGGTTGCAACTATTTTACATGATTGTTGTTCAATACGTCGACAAAACTTGACAGAGGACTAAGGAAAACATTTTAGAAGTCTATGAAGGTATTGGATTTTTAGCAGAAATCGTGCTATCAAAATCCAACAAACATAACTTTCTTTTCTTTTTTTTTTTTGACGAACAAATAAATATTTCAAAATTTCAAAATTTCATTTATTTAATCGCAAAACAATATAAGAATTACAATCAAAAACATTACACAATAAATAAATAAATACAATTTTTCTACCTTCTATAAGCTAGGCTTGTGGCGAAGGTAGAGAGTTAATATTTACAAAGTTAATTAAGTTATTAAATTTACTATGTTATATCTTTGCTTAAACTAAAGTATCTATACAAACAAATATTTTAAAAGATTTTATGTTGTTACAAGACGTCTAACAATATACTAAAACACAGAATTTCATTTTTAAGTAATAGATAAAAACAACTATTTAAAGGGAATCTCTTTTAACATTATAGATCTTATTAAAATAAATATTAGTTTTTAACTTGACATAGAATTATAAAAACACGATCCTAGATAACCCGCTTTGTTTTACTGAATGACTTATTAGAGTAAGATACTTTCGTATTATACGCTAAAATATTTTCTATTACCATTACATTCACTCATAGATTAAAATTTTTTACTATCCACATAATATCTATTTTCTTAAATAATAGTTTGGTAAACGTTTTGTAATTTTTATTGGATGAATCTTCCAAGGTGATTTTGTTTAAACATATTCTAACAATTCGATTGTGTTGAATAATTGAGGAATGTAAAGCATTATCAGTTAAACCATCTAAAACTAATATACCATATTGAAATATGGCTTGGTAAATGGCTAAGTATATTGTTCGTAATAGATTAACAGGAATTAAATAACGTAGTTTGTAAAAACTATAAATTAAACTGCGAAGTAAAGTAACCAAAAGATTTTTTTCTTTTTCATGGATTCCATCAGTTTACTTTTTTGGTCGGAAGAACTCATCTCAGCTACAATTTTGAAATATTTGTTTTTAGACTTTGAATTCACACAATAGGCTTCGATTACTGAAATTTGTTGATCAAATTTAGATGTAACATCTTCAACTATCTTTATACAATTTTCGTTTTTACTTTCTGGTATTCCAATTATTTCAATTTTCGTATTTTTGCTTTGCGACTCCCACAGTACTTGTTTTATATTCGGAACAAGAAAATTTACTTTTAACTATAGAAGATAGTTTTCTGAAGGAGTTTTCTCTAAAGCTCACATAAACACCTTATACTTTGTGCATTTAATTTCATCGCCGTCAAGCACGTCTTCCATACACACTGAGCATAACATTATTAAGTTATTAACGTTGAAATGATAATTCGTACAGTATACCACAATAATTATTAGTTATAAATAATTTTTTATTACAAACCGAAATAAGATAGCAGAGCGCATTAAACGAAACACTACCAGTCACACCGGACACAAATGATTAATTGATAATTGAATATATTTAGTAATAAACAGAAAGATCTTAAGTCAAGGCCATATTTCTTTTTCTTTTTTTGGTGAGAATTGCTTTAATTCATTTTTACTATCCTAACATAAGCTAACCTCTTGTTGATAATCATAGTGATATATATCAAATAAAGATAGAAAAACAGTGCCTATGTTGAAATGTAAATCATGTATAATTTTGCCAATGGGAGAGGGTAAAGTAAAATAGGTAAAAATAACAAGCCTCCCACGCATGCAATTAAATATTAAAAATAATTCATAGACGGAGTCAAAAGTTGAGCTCATGAGTACGTATAATAGACAATCTGTATGCACGGCCGAAAATTTAAAATTGTTATTAATAGCTTAAAAGAAATTCTACGACGTTTCAATATAAATGAAATATATATTTGGTAAAAAGTTTGATAACTTCAAATAATTTTTTTACTGAATTAGAATGTAAAATATAATAGGCTAGACTATAATATATAGGCTAGACAAAATTTGCTACCGAAAAATACTCCCTTAGATGAATTCGGAGGAAAATGCCTGATTAAAAATGTGTGTTTACACTCATACACATACACGTTAAAAATAGCACACGCGGTATTATAGTAAGAAGTAAAACTACTATCATTTAAATATAAAACGATCTATGACCGATTAAAACAAGCTGCTGTGTACCCTACACACTGTGTGGACCTTTTCTATACCAGTATCAGTGACAACTTTGAGTTTTTTCGATTTACACAATATTATCAAGATCGAATTGAAATCATTTAACACATCTGCATAGTAAATTTCGAGAACTAACTGCTATAATATGCAGTAAATTCCTTTTAAGCCGTGTAAAAGTAGTATTATAGGTAACCGTAGTGACGAGAAAACTGTAAGATAGGATTCACGTAGACAATAATAATTGTGTTTATAATTTGAATAGAATATATTATTTGTATTATCAAGAAAACGAAATATTATAATACCTACAAGTATAATATACAATGTAATGAGTATGTAGTACGTAATGAGAAATTTATACTATAATATATGAGCAAATTCGAATTACTTATTTGTGAAATCGACCATGACAAATCGACCATGATGCATACATTGGGTGATGTATATAATAATATCTAACATAATAATTAAACGGTACCGTTAACATTTGAGCAAAAGAAAAAAAAAGTGAAAACAGGAAGAACAGCATGTACGAACATCGACATATTAATACCTAAACATTAATATATAATCGAGTGCAAAATAAAAAACAATTATCTGTGGTTTTTAACAAAAAACCATTTCATTAGAATGTATATTATTCTACTGTACACGTATATGTCCATATTTAAATTTCATATAGTATTTTATTTTTTAGATTCTCAGAAAAAACAAATTTCCCTCTCCTCCCTTTGCTAGCCATCAAATAAATTATCGTTAAAACAAAATTTAAAATCCAATAAAAAAAAAAAAATAATAACAATATTTAAGTCTGAATACCATGCCAAAGTATCGATAACCACCGAGCTAAGCTAATTATGGATACAAAGTTCAAGGAAATATGAGAGCACAACCACCCCCAGGTTTCACCAAGATTTTTAAACTATGATAATCGTGTTTATAAGTATAGGTGTAGGTATTTGTTTACATTAAGTAGGTATATTGTTTCTACATTTGTTATTGGATTGAACAGAAATAAAAGTTTTTTTTAAGACCAGCGATTTTTTGTTCATCTCTGGTATTATAACCTATACAACCTATACAACATATACTTTTATTTATTTTTTTGTCGTATTTGTCGAGGAGTGTAAAACCGATCCACCGCCCAGACCAGTTTTAACTGTACCGAGATCAGTGACCGTTGTCATCGTCGTACGGAAACGGGTTTACACTGTGAAACGAATAATATAATTAAAAAAACGGGGGATGGTAAACTTCTACAAAAGTATATTGACATGGTGTTAACTCCTACACTAGATGGTTGTTAAGTTGTAAAAAGTAAAATAAAGTATTTTAAAATAAGGAAAAATCAATCATAAATTACAAAAATCAAAAACAAAATATTATAATACAATTTTTATTCACGTCATTAAAATAAGTAAATGAAGTAAATGAATAAGTATAATGAAATAATAATATAAACTAGGTAACGAAAAACACGTGCACAATGCAAAATAACAAACAACACTGTCAGAAATAATACAGATATTCAATTTTTTTGTTTTACGAAGTGTTCAAGAATTTCCGATAAGATGTCTTATATTACTATGTTTACTAAATTGTATTTTATATTTTAATATCTTACATTTGTAAGTCTACAAATATTTTTCCAAAATGTAACAAAAAAAGTCTCATATCCATTAAAGAATTATTTTTTGATATAAAACGTCGTGCGTGTATATTTAAAATAATGAAATTGTAAAATCGTAAAATCTTACCGTTTTTTCTCGCTTAAATGCAATTTTCTCAAATAAACATCACTGTACATTCCTCGCTACACTCAGAATCTAAACTGTTAAAATGTATGTGTAAGAGATTACACCATCTATTTTCGGCAGGTAAAAAGGGACTAGGTTGGAGTTTACAAATAGCTTACTAAACATGCATTTTAAAAAGCCATTTCGCAATACGTCAATTTTGATAAATAAATTATTATCCATATATAATATATAATATATTAAGTACTAAGATTATCGAGCATTTTAAACATGATACAAATTTTAGAGAGATTTTGCACGGCCGTTTTCCGCGGGATTTTTTTTTCGTATTATCTAATAGGTGCTATAATATAATCAACTGCAGAAGATAAGATATAAAAGGACCGTTTTTGTTTAAGGTTAGGTTAGGAAAACCAATCCAGAGCGTGGGACTTATAAAGTACAACAAATTAATATATTATTATTATTTTTATTTAGCAACACATTTGCATTTTGTTTAAATACAAATTACCGAAAATTAATTATTTTATTTAACCAAACTTACCTACTCATAAAAATATAGTCAATTTCAAACAACAATATTTGATTTACTTATATTATAAGGAAAAATAAAAAAAAAATTAATATTTTAGAATATTACCTTAACAAATGTTCACATAGTTCACTTTTTGATAAAAATATGTATTTCACGACAAAATTGTCTGTATTATAAAACATTTATAAGACCCTATAGTTAAGTTTATCTAATATTATATTTTGTTTGAAAATGTTCAACGCTTTTCTCGATTGTTTCTTAATCGTTTGGTGAAAGCTGTCGTCAATCGTTATATTAAAAATGTATATTAAAAACTGTAAAATTAATTTGTTCATTTAAAATTCCGCGATAGACGTAGCACATAAATATTATTATAATGATATGCCTGAGCATATAATATTATAATATTATTATCATATTATATATGTATATATGTGTATAAATTATACGTATAATATGATATTATCATTATTGATGAACAGACGAGTGCTTACGAGACACGTTTGACGGGCATTTCGTTATTAGTATTTGTATTATTGTTATTCAGATTGGAGTTTTATGCCGCAAGACATGGGCGAAATCAGGATTTTAATGCTATATATTGAAAAAAAGTTATTTTATTTATATCTGTACGCAACAATAAATAATTATTTATTTATTCTGAACTTAAAATTGTTTTAATGGAAGGTAATGGACAAATGAACAATATGAACACGCAGAAGTTATTCGTTAAATAATGTTCTACAACGTCTGGAATTAGTAATTTAGAACGTAGGAATGTATAAGTAAATGCTGGTAATTGCTGTGCATTTTTAAATTGCCTTAGTGCAATAATTATTATATTTGATTTTGTTATAATTGTAAATTTATTTCATTCGTAATATCAAGTATTTATACGGTTATAATATCGAACAGCTACAGCGTTGTTGTTAACTACATTACGGGATCACATATAGCATACAATAGATAACGATTTAATTTTGAGGATTTTAATACAAAATAAAATATCAATTAGGTACATGAAATTACAACAAATAATACAATAATATTATACTACACGTATTATTCCACCGTGACCTACACAGAGGCGCCGCGCCATGGAGCTGACAGATCACTAGCTACTATGATGAATTTATAATATAATAACTAATATATCAATATCATAGAATATTGAGTAATAACCACTCATACGAGTCCATATTATACTTTTACTACTCTAGTATTCTGATCTCGACACGTTTATTTTTGTACGACTTGAGGTGGCCCATTTTAGTATTTTAGTATTATTACATTGTTTATTATTCATCGAGTCGTAGGTTACCGCCGCAATACAGACTTGGCCGCCCTCATGAGACAGATGCCTGGCATGGCGTAACCTTTAGTTACAGAACGCCATGGCTAAGGACAAGACGCTCCGACAGCTTTCTCTCCTTTGGATTCACTTAAAAACCACAGTCAACGCTTCGGTCGGCCTTCTTTCCGGGCCTCGGTGACCCGAATTTCGACGACCACGAAGTTTTAATTATTATTAAACGTCGAAAATAGAAAAAAACAGTTATAATTCACTGACAGAACTATAGATTATTATATTATAAATTACATATTATATTTTAAGACGGTGGATTCTACCGCTAGTAACATAATAAAGAAATATTGGAACTACAAAATACAAATTACAACGCATGTGGCAAAACATAATATTATTATTAGCACCCAAATAAATTATATCGTAATTATTATTATTATTTCAATACCTGTACAACCGAACTTCGCTCCGAATCGTTTCTCGTCATTAATGGTATATTGTTGGTTACTACCATAAATTAAATAACTTTATGTATCCTATCTTCCCAACTAAACTGACCTACAATAGTAATCTAACTTATAACCCACTTCCACCCATTCCCAGTTAGATTAGGTCCAAGTTTTTTTTGAAAACTCCCTTGGAAAATTAAAAAATTATCTCTAACACACAAACTAGATAAAAAGATTTTCTATCAGAAAATGTGGCACACTTGATAAATTGGAGCAAGTTTCCTGTCCGAAAAGTTGTTTTCAGACAAAAAAAAACGCAAACATTATAATAAAACTAATATCCTTCGCTCTATTCCAAATCTAGAATACAAGTTCGGAATGTATCATATTGTTCTAATTTATCATCAATGCACTTAAAAATGTTTTTTCGCTATTTTCATCATTACTATTATTTTGTCGATCATCAACTGCAACCACTGCAGCTCGTCTATAACTCAAATAACGTACCGATTTTTTTTGTGCCCATCACAAAGACGTTAGAGTTACAAATTACGATAATCAACAACACAAATTATATGACAAAATATAATAAGCGTCAGCCGTACTATAGTCTATAACTCACAATTTTATAATATTATTTCCATCAACATTATTATCGTTGCTGGCTAACTACAGAGTATACACAACTTAAAACGAAATAAATTATTTATAAATACGACGACGATATTGATGCGGAATATTTATGGCAATATTTTGTATTGATAAATGTTTTCATCATTTGGAAATCTGACTATAATTTTGTAATAATTGCCATCATCATAGTCGTCATTATCGTCAGTGTTATAATCAATATTAGGTTTATATATTATGCTTATACAAAATAATTTAGAAACTTTTCATTTTATAAAAAATTGAAACAATTTTTTAAAACGTAATATTTGTTGTCAATCAATGTCAATATTAATTCCTTTCTACCTTTATATATGTGTGTACACATATTTTGTTATTCAATAAAATATATAAAACATAATATACATAAGTACTATATCTGAGTAAGATTTCTGGTAGAATTTTTGTACATAGGATAAAAAAATAAAAAAATAAACATCTTGGTAAAACAATGCATTCCTTACATTCAGAATCTAAAATGAAATATCCATGAAGTTTCCAAACACTACACATAACGTTCTAATATTATTTATACACCTATATCCAATTAAACTAAAAAAATAAATAAATAAAAAAGGTCATCGATTTTTGTGCATTAATTATTTGGTGGAGAAAGGTGAGAATTTTGAGTTTAAAAGAGTGCATAGAGTAAAATTTATAAACACTATGAAAACACTATTATTATTTTTTTTCTTTTTATAGTGTTTACATCTACAGTACCAATAATATTATATTGGTAACAGTTATTAAATATTTTAATTTGTAAATCCATTTCGATAATATCGTATTTATCACGTATTACACGTGTTTTTTTTTTTTTTTTTTTTGATAATGGCTCTGTATTTTCAAGTGTTAAAACTATTATCAATAGAAAATTAATCAACGCACGTCATTTATAATAATTATAATATTATTAAGTCGTGAATACAATAGTTAAAACTCCTAC
Organism: Cinara cedri; assembly: GCA_902439185.1. Classification (NCBI taxonomy): domain Eukaryota; kingdom Metazoa; phylum Arthropoda; class Insecta; order Hemiptera; family Aphididae; genus Cinara; species Cinara cedri. The sequence continues at coordinate 132,321 of CABPRJ010001922.1, forward strand.
ATAAAATAAATTTAATAATTATCATCTATTATTATGGAATTAATTTTAAAAAGGCTGATACTGCTTATAATGTACCTCTGTTTTAGAGGGGCAGTAGGAAGATATAGGCAATTTACAGTGATCATAAATACCAGAAGGAAAACGTAAGTGATTCTCTGAATAAAAATTGAGAGACTATAAAATTAGTAAACAAAACCTCTGGATGCTTCGTTAATAACATTTATTGAAAAGAATGCCTTAATAAAAGCATGTGTTAATAAATAAGGAATTAGATAAAATTAGATGAAAGACGAAAATATAAAAACAACAACATAAGAGATTGATAACCAAATTATAGCCAACTAAGGTATTAGTTTAATTATAAAACAATAAAATCCAAAGAACGGGTAGAACATTTATGTATAGAAAGTTATGAGCTTTTCAAAATTAAAAATAATATTTACGATTTTAAAATAATATATTATTTCGTAAATATTCCCGTTTTTCTTAATTTTTTTCCATTTATCATGTCAAAAGTCCTGAGAAAATCATAAATTAACTTCCCTAAAGTACCACCTCAGGAAAATTGTTTTTCAGAAAATGTTTTACCCTTAAATATCAGATTAAAATGTCTAGTAATAAAGTTCTTCTCAGAAAAAAAAATTTAAATCATTGTAAAACCAATACTACATTCCTCGCTCCACTCGGAATCTAAAATGTTCAATTATTAGTTGATAATAGGAGTATAATAAGTATACAGACTGATTTACTAATGTGGGTACACACGATACCTCGGAAACTATTTACTTTTTAAAATTTTTTTTTTTTTAAATTTAAGAAACAAGCTACTGTAAAATTTAACATTTACATTATTTTTTGTCAACCTAATTGTTGGAAATGAAACGACTATCTACTTTTGATTTTCATGTAGCAACCTATATTAAAAAATTGACAAAGAAATTGTTTTCATGATAAAATTGGCAGATGATATTGTGATAATAGCAGAGTGAAGGTGACATACGAAGTGCAGTTGGGAGCGCGTAAAAAAAACTTGGAATGTAAAATCTTAAACTGTACAAATCCTGACAGTACAAATCTGGAACATAACATTTTGAAATCCGTGAAAATCTGGACGGTATAAATTTGAAATTTAATATTTAAAAAAAGAGCTGATACTGAGATCTGGTGCAGCCATTGTTGTAATAAGGAAGTTGAGAAGGTAGGATACATAAAGTGATTTAATCTATATCTGTAAGCAATGATATACCGTTGTAACGAAAATACGATTCAGAGCGACGTTAGTTAAGACATATTGCCAAATGATATAATTTAGTTTTGTTATATTATATATTATATAGGGTGATTTTTTTTTTTTTATCATGAACCAAGAATTATTTCAGAGAATTTTATGTAAATTTGATTTCTGTTTTTCTAATTATTATATAGCATCGTTTAAGCTTTATTTTAAAACCTACTTCTCTGGTCTAAATTTTAAATTATTTTAACTCATAAACAGTAAATTTAATATTAGTGTTATACATATCAAAATATCTAGACAAATATTCTCTATTCAAATCTGTGTTCAAAACGGAAAGGGGTTCTTATTTGAAAATCAAAAGTATGTACCTATTTCAGGTATTGGAGTAGAGGTAAACAATTAAAAATAATTTTAAAATAAATCTTAAACGATGCTATAATGATTATAAAAAACAGAAATCAAATTCACTTAAAATCCTCTGAGATAATTTTTGATTCATGTTAAAAAAAAATAACACTGTATATGTTGTATTATTCATTAAAAAACCGAAGTTGACGGAAATCATAAACTTTATGGCATTTCAAAATATATATTGCTGAATTTCGCACTTAATTGTTTTTTCGTTAGTTTTGATCGAATATCAGCACTTATTTTAAATATTATGTTCCAAATTTATACCTCCAATTTTGTACCATCTAAGTTTTTTAAATTCCAGGTTTTTACGTGGACCCATGCAGTTTATTAAATTATATACGAGAGACCCATAAATAATAGATGAGGTATACTATGTAGTGTAGTTAAATAAGGAATGAATATTAAAACTGATAACAAATTTGAGTTCTGTGTCATTAAACTTATGATTCGACATTTTTTTTGGGAAAAATTTAAGAACTATTAATTATGACCAATTTTTTCGATTTTAAACCACTACGTAGTGAAAACTTATACTTTAAGGTTATTGGTTCGATTTATATTCTCTTAATTATAATATATCATCTTAGAACGAGTTTTACTATAATCCAGAAATCTGCAGTTTGCGTAGTGTTCCGTTGAACTTTTCGAGTATGCCGTTATGACCTAATATTTTTGGAGACTGTCGAAAAGTATGTAAAAAATAAAAACTGAATCCCATCGTCGTAGGCATTACTTTAATTTATTATGATTCGTTATTAATCGGTATTTATTCAATAATTGATTAACGTCACGAGAAAAAAAATCGTTTTCTATACCTTCCCATAGATAGGTATATAGTAAATTATTACACTAGCACTATGCAATATGTCAATCAATTTATTATTTCAACTGCGGTCGTATTTTGTCAAAAATCAACGAGTTGAACGCAGTCCGCAACGATTCACACATTAAACAATACCAATCGTTTACTTATCATCATTTATAAAAAAACAGAAATATTAATCAAAGCCAAACACATATAATTTGTAATGTTTATTTGCATAATTTGTATTATTATTGTATTGGGTCATTACATTATACTATGCAGTACCGTAACTATTTTTTTTTTTTTTTTAAGGGGGACTAATCATTTTTATATACGTTACTATATTTTGTTGAACAATAAAGTACACCGAAATAACAAATAAACAAATAAACGGGAGGCACGTCTCTTATAATGAACCTTTTGTTAAATTTCAAGCATTTTAATTTTATCAAACAATTATATTCACATAGAATACCTACCAAAAAAAAAACTACGTACAAATTTTGCAAACATAAAATGTCCATAAATAGCTCAAAAATCGTCAATATAAGTATTCGATCATCATTTAAAGTCTCTACATATTTTTAACAGAATTACAACTAAAAATCAAAATTTAAAATAATAAAACTATTATTCCGTAATTTTTCCCGTTCTTTCTACGTATTTTCTGGGGTTTGCTCAATTGTTAAAAAATCTACCCATAAATAAAAAATGACTTCCTTATTAACCAACTAGATCTAAATTAAAATAAAAAAAGGTCACATATTGTTTTTCGTTTGGAACAATATTTCTGGTAGAAAATATAGTGCATCATAAAATTAAAATAAAGAAAATTTTAACTTCACATCAATGATATACACAAATACGAGTATATCGAAGACTAGGCGATGTCAAATAAATAAAACTAATTTGAATTTTGTTACATTTAGATTTCCTAACTATAATTTGATTTGACGTTTTACTTTTTAAATATTATAATATAATACGGTTAACTATATCTTCTATGTATACACTATGTATGCGAATAATACATATAATGACTCCCATTGTATTTATTTAATAATAATTCTAATATTATCTATTATTATTACACATGGAAGCGATGTGCGTTCAAAGCGAACTATACGTGCCATTCACTTTCTCTTCCATGCATTGAAGAAAAATAAATTACGATGAGCCTACACACGACTAACCGTTCGATGCGATATAATAATATACATACTAGTGTATAAATATATATATATATATATATATTTTTTTTTTTTTGTTATAATTTTTTTAATAATATTACTATAAAATAAATATAATAAAAAAACGACAGCTACTCTCTAAAACTCTCGCCCGGCAGGAATATCAATCCTTCAACTTGTGCTCTTAAACGTTTATTTTTATTGTAAATTAAATCTTTCAAAAAATAAAAAATAAATCGATATAATCGTTTATTGTATGCATGAAAAAAAAAACCGATTATCGGATCTCGCACATGCCGTTGTCGTTATGTAAATATATTATATTATATTTTTTTTATGTATAAACCCAAGTCTGCACAAACAATGTAACGACGTGTAATTCCGCTGATATAATATAGTAATATAATAATACATAGATAAGTAGTACACATCATGTTATTATAATGTCTCGATATTATAATAAAATAATAATGATAGATTTTTATCTTATCTCGTTCACCGATAATATATAATACGGTATAATTTTTTGTAGAATTTTACCCAAATATAGAGACTAATTCACTGTTTAGTTTCTGTATTGTATTTTTTCAGCAAAATATAACTTTTTTATCTATACCGTAGTTCATACCTATGCATATTATTGCTTATAGTATCTACGAGGTGTGGCTATTAAATAACGAGACTGCTCGCCTAGAAGGCGTCCTAGATGAGTAGTGAAAAAAACAAGTAATGCGTTGGGTATCTAGATATCTTATCTTTGCACGTACCAAAACACGTTTTCGTCACTATTATAGTATTTGTGCAGTAGTGGTTTGAAACGAACGTGTTTTTTTCTCGTGCCAAATGTGTGACGAAAAACATGAGCAACGGATAAACGTAAAATTTTCTCGTTTAACTAAAACAAACTCCAACTGAGTGCTATAAGTTGTTAAAAGAGGCCTATAGTGAGGATTTCCTATNTTTTTGAGTGGCATAAATTATTTTCTGAAGGTCGAGAGTGCACCGGAATCCAATTCAGTCGTAATCCAAATTCAAAACCATGCTGATCGTTTTCTTCGATATCAACGGCATCGTGATGACTGAATGGGTTCCAGAGGGTCAAACTGTGAACCAACATTACTATTTGACAGTTTTGGCAACATAGCGCGAATGAGTTCGTAAGAAACGGTCGATATTGTGGAAAAACAAGTCATGGATCTTGCATCAGGATAACGCACCTGCCCATAACGCGCTGTCTGTGAAGCGTTATTTGGCCTCTTAAGGCACTCCAGTACTCGAACACGTGTCTTACTCACCCGACTTGGCACCCTGCGACTTTTACTTGTTTCCGAAGATAAAGTCTGCCTTAAAAGGAATCCGGTTTGAGTCGATGGAAGAGGTGAAACAAAAATCGGCGGAACTCCTGAATGGTCTTACGAAAACAGACTTCCAGCACTGCCTCTAGCAATGGAAGAAACGAATGAAACGGTGGTGGTGAGGGGAGGGGAGTATATTGAAGGGGAGCATTTGAATTTAGAATAACTTTTATAATAAAACACTTTTTCGTAACCAGTCTCGTTATTTAATAGCCATACCTCGTATATTATATTTATCTTTTTCCGCTATTTTTGGACATTTAGCTATTTCTTCTAAAATAGAAAATGAGCTTAAAGTCAGGAATTACACTTGTTTTGTAGACAGATTGAAGTAGACTTTCAAAAGGCCTACGGTCCAATACACTAACGATTGAAGAAAACGCATATAAATCGAATTTAAAAAAAAATTCACAAATCGTCATTGAAAAAAAAAATTCTGTATATTATTGATTCAGGTTTCAATGTAAAACAACAACTATATTGTACATCGGGCCCTGTTATCGTGTGCAGACCGTGTAGCTCAAATTTTTTTTAACAGATCCAATGACAATATTTTATAATAATACTATCAGTGGCGTAGTCAAGATTTAACAATGGAAAGGGTTTAGGGGGTCTAAGGAGGTTTAGGGGTCTACACTTTTCTTAACCTTATCTATAAAAAAAACCAGTGGGAGTATTACAACATCCAACCCTTTTACTGACTGAGCCACTGAATACTATTATTAGATCTAATCTAATCTCGTGGGTATAATAATAATATAAGTACAATGTCTAACCAATAAATAAATACGTTCTCAGCGTGAGAATACCTAACCGGTTATTTATATTATTTATCCATACATTTCGTAGCATATTATTGGCAAATTCGCAAGTTTAAGGTCATGTCTTTTTAGCAGCAATAACGAGTCTTAAACATATTATGATAATGTTTCCATTTATACGCGGTGCAGTTGTACGACCGGCGAGTAATATTTATAGTAAATAAATTTAATGTAAATATTATTAAATTCTCATACGATATAAAAAAAAAAATCTCGACGAAGTTCGTTTGGAAAAAAAAGGTTTACTCAGTTATCGCAGAGTTATTTATCAGAGTACCTATATATGGAGTATATCCGTAAATAAAATAATATAATATTAACCAAAATAAATTTTTTTCTTAGAAAAAAATGTGAAATTTTTACAGGTAATTCCATCATGTGGAATTAACTTTTTCATGAAACGCACTTTTGAAATATCGGTAATACATTTAGATGTTTTTATTACTTTAGATGTATCGCAAAATCGTTACAATAATATTATATATTATCATCATACACAGAGTTTTTTAACGACCATTATAAAGAATTGTGGTATTATGGTAAAATAATTAAATAGGCATTATATATTTTCTTTAATAATATTCGTTTAATATTGTACCGATTTTTTTTGATTTTAACACGTTTTTTCGGTTTTTCATATTTACTAGGAAAACTCTTAGGAAATATAGAAAAATGACCTCCTAAAAGTACCTGCTCAGTCGGATTTTATTTCAGAAAAATTGCTATCATTGTAAATCGGTGTGAAATTGCTAATAGAAAAGTTGTACAAAAACAAATTAAGGTCATAATATTTTTTTAGTAATACTTAAATTTCATTTTCCGTTTATCTAACATTTTATCCCAGTTTTTCCCAATTATTATGAAAACCGCTTGGAAAATCAAAAAATGACCTCCTAAAAGTATTATCTAGACAACATTCTCTTTCAGAAATGGTGATGCCACGCGTATATATATGAGCACGATTTCTGTTAGAATTTGTATACACAGGATAAAAAAATAAAAATAATAAACATCTTTGTAAAATCAATATATTCTTTGCTACACTTAGAATCCAAAATGTATAGTTAATAATTATTAAATACAGTGATATGGATGTGGTTAGGTTAGATTAGGTTAATTTTGAAAACAATGAGTCACGGGGAATTTTTTTATTTTGTTACATTTTTTTGTTCGTTCAATACTGTTTATAATATAATATTTATATTAAATTCCGGTTTTTTTCTGAAAACATTATATTTACTTTTGGTGAAATTCTTGATAACTCCAGAATTTCACGTTTCTTTGAGATTTATTATATAATAACTTAATACTTTACAAGTAGTTTAGCACCATCGCTGTCCGCCAAAGTCGTTTTTATAACAAAAATTCAGCGTACATTACAAATGTATTAGCGTATTATACTCGTATATCAAAACATAGTATTTTAATTTTGTTCCTGTTAAAAAAATACTGTACACACGACATTAAAATGTAGGTTAGCCGGGTTTAAATATATAAACATAAAATATTTTTAAAATTTTGATCCGTAAAAGTTTTCTTTTAAAGTCTAAGAAATTTCTTAACTGAATTACACTGAATTATAACAAAAAAACAAAATTGAAAATAATACAATTTATATTTCCGTAATCTTTTTCAGATCATTCTACGGGTTTTTTTTTCGGTTATACTCAATTGTTAAAAAACCTACAAATAAAATAAAAAAACGACTTGTTTACTAACCAATTGTTTTTCGATTGGAACAATATTCCTAGTAGAAAAATTAAACCGTACAAATTTTAAATAATTAAACAGACACAAAAATAAGAAAGACACTATAGTAAAGCCGATAGATCCCTCGCTCCACTCCTAACCTAACCTAACTAAAAAAGTTAAGATGTACTTTGTTTTCGATTGCCCAGCAGAGTCGCTAAGGCACCACCTTGGTTATTTTGGCCGACTGGATAAAAAAAAAAAAAGAAGTCCATCTAAGCGACTATTTATATTGAAGTATAATAAAGGGTAAGTAAACGTTTAACTCTCTATAATGGCTCATAATAAAATATCGTTGTAAGAGATGAAATTTATAATTTCAGAAGGTCACTAACTTCCGAATGTGGTCGTAGTTTATCGAGTATTACTAAAAATTACTAGAATGCTATGTTAACAATTCAACAAGACGAATTATTATGAATAGTAGATTCGTCGTCCTGATAAATCGAGAATTACTATCGTAAATCAATTATGCACGCATACTTATAAAGTGAATTTGCATTTATTATTTCATTTATTATTTATTATTATTCATTAATAGACCTAATAGACCAATCGTACGTATACTTAAAAATAAACATTGCCCGTGGTTTCCGGCGAGATTTATTTGGCATTTTCGTTAATTATAAAATATTGGCCAAAATCAAAAGTCGATAAAATAATATTTCCTAAAATAAAGAAACACGTGGTAAAACAGATCGTATGTATTTTTTTTATTGTTAATTTTAAATTTAATGCGCTTTATATGATATTGTTTTCTTTCCACAGAAAACACTTTTTCAGATATTAAAAATATTCAGATTTTTTCTCAAAAAATGCGAAATTTTTGCTCGATCGTATTTCATTTAAAATATTTAGAACCATTTTCGACAATTCATAACCTAGGACTTTTTCGATTTTATTTTCTGGAAAAAACACTTTTTCAATTAGTTAGAATAAGGTTCCAAATATTTTCATCATATGAATCAATGTGAATTTGATAACTGATAGTATTTCTTTTTAAAAATTCTAGAAGTTTTTCTATAAAATTTAAAAAAATTAACAACAAATGTCAATATATAGGTTTTATTTTATTTATTTTTTGGTGACCTGTACAACGGAATAAAAAACTAATAAACTTCTCTATTCAGAATCGTTTTTTCATTTTCAATGATTTACCGTTGCACATTAACTAAATTACTCTTGACAACGGTGTAAAAAACTAATATAATATTCCATTCAGAATCGTTTTTTTCATTTCCAATGATTTATCGTTGAATGCAATATATTAACTAAATTACCCTGTAAATCCTACCTTTCCAACTACCCATCTACAACATTACCCTACTTGTGAACAATATCAACTTCTTTAATAATAATTTTTGGCTCACACGGATAGGTACTATTCGCAGATATGTACCCAGGTACTATATCTATAATTGTATTCCAAAAAATACGTTTATTATGTATATATCTAATTCCCGGTACATTTAAAATTGTATAATTTGATGGAATTATTCGTTTATAAATACAATCGTGATTAAAATAATAATTATATGTAGGTAATCATGCGGGACAAATGAACGATAATACAAAACCGACTTGTTATGATAGGTAAATTAGGTTTTATAGATACCTTATTTTCAAATATAATATTACACGTACTATATTGTACGTACTTTCTTTCTATACTACTACTATTCTAAACCAGTAGTGACCAACCTTTTTTTACAGAGGGTCATAAAAAAGAACAATAATTCTTGGCGGGTCAAACATTTTAACGATTACTTTTAAGTTATAGACATTCTATTTTATTTTAAGTACGTCTTAATATAGGTACAGTGATATATTTAATTATTTATTATGTTTTGGTTGTTACAAATGAGAAAAAAATGTAAAGTATAAACATGTATTTTTTTTTAATGTGAGTGTTAATTTTTGAAATTTGAAGTTTTTTTTTCAATTTTGATTTCACAATACTTTGACTCTTTAGTTAGACTGAAACAGTAAATACGGGTATAGTGTCACCTTAAGGAAAAAAAGATCCAGGGTATACACTGAGGTTTTAAAAACAAACGGACATACTTCGCAAGATGGGTCACTGTTGTAGATTAGAAGTTAAGAAGGTTAGAAAGTAAGTTTAATATACGTCTGTACGCAGCGACTGCTAATGAAAAACGAATCTGTGTGGAGTTCGATTATACATGTTTTGAAAGACCGTAATATTTTCTGATTTGAAAATATTACATTTCGTAAATTTTACCGTTTTTCCTTCAATTTTCTCGGTTTTTCCCATTTATTATGAAAACCCCTAGGAAAATCAAAAAATGGCTTCCCTAAAATACCACCCCAGAAAATGTCAGAAAAAAGTGTTTTACTTGAAAATTGGGGCAAGATTTCTGGTAGAAAAGTTGATCACAGATAAAAAATTAATAATAAACATCATTGTAGAACCAAAATACCTATGGCGATAAAGAAAGATACAGTCCAAGCGGAAACGGGAAAAAGTGATCATTGTGAAAATTTGCATATTGATTATAATCGGTTTCCTCGCAGTCCTTTTTTATATATTATTATGCTACATGAATCGATTTTTGTACTCGGAATGCGAGAAAAAATAAAAACGGTCACTTAAAATTTCGGTCTAATATGTAATATTATTACACTATAACTGAAACGACTAATGGAACTTAAGTTATAAAACTACGACGATATATTATTATATTTACTTGATAACAGTGGCTGGCGGGTTGGTCATCGTTGCGGCTCTGGCGGTTGACTGTCGGCTAATTACGGCCGCAGAACTATCTTCTGGTCAAAAAATATACGACTGGGTCTCCACGTAAATGCACGTGGTACCACGCCGATTTATTAGACGCTCTCTCGACCTATCGTCTCAGTACCTCAATATTATTCGTCGTCTACTGGAAATCTAATATCCGGGAAAACTATGTATTGTATTATTATAATATATAACGGCAACAACGCTAAAATTCCGTAATGGAAAACTAGGTATACGTATACATATATGAAACGATAATGAACGGAGGAATTAAAACCCAGGTATACAACGAATTTTCGAACACCGATAGGTAGTAACGACGACGAAGAGGACGACAACGCTCGTAGTGGCGCTGTGATTGTATACTGCGCGGATGAACGTCGACGATGAGAGTGATGGTAGTCCCGCGTAATATTATAGCTGTCGACGGCGATGGCGGTGGTGGCGGCGGCGGCGGTGACTGCGGAGAAATGCTTCATTCCGCAGGTGCCACCACCTGAAGTATTATCACTTACAACAACCGCCCCTGCTACGGCAGCGGCGGCAAACCGGTAACCGTACGACGCATTTAATGTTTCGGGAAAAGGTTACCTTCGTCTGAAGCATCTGCTTCAGAGCTCCAGTGCGAATTAAAAAAAAAAAATATAGAAATTAAGAGATAATTAAAAAAAAATGCGTCACTTAACCCAACTCATAATTACTACAAGCGCCTTTCAAAATGATAATGTATAGATTTAGTTTTATTTTGTCATCGCACATGGAGCAAAAATGTAAGACAGAAAAAAATAATCAAATTAATATATTGGTAAACAATAAGTCTACAATAATAACTCCATACAAACAAATTTATCTAAGGTAATCATATATTTGTATACACCGCCGTCTGCCTCTCCCCGTAAGTAACTACATTATGTTTATCATCTCAATCTTCATTATTGAGCCATCTGGGTGGGGCAACTAGCATGCTATTTTTGTATATAAATTCGCCAATATTTGTATCCAAGTGACAAGTTTTTCGGTTATTTTAAAAATATTATAATAATATTATAATCATGTTATAATATTAACAAGTATATTATCATAAATTAAAGTAATTTTATTATTATTATTATTAAATTTTTTATATGAAACTTGTAACTTGTATATTAAAACCACACCGTTATAAGCATTATAACGAAATGATATTATTAGGTACTCGTATAATATTTTAGTTTTAAAACGGTAATCGTATCTTTAAACTGGATCGGAGACTACGAGTAGTTTTATTTTCTCGTAACTGTGAACTGCCATATTATCATAAAATATAAACTGACGTTTTACGGTAATATTATTATGAATATCTATTTATTCTACTCTGGTGTTCCACGACCAGATAAACAGTGAGTAATAATACGTCTTGTACACCATGTGGTCATATAATTTCATATGAAACGCAAAACTTAAAAAGTAAATTATATAAATAACTCGACTATTTAAGACTCTATTCGTAAATTGTTAATTTTCTTGACTTGCAGACTAAATAAATGCAAAATAACTACGATATAGTTATAAGTAAAAAATGGGAAGAATATGAAGAAATAAATACGTAGAAGTTGCAAGTTAGTATAGTATTTTATACGGGGAACTTTTTTATAAAATAATATTAATATTCAGGGCTTTATTGGCTCTTTTATGCCACATCATTTGTATTCTTTGATAATGTATATGCTCTCTGTTTGTGGGCGATATTTGAGTATTAACACATGTCTAGGCCAACTCAAGTTATTAAAGTTATACCTAGAGATGTAAACTTAAAAATTATATATTTTTTTCATTGAAATTTTGAAAATTTGATTTTTATGTATTTTTCTTAACATAATTATTTTTTGAGGCTGTAACGATTGGTATTAATGCACTATTTATAATGCATTATTTATAAATTAATGAAAAACTCAAGAATAGGTACCTACACTATAATATTTTAATAAATTGTATTCATACGGCATAATCGATAACTATTATAGATATTGTGTGTAAAGCTAAATACAAAGTAATTTTTGATAATATAAAGTAAAACCAAAAAATATTGGAAAACGTTTAAACCTTCTCTTTAAAGTAGTAAAAAAAAAATGTTTAATCTGAGATAAAAATGTCAATTTATTAATGAGATAGATTTATTTGTAGTTCTTATGTTCTAACAGCATAAAATAATATTGCTTTGGGTAAATGGTAATACTAGTACTTAAACAGTTTTAATTATAATTATGCGTGTCAAACCCTACTGTTTGTCAAGGCATTTACTTGAAAAGCAATTTATCTGATAATGTTTTCAAATTGTAGATTCTGAGTGGAGCGAAGAAGCTTATGGTTTTACAAAGATGTTAATTTTAATTTTTTTTTTTTTTAATATGGACAACTTTTCTACCAGAGGACTTGCTCCAATTTTTAGGTATAGAACCTTTTATGAAAGTATATCGGAGTGGGGAGGTACTTTAAGGAGGTCATTTTTCGATTTTTTCTTCAAGAGTTTTTTCATCAAATGCGAAAATCCGAAAAAAAAAATGGGCAAATATTTATATATCACGATTTTTTTTCTGTAGACAACTTTTCTACCAGTAATTTTCATCTTTTAATGATAGCAATTTCTGTAAAAGGAAATTTCACTGGGGAGGTACTTTAGAGAGGTCGTTTTTCCATTTTTCCCAGACTTTTCTCAGCAAATGTGAAAAACTGGGAAAACTGGGGAAATTAATACAATATTAAACAAATGTTATTAATGAAAATATATGGAGCCTATTTAATTATTTTACTATAATATGGCATATATATATATATTGTTAATAAAGCATCACTATCAACTGAATTCTGCTCAGAATTGTTTTTTCTTAAGCAATGGTTTATCATTGTTTACATGTATACATTAATTTATCTATTACAGTGGCTGCATCCGTTCCCATTATCCTAGGACATCTTTTATAAATTTGCATCTGTAGGTAAACTAATTATTGAATTTAGTGTATTAAAAAATTATTAAAATATGCATACGATTAAGTAACTAATAAAAACTGAAAAAATACATAATAAATATTATACTCTTGAAATTCCTTTAAAAATGTAAAAACATATGAAAATAATCAACAAAGCATACTTTCATAACATCAATATAGGAACGAATACGCAGAATTATTCGATTTCAGTAAAAGTTTAGATAACAACGGTTTAATTAAAGACCCAACTAAAAATAATTCGTATTTACGCAAAAGTAGGAAACCACAATTACAGAACTATTATAGTATACCTAGTAACATTTTCATCGAAACTATATAGAACAAAGAAAACCCATTTAATGCTAATACTTTAATTAAAACTAACAACAAATATAAATATTAAGAAATCAATATTGACCAAATCCAAACTGTCCGATTTGCGTGGCATTGTGTGCGTTTGATTATAAACCATCAGCAAAAATACGCAAAAATAATTTACATTTTTAGAGCATATAACGGATTTATAAAACCGTCTGGCAAAGCGTTTATATGTTTATTTGTTTTTGACCGCTGGAACGTGATAGACCGTATCCGTATAGTTACGAGTCACGTGTACCTATAAATATAATATAATATTATATAGTGAAGTTTTCAAAGGCGCTTTCAGGTTAAACGTTTTTTCTTTTCTTTTTTTATAGAACTGAGCGCTTAATCATACATGTACACACATGAATATTATTATAATATTCACAAAAGATTACGTGCGAAACGGTCCGCACCATTCCTAATTCACAAAACACGCTCGAACGGATCGCAATGAAACGTCAAAAATCTGGCGACATTAGCCAAACAATTTTCTTTTATAAATTTTTTTTTTTTCAATTTTCATTTATTAGTAGTCTTAAAATAACACATTCTATAAATATAATAAACAAACGAAAAACATACACCCGTAAGCACCATAGTTCCGTCACCAATAGGTAGTCAGATTTTCCCTTGCACCTATTTTGTATTATATAGAATGAATATCATTTGTAAAAAAAATGGATAATTTAATACTACATTAACACAGCACTTGAATACTTACTAAAATTAGTTTACTTTTCATCCAAAAAGGGAACGAAGTACAAAACAAGACGATTTTTGTCAAAATTTGAACTATTAAGATGATTATACAAAAACCACTACTATAATATTCTTCAACATATTTTGTATATTTTTAGATTCGGAGCATAGCAAGGAATTTACTGGTTTTACAATGATATTTATTTTTATTTTTTATCTGTGAACAACTTTTCTACCAAAAATCTTGCTCTGATTTCCAAGTGCTAACCTTTTGTGAAAGAATATTTCATCTGGTTGGTACTTTAAAGATGTCATTTTTTGACTAAAAAAAACCTAACCTAAACAAATACATAAAATAACTCGTGTTCTTGTGTTAAATCAAATGTATATAAATTTGTTTTCGCCTAGCTTCATACATAGATTTCCTAAATAAACGCACATCTGAATGACTTATATTGACAATAGTTTGATCCTTAAGTACTTTACTGATAAGTTTATTTGGTTTAGTAAACACATCATAAATGGTCTTTCGCATAAGTATAGACATCATGTTTTATCGATTTAAAATATTTTCAGAAGTTGCCAATTGAATTGTGATTATTTTTTTTTTTTTGGGGGGGAAGTAATTAAATCAAGTTTCTCACCAATAGTTGCTGTTACGTTACATTTACGAATTGTATTCCTGAAGTGAACAATTCGGTCCTTCAATTGTTTACTTTCATTTACCTTATGTCCCTGTATCGGAACACATCGTCTTCTTCGTTTTGTTTCAAAAATAATATCTATGGATTTCATAGTAAAAATATTTGTAAATATTTTGTATACTTGGCAGACACT
Source organism: Cinara cedri (assembly GCA_902439185.1). Classification (NCBI taxonomy): domain Eukaryota; kingdom Metazoa; phylum Arthropoda; class Insecta; order Hemiptera; family Aphididae; genus Cinara; species Cinara cedri. The sequence goes on from CABPRJ010001922.1 coordinate 147,521, forward strand.
ATGCACTGCGTAACACTTGACAAACAACTACGGACTGATTATTAACTTACGGTGCAAAATAAATAAGGATATTAAATTTTATTATATTATTCATATATATATATATTACTTTGGAAATGCTGCTGGATTTTCCATATTTTTGTATATCAGCCCTACGTCTGTGATTACACATTTTATCGCAGTCCGCTATAGTATTTATTATCATAGAAAGTCCCGCATGCGATTATTATTGAAGATATATACATATATTTACTAACTATGTACTAAATACATAAAGAACCTATAAACGTACCCAAACGTATTGTAAAATCAGAATAAAATAGTACGAAACCGTATTGAATTTTGTGCCCGAACGTGTCGGAATAAAATGTCCAAACGTGTTGTTTTAGCCGGTACTTCTACCTGTTAAAAATACGACAAATGGGGTCGCGTCAAGTCATAAGCTGGTAGGTATGAGAACTTCTAAACGTGATTTTAACGGATTGTCCCATCTCAGATGTGCCCTGGGATAACAAGTAAGAGGAGAATCATGGTGCATGATGACTGCGGACGATATAGATTTTATAGGAGAACATCTGGAATAAGTAAAATAAGGAATGGAGAATAGTACTTGAAGAAAAGAAAATAAGAATAAGTAATAGTAAAACGGAGTATTTAAGATATGAGTTATTTAATTAATTAATTTGAAATACACGCCCGAATAGGGTGATATTAAATGGTTAGGCTAGCCTAACTTAACCTAACCTAATCTAACCTTTTTTTAATAATATATTATTATAATAATAAAAATTGTTATATTAATATGCAAGTCGAAATTATAGTGATAAAAAACGCTTTCTTATACTATGCAACCAGCCTTTGTAGATATAGTTACTAGATACCTACATAATATATTAAGACGTTGCTCTTCGACAATTAAACCATAAATTACTAATTATTTCAGATAATTTAATATAATAATTAATTAAAAAAATAAACGACCTGTTTACTTTTGAAATAAATATACTCCTAGTACAATAGCGTAGTAGTCTGAAGTCACATGCAAGTCATAACTCTACACCGATAGTCATGTAAGCGTAATTTAATATATATATTGATTAGATCTGCAGATAGTTTTCGTAATAATATAAAACATTGTATTAACACAGTTGGTATGCTGTATACAATATAATTTATATTATGTCTTTATTTGTTGTATCTAAGATAGATATTTATAATATGCCGTGTTGTATTTTTTCCCTAGATTTTCGATTTTTTAATAATAGATAAAATATTTAATTTGTATTATTATGGTTTAATAAATTGACAATTAATTTATAGTATTATTAAATTGCATTCATTACACAACCTTTTTGAAATCTAGATGTGTATCAAATCTAATACATTTTTACTATAGGTACTTTAATAGTTCGTTTTTGACAGGTATACCAAATTAACAAGATTATTTTATTTACATAAAAAGTTGCTAATTATTATCTAAATAGTTAATTAAACTGTAATGTATTTTGTTCATCACCATGTAGATAATTATCACAGAAATCTCTTATCTTTATTTATTTATAACCAATAGTTTGAAAAAAACCTTTAATAAAGTAATATAAGATATGTTCCAAACGACTGAAAATCAGTTATTTGGTTATTTAGGATATTCAGACTTATCCAGTTTATAAATAAACCAAACGGATAACATTTATTTACATTTATTTGTAGATCTATATGGGTTTTTGGGAAATCATTTTTGTTAAATTGTTCTAACTTGTTAATGATTTATCATTTTATTGTGTACTCGTTGTCATATTTGACTATCCATTCGTTAAGTTCATAATTCAAAGTTAAAGTTTTAATGTTATCTATTATATTATAATGGTAGTCATGAACGGTGTAAAATTTTGTATAATATATTTTACATTACATAGGCACTATAACAAATTTAATAACTTTATTTCATTTTCTTTAAAAACGACTAAAGTAACTCAAAAGTCAGTTAATATATTTATATACAGAGTCTCACGAAGAAATACTCATTGTATTATCTCCAAGGATAATAAAGATAATAAAATTCTATTTTTTTTTTTCATGTATTATTCACAGAAATAAGGACTACAAATATTTTTATTTCAAATAATTTGTTATGTTTTGGTAAAAACTTTAAAAAAATAACTTTTTATTTTCTTAATTTTGAAAAATTTGAAGACAGCCATTTAAAAAAAATTTTCTTCTGAAAATGTTGACGTATCAGAAGAATAAAAAATACTAAAATACTGGTATACCGTCAATATCGAAATTAATAACGTACTACTTCCAGCCCCCCTAGTTTTAATACCTATTGATCGTAAAAGAATTTAAGTTTTTATGTTCAGTCTACGAGGCTTCATTTCTATAACGTGTGCCATTTTATATTTGTAAATACCATATTAAAATAACTTATAGGCACAAGAATTGTCGAAAGTTAATAATTAGTATTTTTTGATTTAAAATCTACCTTCCTAAAATGTTCTATGTACCTAATCGCCTGCATTTGTACAATTGATAATTATAATATTGTTGTATTTCAGTGGTGTATCCAAGGGGGATGTTTAGGGGTATGATACCCTCTTTGAGTCGTGATATCATATCACTACAAGATTTAAAGCCTGATGGTGTATAATTATTATTTTTTCTTATTCTAACTCGTCAAAATTATCAGCCAGATTTGATTATGCTGATTATCGTATGTACTAAAAGGACAAAAAGACAACTGACACTTAACCTTAAACGAGCCAAACGGCATTTGTTATAATATTACCTTATTGACAGTTGTATGACTTTAGAAGGCCTTTTCTTAAAATATGATAATATTTAATAATTAAATTACATAATTTTTTATGAAAATTAGAACTATTATTAAATGTTGTATTACTTATTTTAAATAGCTGATTTACAATATTATCATTGTTACATAGTGAACTCTATGGCAAAGGAATGTAATCATTATTATTACTAAAAAAAGTTGAATGAAAACCAAAAGTTGTAATACTATTTACATCTCACGGTAGTATATCTTCACTATCTACACATTTTTTTGTAGGAACTAAATATCCATGCAAATATATAGTAAATTAATTAGCGCTGTTTGTTTTTATTTATTAATACTAGAAGTGATAATTTAATTAATTAAAAAGGTGTTAAATTTTATATGATAATACGTGAAATGAGTTATGGGTTATATTGTGAAAATAATGTAAAAAGACGTCCTAGAATGATGGGAACAGGTGCAGCCAATGTTATAGATAGTTTATTGTATACTTGTAAGCAACAATAAACCATTGCCTTTGAAAAAACGATTCTGAGCGGAGTTCAATTGATAGTGATGATTTGACAACGATCTTATATGTATATGATATAAATATATGACATTTTAGAGTGAAATAATTAAATAGGCTTTAGATATTTTCTTTAATATTTGTTTAATTTTGTACCGATTTTGCATTCTTCTGTAACACCACATCTCAAATGTCTCTATTATTATCTTTTCTTTTATTGCAGAAGTCCAGGATTCATTTCTGTATAGCATAGTGCTCTATATGTACGTATTTGATAAATTTTTCCTATTGTTAAGATTAATATTCTTTGATATAAATAGATAGCTTTAGAGCTGCTTGTTTCTTAAATTTTAGTTAAGTTTATAATTTTCTTATCGAAGATTAATTCTGTGTAATTAGTTAAATTTGTATTAATTTATGTTTAATTTTACTAAACATCTATTAACTACGTTTATTCCTTCTCTCTGCTTTATTTCACAACTTATAAAACCTCCCCTTTATCAAGTATAAGAAGCATCACATAAATGAAAGAAAAAATTGTCCTCGGATAATAGGGACGGGTGCAGCCACTGTTATAGGTGAAAAGTTGGGAAGATAGTAGTAGGAAAATTTAATGTATATCTGTATGCAATGATTAACCGTTAGCTAATGAAATTACTATTCTAAGTGTAATCGACAGTATTGCTTTATCAACAATATATATGTCATATTATTGTAAAATAATTAAATAAACATGATATACTTTCTTTAACAATATTTGATTAATGTCGTACACATTTTCTCGTTTTTCCCAGGTTTTTTACATTTGCTGGGAAAACTCTTGGTAAAATCGAAAAATGACCTCCCTAAAATACCTTCCAAGTCAGATTTAAGTAGGCAAATTACTTATTTATTTATGCATATGACATATTTAATTAGTTTAGATAAGTAGAATATTGATAAAATTAATAAAATTAAATAAATAAATAATATAAATTGACAAGTAACAAAACAAGTAATAAAATAAAATATTGGTAAAGAGGTAATAGCAGCCATAATAATCATAACATCAATACAAATAGTACTACAAATCACAGACTTATAGCAAGTTCTTCAAGCCTTTTCATTGCGGCTGGTCTACTCTTATGTAGTTATGCTAATCCTTCTGTAAACATTGTACTGGGACACGTCTCTACTATATGTTTAATTGTTTGCTTTTCTCCACATTCAAAAAGTGGGGAGTTTGCTATGCCCAATTGTGAAGTAAATAATTTCACCTTCCTTGTCTCGTTTTTTTTCGATTGAGCGTTGATCATTTAGCCCTTGTACTATCTTAACTAGGGACTTTTATAAATGGTTTCTTAATCAGGTCTCTATTTCGGGTTTCTGCCTGTTCTCAGCGTCTCGTCCATAGGTGTTCTACAGATTTTTTTCTGAGTTTCTGCGTGCCATATGAGAGATCTAGACTTAAGGCGCAACGATAGACGTTCAAAAATGTCAATTTGTAGTGGTCTGGGACACTATATTGGAAAAGGTAGGTAGCCATATTGTTTGAGTGGACCTAACAATACTTGATATGATGTGCATAGTAGGTATGATTTAATTTGCACATCGATTTTAGAACAGTGGGCACTTCTAGCCCACTGTTCTAGGATGAGCAGGCTTCGCTATAGACCAGTGCAAGTACTGTGATCTGAGGTACACTATTGTAGCAACCCCAGGTGGTACCAGCTATTTTAGCCATAATATTTTTGCGCGTTTTTGTTTATTTTTCACTCCCTCCCGGTGATGGTTACATGTGAGTGACCTATCAAATTTTAGACCTAGGTATTTAGGACGTTCTTCTAAAATGATCTTTTCTCCATCAATTTGTATGTTTAATTTTCTGTTCGCTTCCCGGTTGTTAAGATAGAATAACTTTGATACCGAGTTGTTTAGTTTTAATTACTACTTCCGAAAATAATTTTGTATGTAATTAGATCATCATTCGGCGTTCTCTCAATTTCCGTAAAGGTCTTAGCTTGGGCAACTAGTGTTACGTCATACACGTATATAAATTTTCTTGATATCTTACTGATTATATATGCAGGATATATATTGAAGATAATTGGTGACAGCACAGATCTTTGGGGTCGTCTATTTTGTAGTATTTTAAGACAACATATTTTTCCACTGAGAGATACATGGACTTTTCTGTTAGAGATCAAGTCTTTTAAAAGGCTTATCGTTATCTTGCATTTTATTGTTTTGGCAAGTTTTAGCAATAACTCCCTCTTCCAGATCGTATCGTACGTAGATGAAAGATCCAGAAAAACTGCTTCGGACTTTTTCTGTCACTGGAAACCGTTTTCGATGTGCGTTGCTAGTGAAAGGGTTTGATCGCAGAAGTTTCTATTTTTTTTCTAAAACCAGCTTGTTCTATTGGCAGAGATGCTTCTAGGAGTGGTTGTAAGCACATTAGTAGGAGTCTTTCATAAAATGTGTATATTATTGATAGCAGAGATATAGGACGGTAGTTTTTGGGTTTCAAAATAGCTATCACTTTAGTTTCACGCTGAAGTCATGAGAAGGCAATGGTATCCGTTATTTTGCTGGTCAGTTTTATGACCCAACTGATGCTCCTTCATCCTAAATTTTTAAGGAATTCTGGAAGGATTTCATCTGCTATAACTGCTTTTCCGTTTTTCTCAGATTTTAGTACATTATAAATCTCTTCAGCCGTGAACTCACTTATAAGAGCCGACTATTCTTCGCAATTCCTTAGCTCCTCTTGGAATTCTCTTTTTATCTCGATTTTTTCGATTTTATGGTGCTTAATATTTTTTGATGTCTTAAAAAGTATGTTAGCAATAGTGGTAGTTGCTACACTGCCAATCTTTCTTGATAGCTGTACTTTACCAAGCTTCTTCAGGAGTAACCAACTTTTCTTACCTGAATTTGCGTAGTCCATTTCTTCCATAGCAGTAATTCATCTGTTCCTTCTTACTTCATCCAGGAAAGCCATTATTTAGTTAGCAGTTACTTCATTTCTGGTTTGATCATATTCACATAGTAGGGAGCCACACTTTTTGCTCCAGTATGGAATATAGTTTAATCTGTGCCCTCTTGGTATAGACAGTGAAATATACGTACAAATTACTTATAGCAGTGGCTGCACCCATCCCATTATCCTTAGACGTCTTTTTTAACTTAATTTTGTTTTGTTTTGTTGTTATTATTAATTCGTTGATAAAATATTTTGTTTTTTGTTATCATTATCAACATATTTATGTTATGTATTAATGTAAGTTTTGTTTGTTCAAAATAAAAACGATAAGAAACAGGGGTGAAGTGATTTTAATCAGTACCACCCTAGTTTATCGATTCAAATGTAAAAATATAAAAAAGATCGTCGATTTTTCACATTGGCTGGGAAAACTCTTGGTAAAATCGAAAAATGACCTTTCTAAAGTATTTTGCAAGTGGAATTTCCATTTAGAAATATAGCTATCATTAAAAATTGGAGCAAAATTTCTGATAGAAATGTTGTGCATAGAAAAAAAATAAAACTATAGTTGTAGCTTATAGTTGTAAAATTATAAGCTTCTTCGCTCCACTCAGAATCTAAAATAAAATAATATTATTATAGTTTACTAGCTGTCCTGCACCCGGCGTTTTCGTGCCAATGTTTTATTCTTTTTATCTTTATTGGTTTGCCCGTATTAGTATATCGAACGAAAGAAATTAGGTTGGGTATTCCGGTGGACTAAAAATGTTCTAGTGAGTCATACATTTTTTTATTCATGTTACCATGGATACTCACACAGCACATTATTACACTTTATTAAATTATATTATATCCACTATAATAACGCTAAAATTATGAGGCCATAATAGTATAGTGTTATTAATATACCAAAAAATACAAAGATTCAATTCATAAGCCGTTGCGAGGGTTCGGTGCTAGATTCCCGTGCACGCGTTCGCAAGTTTCAGCTCCATTTTTAGCAAGGTACTGAGAGCGTTCGTCGTTTAATTGTCGTTCGTATAGCTGTGATGATTTGGCATTTTGTTCTAAAAGACGAAATGAACATTCGGTGCTACATTCCCTCGAGCGTTGCGAACGTTCGACAATATAGATTCTTCAGCCCGCGATTGCGACGCGTACTCTCTTTGACTTGCAAGACGATCTGAAATTTCAGAAGAAGATTCTCTAATTTAACGTAATTTTACTGATCTTGCTTGAGAACTATGTTATGATAGCTGCAACCTTTTTTCACGAGGCATATTGTTCGGAAGTTTTTATTTTTAAATCACAGAAAATAAGAATAAACAGTGTAAATGCTTTAATATTGCTAGATAATAGTGTAAATAATAGTAATGATAATAATTATAATATTTTTCTTGTCCATGACAACAAAATTATCATCTATATTACGAAGGTAACCTATGAATAAACAAAAAATAAAAAAAAATAAACAATTACTAAAAATACCTAAATACCTAAATATTATTATATGTAACAAACTTGGGTTACTTTTATCACCATTTAAATGTACGGATGATTTCGAAACAGTAATACATAGAAAAATAATAATAATTTGACTGAATACGGAAATAATTGGATGCCAGTTTTATTTGACTCAATCGTGATGGATAAATGTGCAAAAATTTAGCCTGGCTACACACTATAAGGATCACTATTCAAATATTGATAAGTGGATACACTATACTTTTGGTTTAATATTTTTATATCATGAAGGGGTTGGCAATTGTTTTGTTGATCTATTGTCTGACTCCTCAAAATAATTAATTAATAAAATACTGTGACTATTCAACTGATACCTATATTTCCGATAATAGTCTATTCCCAACAAAGATATGGGCAACTATCTCTTCAGAATTAATTAATATAACAAATGTGTACATAAAATAATATATGTATAAATATCAATGTTGTAATGAATATCAATGATTTTTCGTGAAAATAAGTGATTATTTAAAATGTCTAATCCATAGGTGCAATTTATTATGGTCAAAATCGTCTTATAGAACATAAAAACTAAATAATTCATATTGAATCAGTAAAATGAATTTAAAAAAAAACATTGAAAAATGTATATGTATAATAATACCAGCCTATACTTATATTATTGGGTGTATAGCGTCAGATTAGAATTATTGCAGAGTAATTATTAATGTTCTTTATTGTGCAGGGAATGTATCGATAATGATAAAACAAAAAAATTGCCGGTTCACTAAACCATCCTAATGGTATATTTATTGTATTTAAAATGTATTTCTTATTGGTATATAACAGTATTATCTTAATGATATTGTGAAAATATATGGATGGTACAAATAAAATACTTGAAATTATCGTGATAATATTCTTAGGCACAATCATGTAATATATTTTATAAACAACTGAAAATTCCTGTATAATGATTAATAATTACCGAATGTATATTTTTTAGTTTCTGAGCGAAGCGATAAATGTTTTATTATGATGTTTTTTATTCCGTCAGTTGATAAATTTTCTGACAGATATTTTGCTACAATCGTCGTAATTGATTTCTGGTAGACAATTTCGTCTAGTTGGTGTATTGGAGAGGTCATTTTTTTAATTTTATGTAAAATAATTTGTTAATTTATCGAACGAAATGACTTTCTCCTCAATATAATATAATATTTATTTATTTTTTTTACACTTCGTAGTTCAAATAGTTATAAATACTTAATTTTTCTCCCAGAAAACACATTTACGATTAGTGAAAATTCTCTGATGTTTTCACACCATAATATATTAAAAGAAGATAATTTTTACTGTGTATAATTTATTTGAAATATATTTCGACATTTTCAACACTTTTCCATTGAATTAATTAATTTTATTTTTTTTAACGGCACTTTTCCGAATATAAAAATGCTCGGACTTCCTAAACACAAATTTGATTTACTAATATTAAAGATGTTTGGAAAAAATGAACGACGCAGTTTCGGAAAATCCAATTTCTTAAAATATAAAATTTTATATAATATTGTAATCAAATATTTTAGATTCAAAGAATAGTGAGGAATGTATTATTTTTACATTAATTTTTATTTTTTTTAGATACAGAATTTATGACGTGTGCTTCCAACACAGTAACTTTCTCTAGAGATTTCCTCTAAGGATGGTTTCAACTTGAATTTTTTAATCACAGGGAATTGGTCAGTATAGTAGTCTGCTCCTCCTCTGTATCAAAAATACTGCTTACCCATTAAATACTGCTTAACCATTTGAGGTTGAAAATGATATAATTTTCATACCATTGTCATTAATATGTTCATATAGCTGTTGGGTAGATCTTCGTATATTTTTGTTAGTATTTCAAAAAATACTTCATTTGTGTTCTCGTCACTCACTTCCGTTGAAGCGTGTATGGTGGTTATGCATGTATTCATGTATTTTTTATGCATGGTTTCGTGTCCAACCTTAAAATTAAACATTTTTCAGATTTAGGTTTGAATTCTCGTATATATATAGTGTTAGAGTTTTACAAACGGAAAATTCACTGCCGAAGTGATGTAGATTTTACATCCTAGAGAAGTAAACTGTAAACATAATCATCGATGGTTTGTTGTCCTATACTTGACCATCTAATTTCTTGTCGTTCTGATACTATTACATCGTAATTTGCTAGTGTGTTAGCTATATTTTGGCTTGTTCCTGTTCTAAAAAGACTCGTGATATTATTTGTCACAGTTCTTATTTCAGTAATACGTTTCTATATTCCGTTTGTTAATCCATTACTGCATAGCCGAAGCTTTGATAGTGGGGATGTCATAACAAAATTTTCTTACAAGGCAGGGGTGTTGAGCCTGCGTAAAACTCCTAACTTGGAAGACCAGAACACAACGACTATTACTAGTGGTTATGGAGACTAATGCAGTACATCTTGCGATGGGTTCATCACTTTCCCTATGCCTATTTATATTTATATGAGTCAATAAATCATTATGGATGATATATGATTCTGAGCGAATTTCGTTGAAACTTGTTTTGAAATGCTGTAATATTCGAGTTTTCGTAACATTTGAAATTGTCCTGAACGAGGGTGGCCGGCCAAATAGTTGAGATGAAAGTGAAGGAGGAGGATAAAGAAGATGAAAAGAATAATTAAATCACTACATGATTATTAACTTTTAATTTTATTAGCAATAAGTATTATCATAGTTTTCTCATAGATATATAGATCCAAAAAATTGTTTTTCCTAAACTGAAATCGTTTAAATTTTACCGTATTCGTACGATTTTCAAAACTCAACGAGCAATGATGATTTATTAGTATATTTGACCGAACACAAAAATAATACATAAATACTGTAATATTGGTACCTATATATTACTCAATGCGACTTCATAATAATAGTTGTTCTTACTGTGCAATTAGCGTTGTCCTAAATCACCAAAAAATACATTTTTTTTTGTTCGAATACCGTTCAAATAAAAACAACCGTAATATTTTCACATATAATGTCATTTTATAAAACAAAGCAATATTTGTCAATACCTACATAACAGTGTTTATAATTATTTGAACCGCGGCATTATTACAGTACTAGATAAAACAATGGCGTGCATCTATAAACTGCAGCTATAATATAATAAGCAGACACCACTATACTTCACAACAATTCACGCTGAAATTAAAATTATTTGTGGGCGTTTGAATTTAATTATAGTATTATAGTTAATGGGACAACCAAACTAACAATATTTATATATCTGTGTGAATTTTTTTTAATTAAATGTTTCGGGGTTTTTTTACTTGAATTATTCAAATATTACCTAATCAAATCCGATCGACTTATTTTGTTCGCACAATGTTTTACATTCACATTTAAGAAGGGACAAGAACGTGGGAATGCTTTTATAACTCAGCTCTTGTGATTATTTTTGAACATTAAAGTAAACGATAAAAATGCGTCAACAGCATATAGTTGGAACTTTGCTTGCAAACGATGCTCAACTAGTAAGTACTCTTTCAACTGTATCAAGTCAGTCAGTAGTTTATTTGAAACTTTTCTTAAAATTATCCCTATTTTAGCTTTCCTTACCCTACTCATCTTTTAAAAAGGTAAAAATTACCTTTTATACAATACTATATTATGTACAAAGTGAACCAATTTTTTTTTTTTTAGTATTATATTTAAGATTAGTCATGTTTACATTGTAGAAAAAAAAAGAGGAATGCAAAATTCGTAAATGTAACACCGGAGGCGCTATGAAATTTATTATTCAAACAAACCTTATTATTATTGTTTAGTAAGCTGTACGATGTATAATTTTCTTCATTTCCTTAAAAAGTTTTCAACTTAAACAAAAATCCGAGAAGCAAGAATATCAATGAATATTAATGCGTTTTAAGAATAAATATTTATATGTTCGACAATGAATTAAAATTGTGTATAAAAATAAACGTTTATACCTTTTTAATATAACTAACAATATAAACTACAGTAAAAATTATCAAAAAAGGAATTCCGAGAGAATTCAAAGAAAATTTCTGTTTATCACAACTCACAATTTTCACTTTACAGAAGTTTAAATACATGTTTATTTCAGTTTTTACTGCAAAAGTCAACATATCTACATATCTATTAATAAACTATATTAGAGTGGTTAGTATGATAAACATCAAAATACACGAAAAAAGTCCGGATAATTTTTAATAGAATTTGTCTGTACTAGAGATTAATTTATTATGAATTAAACTTCGAGGATTATAAATGAATTTGATTTCTGTTTTATTTTCTTCAATCATATTATGACCATGTAGCCATTTTTGGAATTTCACCAGCTTTTTATCGGCTTTATTTTAAAACAATTTTGAATTCTTTACTCCTACTTATTATACCTTAAATTAATGTATACTTTTGCTTTTACAAAAGAGGGGAAAGGTCCTGTTAGACACAGTTTCACATAGAAAATATTTTTCTAAATATTTTAGTATGCATAACACTAATATCGGATTTACCTTCTATGAGTTATAACAATAAATTTAGACCAGTTGTCGATTGATATTCTCGAACGTCATACGTTTGGGTGAATTACTTTTTTCCTCATATAATGAAAATAGTGTGTTTGGGCGAGTTTCTCATAATATGTTTGAGCGAATTTCTAATAACGTGTTTGAATGAGTATGATATATACAATGTAAAATATAAAAGATAAAATAGTAAACAACGCATAAAAAAAATGTCACAAAAACCTACATATAATATATTTTCACAATTAATTTTTCTATAATAGCACCTGGGTTTCATATAATTGTTTTGTTTTAATCGATAAAAACGAAAGTACATATTTGATCCAAGCCAATAACTGCAGCCGTCCGTTTTTTTCAGTTTTTCAAATTGTATAAGAAAACCGAAAAATGACTTCCTTAAAGTATCTCCCCATACCGATTTCTTTTCAGAAAAGGTGGTACACGTGGAAATCTGAGCAATTCTTCTGGTAAAAAATTTGTTAACAGATGAAAAAAAAAAACAAAACAAAAAAATAAACATTTTTGTAAAATCATGAGATTCTTTGCTACACTCAAAATCCAAAAAAAAATATACATCATTGTAAAACTAAACTCTTATTCTTCTCATTCCTTTCAAAACCTAAAATGTATTTAATATAGAAAAATAAACCGCAATTTATTTTGCTCGTTAATAACTCGTTATATACATTCATATGCATGAATTATTATTCATTATATTGTATTGTTCATGAACAACCATATTAAAAACTGGTTTTGGAAGATCAATGTACCATAAAGGCCTTGACAGCTGTATAATTATAAATAAGAATCAACAGTCTGAGGAGTGACAAAGTGAGAACTTAATGTGGTGGGTAAACGGTTTTATTGTTCTAAATAACACATAAAATTATAACCAAATGGTATTGAAATGGTACCTATGTGAAATCTAAAACAATTCACACGAAATTAAAAGTTAGGCATATATAAATACTGTTTATATCAGGTGATCCATTTAAGTAGGTACACACATTATCTCGGAAAGTATTAATTTCTTCTGGAATTAGTTTTCTGGAATATTTAAGAAATAAGCTGCTCTACAATTTTATATTTATGTTATTTTTTGTCACCCTTATTTTTGGGGGTATAACCACTACCTACTTTTAATTTTCAAATAGCAACATATAATACAAAATTCATAAATAGGTGGAGTTATAACTATGACGAATTTTAGTATTTAAATTTTTGATTTTTGTCGATCCGTTGACAAGTTATTCCACTTTTAAGTTTGGGTTGGAGAAGAGTAGTGGAGTATCATTTGTGTAGCGGTACTGCACGCGGCGTGTTGATAATGAACCATAACACTCCTTTAACCCAAATTTAAAAGTAAAATATCTTCAAGTGTAGCACTTTTCTTGAAGGTAATTTCTTGATTTTTCCAGAAGTTTTATAATAAATGGGAAAAATTGTAGAAAAAACAAGAAAATGTACAAAATACTATTTTTAAATCGTAAATATTACGGCTTTTCAAAACAAGTATAACAAAACTCTGCTCAGAAAGATTTTTCCTTAGAAATGATTAATCGTTACGTACAGATATACGTTAAATTTCCCTTTTACCTTCTCAATTTCTCACTTACAACAGTGGTCCATGCGTCGTGGGGAGAATTCCAGTTTGTTTTTCTTACAATATTATTATACAGTAAAGTGAGGGACATGCAGGGCTACGTTATCCTCTAGTCGCTCTAAAATGCTTCATTTGAATCAGAATACTTGTATTAGCTCTTTCTAAATGTAGAAAAATTCTAAAAATATTCTGATGATTTTTCAAACTAAAGTAATTTTAAATTGCTCAGTTTTTTAGTTTTTAATTAGTTTTATATCGATAATATTTATTGAGTTTTTATTGAGTATTTTTTTATTTTCGATAGAGTTTTAGGAGTTTTCAAAATTACCGGAAAAGAAAATTATAAATAAAATGCCAACTATTTACGGCACGCCACGGCGTAACCGTTTTCCTTGTTTTTATTATGTGAACACAATGTTTTTTACAAAAACTATTGCTCTGATTCAAAAATAACAATAAATACAATTTTATTTCTTATAAAATTTCGCAACTTTCAAAGTGAGTCGTTTTTCAATATCCAAAGCATTTTTCGTAATAATTGGGAAAATCCATAAAATCAAAATTGATTCATATTTATAAACATAGTGTCCCTGTTTAATCATTAGAATTTGTACAACTTATGTTTTCCACCAGAAATAATTATTCCAATCGAAAAATAACAGATGACTTTCGAAGTGCCCAGCTTTTTAAATATCGGATAAGGGGACAATAAATCGCCTATCAACACCTACTCTCATTTCACACAGCTTACAGAATAAACAGAAAATACATTTTGTTTAAACCCAGTTATGTATTGATTTATCCGACTTTTATACGATATTTTAAGCATCTTTAAACTCGTAAAATAAAACTACGTATTTGAAAAAATACATTGAATTGTGTAGGTTAATTGATAAATAGTACCATGATGGAAAACCATAACCACAATATACAAATTTCACACACAAATACTGATTTTGTCAAGATATTATTAAATTTGTAATCGTTATTTTATAAATAAATAACAATAGTCATACGTCGATAATAACAAGACCTCCTATTAATTGTACGTACAGATAAACTATTTTAGAAAATTCTTTTAACGTTAACACAATATAAGCCAACAAAATTATGATCATCTAAAATGTTCTCTTTGTTTAAAATGTGACGAAATATGCAAAATATGCAAAATAAAATTGTGTGTTTAAATTATTTACTTTACTTCACGAAAATAATTTCAATCCTATCTAGTATATTTAGAATCATTGCAAACAATTATATAAATACATGTTAATTAAAATTCTGAACTATTATCACTCGGCCATTTACGTACTACCATGTTGCCTACCACGTATCACTCTAGTAGTACGCGTACTACAGTTTGAGAACCATTGCAATTATAGAGGGTAATGATTCTAATATATTTGTATAGTATTTTTAATATTATTTATTGTCATGACGTTACAAAATGTATAGAATAAGTATATTAAAACTCTTAATACACTAATCATTGGTATATTTAATACTCTATATCAGAATATAATATTAACACACACATTGCGTATAATTTGACTACGGATAGTACAATCATTGCTATTGTCTTTGTTTATTATTTCAAAATATTACTGCAGCAGGTTTTTACATTATTTAGCGTAGAGCTGTACGTTTTATGGGAATAGTCGTTTTTAATTAACTTTTTGCCCATGACTTACTCAGACAAAAACGCTTACATAATAATATTTACTATGTCAAGACTCAACAAGAGTTTTGAGTACACGTGTAGTGGATACAGAGTGTAACCCGCCATTTTCATGTACGGACAAAATTTTATGTTCTGAGCGGAGTAATGATGTAATTTTTTTTTTTTATCTAGGAACAACTTTTCTACCAAAAATCAAGTTTGAACACGCAACCCCTGGGTTAACAGGTATACACCACCACTAAACTATGACAGATGTACTGTAATATTGACATTATTGAGTTAAATAATATAATTTGCAAATTCATAATATATCAGGTGATCCATTTAAATGGGCACATTATCTTAGAAAGCATTAACTTTTTGAACCTTTCAAAGTTTGTTTTCTAGAAAATTTAGGGAACAGCAGCTCAACAATTGTATATTTATGTTATTTTTTGTCAAACTTATTCTTGGGGGTAAAACTACTATCTGCTTTTGATTTTCAAATAATAACCTACATTAAAAAGTCCATAAATAAATAGAGTATTAGTTAAAATTAATTTTAATGTTGAAATTTTTGATTTCTGTTAGCTGTTAAAGAGATATTCCACTTTTAAGTTTGGATTGGCGGAAAGTTGTAGTGGTGCATAATTAACACACACTAAATCTACTTTATTGAAAGGTAAATTCCTCACATTGATGCACTGAGGAGATATTTATTTTGATTTTTCAAAGGGTTTTCTAAATAGTTGAGAAAAACTTGAAAGATAATTATAGGTATAACGCCAAATATTTACAGTGCGTTGCACCGTGTTCATTTTTATTGCACTGAACTTATGTTTCCTAGCAGAAATATTACTCCAAAAGTAAAATAAAAAGAAATCGATTTATTCCTTTAATAGTCACATAGTCACTGATAGAGTAAGTTGATTTTCAAAATTTTAAGTATTTTTTTATATTCATTTGGAAAACCAAAAAAGACGAAATATACGATTCTTTTTAAATTACGGCACTACAATTTCATTATTTTCAATTCGTACGGCTTTTATTTTACCGTAAATATTGTTCCGATAAAAAAACATCAGTTGATCTTTTTATTGAATTTTTAATCTAGTTGATGAACAAGAAAGCCGGTTTTTGATTTTTTTTTTTTATTTTTGTATTTTTTTTAATAATTTAGTAAAACCAAAAAAAATTTCGAAAGTACCGGAAAATGTATGAAAATAATTATTTTATTATTTTCAATTTTTTTTTATAAATATAATTTAATTTATTATAGTCATAAAAATGTTGATAAAATACTTATATTTGCTTTTTCTAGCCACTATAAAATTGTCAAAACATTTAATCGATTTTTGCGCTGATTATATATATTATATGGTATATATTACATGAGATTACTTAAATGTCGTACTTTGTGTTAAAAAAAAAAATTGAGCTTTATATAATATTTTTTTTTTTATATAAAGCAACTTTAATATAAAATTTTGACGAAAATCGTTAAAAAGTGAAAAATATTGTCGAACAATATCACAATATTTAGGTAGTGACAATATTTAGTCACTGATTTTTGCGAATTTATTAATTTTTTTTGTTTTGATTATAATATGTATTACCGATTTAAAAACGATATTAAAATCATAATTGATCGAACGGACTCATAGCTTTTCGAAATTCTAATATTGTGCGGATATTATATGTGATGTTAAATATCTTGACATTATTTTATTATACAGTATGTATATCTAAATTTAACGGTGCTATGTACTTGTTGTCATCCCAATGGTGACAAGTTCAAACCCGAGTACCGTAAATTTATTTTCGCAAAATCGCGTCAGGTATAGGATACAAAAAAAACAAATTAATTTTGTTTAAAAAAATAATATTGAGTTTAATGTAGTATTTTTTTTTTTTTCATACATTTTAAAATCAAATGTTGACGAAAATCGTAAATATTACGGCCTTTCAAAATATGTGTAACCGAACTTTGCTCTGAATCTTTTTTCGTTATCAATGGCTTATCGTTGATCACAGGTATAAATTAAATAACTTTATGTATCCCATCTTTCCCATTACCTACCTATAACGGCGGCCACAACCGTCCCCAGTATTAGCTCTTTTTTACATATTAAATCAGTTTAACTTCCTCCTCTAATAATATAAATTAAATGATGAATAAATGTAGCCTATACTAGGTCTATCAAAGAGACATCTGTCTTCACGTGATACGGCTCTTATGTCTTTAAACGAGTTATCTCCTTATTCTGTAGATGCGCAATAAGCCCCTAAAAACGCCGAAACGTCACATATGTCATGTGTGTATGCTAGCAGTAGTCTTCTATCCAATTCCCATTTTACTCGTTTGACATTTCTCGAATCTCATCTTCTAATTCTAGAAATTCTAGGTTTTCAAAAGCCATAGATACTTCATTCCCAATATTCACTTTTCATAGGTTTTGCTGTTGCATAGATTTATCATTTTGATTATTTTCATTAGGACACAAAATGTTTTGATCGCCTCTCATAAATTTTCTCTGTTCACACTACTGTACGCCTGTTTGTTAATCTACAAATACCATGTGTAAATTATTTGTATATATTTTTATGGTGTGTTTTCATCAATTTTTTAACTACAAAAATATTATGGTCTGTGGTTGTTCTTTTTTTCCTAAATCCACATTGATAATCTCCTATAATTTCTTAGACGTATTTTTATTTTTCTACCCATTTTAAGATTATTAACAATAAAACATTGTATCTTGTATTCAAATACGCTATCCTGTTTAAGTATTATTTATAAATATTTTAAATTATCGAGTATTTTTAGGTTTATGTGAATACAATTTTTGTCTTTTCAAAAAAGATCGAATATTTGATATAATAAGGTTCTTTATAGGTTTTATTTTATGATATAAAAAAGTGAGCCTATATAAAGTGTTTTTTTTTTTTTGTTAATAAGGATTCAAATTTATGATAAAATTCGTTTAAAAATGTTTTATTTATTTTTAATTACAAATTAATACAATTCAATAGCAGATCCATGTTTTTGAAATGCTTGTTATTTTAAAGTTTCGTAGTTCTACTGACCAATTCGCTGCTGTAAAAAATAAATAGTCATAATTTCCTATCTATAGTCATTTAATATTATTAATAACATCATGACCAGTTTTTGTTCTTCCCGAAAATTTAGAAAAACCAAGATTGGCTGTAATGATTTTCAGATAACGAAATAGTATTTAATTCACTGGGAGATAGTGAAGATGACAGTCTAAAGATGAGTAAATATTTATATTATATATGTATGATAATAAAATGATATGCATTTTGAATAAATCGCTACCTAGTTATACATCTAATACGTAATTGACCGCGGCCATGATGTGGTCGAACTAAAGCCACGTCCGTATAAAATATTATTACAACAAATTATATTATTTACGATGTGTTCTGGGACGAGTGATGCTATGGAAACCGAGTTTTCTCGCGGTATATTCGGTACGGTCGTTGACGTCATAATCCTACTTATTTATCGTGTAATTTTAATATTATCACACGATTAGGTTTGTAATTCACAACTATAAATTATGATAATTATTATATTAATATTATAATTTAGACTGCTCGTTATCCATTTCAATACGGTCAAATTGCAGTTAATTTAGTCAAGTTGAACTTGTGTTAAAAAAAAGCAACTACACTTAGGTCAAAAAAAGATTATTCAATAAAAATGTTTTTTTTTTTTTATTGTTATTACTATTATTCAAAATAAAATGTACAATCTGTGATTATTGTACAATAAACATTATTATAACTTTATTATAATACTACTATAATCAATAATATAAGAAGAGTGGAGAGGGCATTCAGTGAAAAAACTCAGAAAATAAAAGTTTTTCAAACGAAAATAAACATAATTAAGTCTTGAAAATTTCTCTTCCACTTGAAACGATATTTAATGCGAGATGATATACTAATGTGGTAAAAAATGGAAAAAAAAAACTGGATGAATGTGATTTGAAAACGTTTATCGTCAAAATGTTATTTGTGCATTTTATTTTAATTTTTTTACTACCTTTATCTGTTTCCAGTGAGGTGTTCAGGGGATGGAGGTTAAAGGTTATATCATCCCCCTCGTTGGTCTAAAATACAATAACTATGCGTACTTATTCTGTAATTTAATAATAAAATTATTGTGATGCAGTAACGCAAATAGGTGGTAGATGGTCGGGGGTTGTGACCCCCTCCTAAAATATGTTTGTGAGTTTTAATGTGAGTTTCATTTGTGAGTTCAATTAAATTTGTATTATTATTGTATTTGGTTATTAAATTATATTATACAGTACCGTAGCCAATTTCGTTATTTTTTATGGGTGCACATTATTTTTATTTACTATATTTTGTTGAACGATGAAGTACACAAAAATAACCAATAAACAAAAAACAGGGGGGCACATCCATATTATTTTTCAATTTTGTCGTTTATTGCAATTTAGTTAAAAATATTCGTAGCAGACTTTAAATTAAGAAAGAAAACTCATAAATATTTGTCTTTTCTAGACGTGGCAAAATTTTCAAAAAATTTAAACCATTTTTGAGGTATTTATAGATATTTTAATTTTAAGATTTTTTTATGTAATATTTATTTGGTAGATATTCTGTGGTGAAATTGTTAGATTTGAACAGTAACGCTTTAAAATTTAACAAGAGGTTCACTAAGAGTCTTACTTTGTAGTAAAAAACAAATTAGTTTAATGCATTGTTTTTTTTTATAATGAAAATTTAATATCAAATTTTGAGATCATTTGTTTGAGAAAAACTATTATGTATATTCAGTTTTTTTTTTTTTTTTAAATATTTATATTGCTGAATTAAGAACGATGATAAAGTCATAATTAAGCAGACTGACTAAGTTTCGAAATTTTAGCCTTTTGAAGTTCTGATATTATGGGAATATTATATGTTATGTTAAATAATTCTTAATTAAATAAAGTAAATAAATATATAAATAAAAAATGTGTACAAAAATAAAATAAATAAATAAATCAATGCATCGGCTGAAGTATTATACGACCGTTCTCGAATTAAAAATTCATCATCAGGTATATCACGGTCAAAAAGTAAAACGCGACTGAATTAACAAATTTAATGAAGAAATACGTAAAAACAAAATTTACAAAATGGTCGTTTTACATAGAATACATACAAATAATTTATTTTAATAGGAGAGATGTTTAGAGTGTATATAGTTATAGTTTGGTAGCTTTGTTGGAATTAGGTATTGACAATTGTTACATTATGATTATTTTGAAGGAGTGATATTTATTCAGAGGAAAGTTGATTGGTTTCATTATGAGATTGAATAGATAGAAACGGATGAAAATATAGTACCAGTATTTAGCTGTTGTTTTGTTTTCTTTTAAGGTGTCGATTTTGTTAGATTCGGAACGTAGCAAGGGATTTATTGATATTACAATGATGTGTGTGAATTTATTTAAAAATTTTTTTTTTTTAATGTATTTGAACAACGTGCCTACCAGGAAACTCGCTCTAAAATATAGACGCCACGGCGTTACCGTTTTCATTGTTTTTTATTAGGTTAACTGTTAACATTATGTTAACCGTTAACACAATGTTTTTTACCAGAAATATTGCTCCGATTTCAAATAAATACGATTTTATTTCTTATAAAATTTCGCCACTTTCAAAGTAAGTCGTTTTTCGATATTCAAAGTAATTTTCGTAATAATTGAGAAACTCCATAAAATTAAAGTTAATTAATACATACGACAACGTAGCGTGCAGGTTTAATTATTATTTATTTTTCTAGACGTAGTAAAATTATAAAAATATTTAAGTATTTTTGAACTATTTATAGACATTTGAATAACACGAATATTTTACATAACTTTTATTTGGTAGGTACTCTGTAGATGAATAGTTTGACTTAACAAAAATGCTTGAAACTTTGAAAAAAATATTACAGATCGGTCGTTTTACATAGAAATAATTTATTTTAATAAGAGATCAATAGAAATTAGTTATTTTTTAGACATAGGTATGTTAAGAAATATAAATTATTTGGTTATTACTATTATCTAAACTGTATTGATATATGTTATTTTTAAAATCGGTTTGAACATACCTTTTTTAAAATTATTTTTCTATATTTTAATAAAATGTATGTATATGTGTAATTCTTCTAAAACTAAATTAATGTAACTATTATTTATTTATATAGTTATTAAAGTTTATTTATATAGGTAAATATATAGTAGTTTAACTCATTACAAATGTAATTTTATAAAAATATCTTTATAATGATTTTGCTATCTGGGTACCTAAAGTTATTTTCTACGTGGATTAAGTTAATGCATATAAACGAATGTATAAATAAACATAATAATTTTCGGGTTAAGTGTATAGGATAATATTCTACGATAGCTATATCCCCCTTCATTGAAATTTACTAGGCACTGCCGGATCCCGTGTCGGTGAACTAGCAAAATACGTACCTATTATTATGGACAAGTAGTAAAAAAATCATTAAAAAAAAAAAATGAATTTTTTCCGAAAGTACTTTATATAAACAGTAAAGAGCTTCCGTAAAAAATCATCAGCGTCTATAGATGGAGACTGACTATGCGCTTTTGAACCGAACGCTTCTATTCCAATCCGTGTAATAATTATCGTGAAAATCATATGCTCGTGTATAAAAACGCGAGTCTGGTGTGAACTAGTTAAGCAACCACAAAATGACCATTTAACTCATATTTTTACATTGTTTTTTGTATATTTTTTTTTTTGCTTTGTGTTCCTTCCCGTTTCTTCTTCTCGTATTATTCTTCTTCCGTCGCCACCTCCATTGCACAGTCTATATCCGTCCATACAGTTCGCGTTATATATTTTCAGATTCGTTATAGTGACGGTATTTATTTAGTTTTTCCTCTATTTCTCAGTCTATGTCTGCCTCCTACTCCTATCCGGTCACCCCTGCTCCTTGCGATGACCGCGAAAACACTACACCATGGATATAGGGGGCCGATGAATTTCCCGCGGCGATGGCGACGTTCGAATTTCCCGGCATCATTGTCGTCGCCACGCCACCGTCTTATT
Source organism: Cinara cedri (assembly GCA_902439185.1). NCBI lineage: Eukaryota > Metazoa > Arthropoda > Insecta > Hemiptera > Aphididae > Cinara > Cinara cedri. Next base: position 170,192 of record CABPRJ010001922.1, read on the forward strand.
ATTATTTAGTTTCATTTCGTCGACTGTCGGCGTCACGATTAACATTGTACGGAATTCGACCACATTCCTGAACGTCAGACTGTCCGCCAAACATAAACCACTGTCACTATCACCATGTTGCCCGCAGTGACCACCACGGCCGCTGCCATGTTCTTAATGTTCTGGTCTTGGTCAACACTGTTGGCGTCATCCCGAGGCGGCACAGTCGAGGCGGCCGTCCCGTCATCTGAAGATTGCGTCCTCGACCTAGCCATCGTGTGCCTGGATGACAAGTTGTTGGTGTATGTCAACTGGCTAGAGAAACGGGATAAACTGAACGTGGTCGGCAACTTCGTGACTATCGTCAAAAAACAGTACGTGGGTCACGCCGAGGACCGGTCCAAGTTGCATCTGAACTACAACAACAAGCAGCCACAGCAGCGGATCAGCACATCGCTGGGCCCAGCCATCGATGAGTACTTCGATACGCACACCCTGAGGATATCGCTACCATGGATACTGGATGACGATATTGATCTGGAACTTGACCAACAAGGTACTTGTAATGGAATAGTAGAAGTGGCTAATTCTCCGCCGCTGCTGTCATATAGACCGTAACTCAATTGTTAGGAGAACTTGTACAGAAAACAAAGTGTTTATTGAATATCGTTAGGTTTTTAGTTTATTCTATCAATAGATTTTTCAAAAACATTCGGTAATAATAAGTAGAGAGAAGATGCGAGAAATGGCCGACAATATAGCCGTTTTAAAATTAAAAAGCAAATTATAATCAAAGTTTTGATCAAAATAACAAAGTGAATTATTTTTCCCCTTGGCATTGAAAAATCTATATCTATGGCACTGATACAAAATATTACAATCTAGTTTGCTATCTACCTGTAGAGAGTTTCGTAGTTTTCGTTCGAAAGAAACCAGAAATATTGTGCTAAGTATAGTTAAAATATTGTAAATATACGAACAGATAATAGAATGCTAATATTAATATTAAGATTATTATGAATTTTCCGTCAGAAAGATTCCTAAAGACAATTCGGTAGCAAAAAGAGTGTGTTAATTTTTCTAAGTATCTTATGTATATTTATTTCTGAACAGAGTGAATAATATGTTGGTTTTACAATGATGATTATTTATTTTTTTTTTTTCTGTAAATAACTTTTCTACCAAAAGTTTTGCGCCGATTTTTAGTGTATCACTTTTTCTGAAAGAAAATTGACTGGGATGGTACTTTAAGAAGGTCATTTCTTGATTTTCCCAGGAGTTTTTATAATCAATGGAAAACACTGGGAAGAAACGTAAGAAAAATTGGAAAATGTACGAAATGTATTATTTTCAAATCGTAAATATTATGGCCTTTCAAAACATATAAAACCCAATTTTACTCAAATCATTAAGGCATCATTATAAATGATCAATCTTTGCGTACATATACATACATTCAATTTCCCATCTACTTTCCCAACTACTAACTTACAACAGTGGCCAACCCATTGTGCGAAGTATGCCCGTTTTTTTTTTTTTATTATTTATATTTGCTAATCATTTTTCTACCAGAATATTGCTCCAATCAAAAATTATATAGGGACTTTCTTCTAGCATTTTGATTTTAGTTTATGCATTGATAAGGCAATCATTTTTTTGATTTTCCTTGTGAAGTGTTCTATATTATTGAGAAAAACTGGAAATTTCCTATGATTTCATGAGATACATTAGCAAAAAGGTAAAAAAAAACACGATAAATACCTACCACTCTATCCAAATGGGTTTTTCATTTCAAATAATTTACTGTTGCAAAGATTTTACAAATTAAAAAAAGGCTCATTTCTAATAGTGAACATCAATACCTGTCCGGTCCGTTAATGGTCTACACAAACATCAAATAAAAACCGAGAACGGCAGAAACTATTTAAAATACTTGTGTAACAATATTGTTTTGTTTTAAATATAACCATAATATCTTATCAACTACGTCCTCAAAATTCTAAAAAGTTAGTTAATTAAACATTGATCGTGCGTGAAAGCTTATATAAGTGATAATGAATTAATCATATCAAAACCATAAACGGTAAAGAAAAAGATAAAAAAAAAAAAAATGAGTGCAGCCACTGTTACAGGTAATTTAATATATAACTGTTGTGAATAAAAAAAACGATTCTGAGTGGAGTTCAGTTGATAGTGCAGTTGCTTTGTCAACAATATGTATGTATGTATATCATGGTAAAATAATTACAAAGGCAATATAAATTTTCTTTACAAATATTTGTTACTTTTTGTACCTATTTTCCCGTTTTTCTTACGGTTTTCCCAGGGTTTTTTCCGAATTTCCCATTTATTGAGAAAACTAGTGAGAAAAATCAAAAAATTACGTCTCTAAAGAACATTCCCAGTCAGATTTAATTTTAGAAGAAATGCTATTATTATAAATCGGAGCAAATTTGCTAGTAGAAAAGTTATTCGTAGCAAAATAAGGCCATTATATTTTCAAAGACTTTTTTTCTATGGACAACTTTTATACTAGACATCTTAATCCGGATTTTAAGTGTATCATATTTTCAACAAAGCAACTACACTATCAACTAAACTTCATTCAGAATCTTTTTTGTGTTAGTAATGGTTAATCGCTGAGTATAAATATACATAAAATTCCCGTCTATATCCTTCCTTTCCAACTTCTCACACACAATAGTAGCTGCACTCGTACCTAATATCCAAGAACATTATTTTTCATTATTATTTGCTCTTTTACAAAATTTCTTTTTGTTGCTTCATAAAAACCCCATTGAACCAATTTGGTATTTTGGCTTTAAGTGTGTCTATGACGCAGCGTTCTTTTGGTTTAACCTAAGGTATCTGTATTGCTGGTTTGGGTCTCAATTTTGAAGAGTAGGCAAGATAAAATAAATAAAAACATATTTATTTTCAGTTTCTACATGTAAATTTTACTGATTTATTAATTTAAGAATATTGCTCCAGCACAGTTGGGTTTTGCAGCTATAAAATAAACAAGTAAAGCAGTTCTAATTTTTAACTCAACGGACTTCAAAAATTGCTATTATTATAAATGAGAGCAAAATTAGAAAAAGTAGAAAAGTTGTTCACAGGAAAAAATAAGGATGTAATATATTTTAACTAATACCTACATTTCTTATACTTTCCCGTTTTTCCTCCGTTTTTTTTCTGTATTTTAAATTTAATGAAAAAAAATTTTGAAAAATGACCTCTCTAAAATACCTACCAAGTCGTATTTCTTTTCAGAAAAATTGCTACACTTAAAAATCAGAGCAAGGTGATTTCTGGTAGAAAAGTTACGTACAGATAAAAAAAAAATCTTTGTAAAACCATAAACTTTCTGACACCATTTAGAATCAAAAACAAAATATTAAGTGCAAATTTATTAACAAGTGCGCATCTTCATATTCCAAATACGCAAATTAGGCTCGACTACACTAAAATAAGCACTAAAAAGTGCTATCATTTAATCGGATGCTTGTAAATCGGAGTAAAATTGCGAGTAGAAAAGTTGTCCACAAAAAAGAAAACCGTAATATATTACTTAAATTTTCAGATTTTTTTCAAGTTTTTCCCCATGCATAATATAATTTTTTCCATGTTATGTATGTATAACGTGTTAAAAAAAAGATTTATAACTCGTATTAGTTTGCAAATTATTTTTTTTTTTTAGATTTTCAATGACAAACTAATTTCAAGTCTAAAACTGGAGTCTAGGGGGTTCAGACCCCCTAGACCTCTCTCCTCCCGTAAAACCACCACTTATAAAACTTCATTTGCAATAGTTTATAGTTGCTTACAGATATACATTAAGTTACCTATAACAGTAGCTGAACATGTTCCTATTATCCTAGAACGTTTTTTTTTATTTTTTGTGTTGTTTTCTAATTGACAAAAATCGGAAATAAACGTAGAAATAATGGGAAAGTTTACGAAAATAAAGCTTTTATTTTTTCGAGTAAATTAAGTTAATTCAGTTGTAAATATTTGTAGAGACTTGAAATTTCGTAAACAAATTTATATTTTTCCTTCCTAGATGTGGTCAAATTTTAAAAACATTTCGACAAGTGTTGAGCTATTTATAAACATTTTAGTATTGCAAGATTTTTATCGTTTAATCGATAGGTAATATGTTCTATGTGGATCGTTTTATCAAATAGAAATGCTTGAGAACATAAAAAGATGTTAATGTAGTAATTCTTTTGTTTATAATGATTTATCGTTGCTTACAGATATAAATTAAACAACTTTATGTTTTATTATATTTCTAACTTCTCACCTACAACAACTACGCAAACATCAGCAGTACCAGCTTATTTTTTTTCTCTTTTTTCCGATTGTAACTGTCGAAAATATAGGATTTAAATTGACATTGCTATTTCACTATCACTATTTTATTTCATTGAATAATGAAAAACTACACTGAATGATTATGAAAAATTAATATGGTATCCCTTTACACTTTTCCGGGTAAAAATTTAACTCTGTGTAGATTGCAGTGTATGTCGTCTCGAAGGATAAAAATAGTTAACCACCACTGCCCACCATTAGAAATCTAAAATATGTGTTTAATTTTGATATAAGAGCTCTGGGGTGGCAGCCCGCCAAGAACTTAGTAATATATAGAGCCCAGCTCCTCGTGGTTCTTAAAAAAAAAAATATAATCAATATTTGTTATGTACATCCTCAAAATACTAATTTTTGGTTTATAACAAATCGTATAAACTTTTTTTTTTTTTTTTGATATTGATAGCAGAGAAAAAATGTAGATTATTCTGATTTTGTTTAATGATGGTATTATTATTATTATGTTATAACATATAAAACAACAAATAACAAATTTATTTTAATAATTCTTTAACGAATAATTTAAGAAAAATAGAAATATAAAATATTTGCTAAGATTTAGGTAAAACTGTACATGTGTTTATAATATAGTGAGCCCCCCATGACATTTTCAAAACCTGACGTCTCTGATCCTTACTGTAGGTAAAATTAATTATTCAAGATGGAAATTTAAACGATCTCAAAATAAAATTTTCATTATTTCGGATTTTTCATGAAAATTGGAAATTTCCTTCAAAGTTTTAAATCTAACCTAACAGTGAATTTTACGTGTAAGAATTTAAATTATTATATTATCAAATATGTACGTATGGAATATCCAGTGAGTAAATAAATTATATATTGGTAAACGTGTATATTTCATAAAACTTCCATTTTACGAACCTATATATAACTAAAGTGCAATTTCAAATTATCATGACTCATTTGAATAACTCATAGCATCTAACAAATACATTTCGAACACGATTTCGTAATCTATGTGACTGCGACAAGTGCTTGTATAGGCACTGATGGCTACTTTTTTTTTAAATTATTCATATTATATATAAACCTAACTTTTATCACTTCAATCTACCAACAAAGCTACACTAATTCTCGAGTTCAAGTTTATATGATCCAGACAGGGAACCATTAGAAGTGTCCGATAGTGACGGGAAAAAGATAAATACATAATATTATAAAACAAAATAATGTAATAATCTCTATTTTCGGAGATAATTCAACAAAAAAACATGAATACTTTTTACAGAAGTTATGGAAAAGTCATGGGACATGTATCCCCTAAACATATAGATAGTCGTGTAGCCGCTTAATCGTTAACAAGCGTGTTTAAAAAAATAATCACTGCTATCACTATTCCTATTATTATTAATATCATTATAATGGCGTTTAGATAATAGCATTGTAGTTTCGTTTTCAAAAATAAATAATGTATTAATGCCGTATACTACAATTATGAAACGTTTAATGAGTTTAAAAACCTATAGGCACCCAATGAAATTATTCTTCACTTAAAATTCTATAGCATTTCGATACCGTTCAATATAATATAGACTGTGTTGTACAGTAGTTCTATATAAATATTTCATACCACCTACCTTGCGTAAATAATGTTTTATTTTAAAAATATAATATAATATATATGTATATATGTGTCAATGAACTAGAAAAAAAAATTACTGTTAAGTCACCGGAACAAAGGGGTTAAGGACATTAAATAATAATTTTAAATACGCCGGCGTATTTTAATTCACTGACTACCTCGGACTATCTATGCACAATACATATTGTACAGTCTATATAGATATCTATAATACTGTTGATTGCGCGTGCACTATCAAATAATAATAATATAGTTTAGTAATAATAATAAATTACGTTTTTTTTTTTTTACCTATAATACATTGTTAATCATCAACTTTCTCGTGGAAATTCGGTTATTATAATATTCAAAGTCTAGAAATATTCTTCCACTGCAGTAAGTATAGGTGACAGCTTCAGATTTTCAGTGAACCGAGGAATGTACCTATTGGTTTTACTATGATGTGTTTTTTTTGTCTTCAACAACTTTTTCTACCGAAAATCTTGCTCCAAACTAAGACACTTTAGTAACCTTCTTGTAGCATTTTTAATCTAATTGGCATATTAGATAAGTCATTTTTTGATATTCTTTGAAGTTGTCTTATTATATTAGGAAAACTGAATTGAACGTAACAATGTTCGTAAAACAACCAGAAAACTTGCTTGTGTTTCTAAGTGCAGCACCTTTTCTGAGAAAAAATCAGCCTGGAAAGGTACTTTAAGAAGGTCATTTTTTGATTTTGCCAAGAGTTTTCTTCAGCAAATGTGAAAACCGGGATAAAACTTAAGAAAACTGGGAAAATCGGTACAACATTAAACAAATATTGTTAAAGAAAATATATAGAGCCTATTTAATTATTTTACTATAATATGGCAAAAATATTGTTGACAAAGCATCAAAACGAATTTAGTTGATAGTTCGAATCGTTTTTTCTTAGAGTAGGTTATATATGTATATTTAAAATTCCCGTCTGTATCCTACCTTCCCAACTTCCCACCTACACCAGTGGCTGCACCTGTTCCCATTATATTTTTATTATATTGTTTTATAATTAAAAAATTAAGCCATGCTTACTAGATACGGAAAATAGATAGATTTTGAAATGCGTACACCTATAATAAGTTTTCTCCCTGTAACGTAACATTATTAATCCACTAAAACTGAACGAAAGTCATTCGCTTGAAATATTAATTATTTTTAATATTATATGTAGCCCAGTATCAAGAACATTTTAAAAGAATCTAAAAATTCAGTTATACATTAGTATAATCTATTGTATTGTATAGAGCACAATGTTGGACTGTAAGGAAAAATGATAAGTCAAGGCTAATGATTTTTGAAAGGAAAATATTAAGAAGGATATATGGACAATGCCGTGACCGAGGGAATAGCATAAAAGGCAAAATATTGATCTTTGTGACCTGTACAGCAGAAAATTGATAACGCCATGACGTGGCATGCCATAAATATTTTACTAGTTTACCTATAATTTTCTTCCAGGCTTTTCCCAATTATTTAAAAAACCTCTTAGAAAATCAAAAAATGACTTGTTTAATGCACCAAACAAACAAAATTAACTTTCAGAAAAGGTACTATACTCTATATACCAAAGCAAAATGTCTTTTCGAAAAGTTGTTTGAAGACAAACAAAAAAATAAAACAGCACATATAGTAAAACCAATATCATCACGCTCCAAATCTAAAGTTATAAATAATACATTTCGTTACTTTTCCTGTTTCTTCCCAATTTTTATGAATACCGCTGGGAAAATCGAAAAATAGCCTCCCTAAAGTACTACCCTGATAAAATTTACTTTTAGAAAAAGTGCCACATTGATACATTGGAACAAGATTTCTAGTAGAAAAGTTGTTCACAGAAAAACATAAAAATCTGAACATCATTGTAAAATCAATACATTTTTCACTCCGCTTGAAATCTAAAATAAATCGTAACAACTAAAAGAAATATTTATACATAATTATTAAATGGATATGATTAATCTTTATTTAATTTTATGTAATGTTTTCTCAATTTTTTTTTTTTTTTTTTTGTTAACCACTTTTCTTTATATTACCTTTTCAAAGATACCTTAATTAAAATATTATACGTGTCTTGGCATACATTTTTACTAAGTTTTTAATTAATTCAAGTAGTTAGAAATATTATAGGTATACGAATTTAAAATCAGGCTACTAGGGTATAATACGATCCATGCAAACTGGAAAGTTCCAATTTCCTGAACGGCCACTCCGCCTCTAGCTGTTATGTTTTGCAAACCCACAAATCTATTATTAAAGTTTTAAGTACCTAAGAACTATAATTGAGCAGCCATGTAGATGCTTTTAAGTATTTTAATTTTTAAATAAAATATAAATATTTTTAAATAAGATATAAGTATTTTTAAACTATGATAATTCCATACTAATATTTCGCATACCATTTAAAATATTGAAAATAATCTCCATGATTACAAAGATAATTTCTTTACCTTAACGTTTGATACTAGGTCAATTCACTATAATATTAATACTAACAGCACAAATTTGTCCTTACAAAATGCAAATTTGCTATATCGTACGTTTCAAGACGGAGACAATATAATATATGACCTATCACGTTTTATTGTAAGTACCTATGTTATAATTAGGACCAAAATAATTGTAATAAGGAAGTATTATAGCTCCAAAAGTGACAAATTTAGCAGAGAAAACGTCTATACATCACATTTATATTACTGATATCATACAGTTATTATTAAACTGCTTAGTCTGCTGAAATGATCATCTGTCACGGTCGTCGATATTTAATATTATTTGATAGATTACGAGTGAACGAAACTTTATACCTGACAGTAGTATAATATGAAATTATTAATGTTATTATTAACATGCTGATATTGTATATTTGTATAGTATTAGAGTCGATTTAGCGTTCATCAAAAACTTCTGAGTTTTGGAATATTTACTTAAAAACGCATGTCACATGATAGTTCAACGTCTCAAACTTCGGAAACTGAATTAAAAAACTTCCGCGCGATTTTACTCATAAATTTAAACCCACAATATTAAGGGAGAAACATCACAATTACATTATAACCATTTCAATAATCTAATATTATCAATTGTAATATTATCAAAATGTTATCGAAAAGCCTAAAGGTACGACTGTAAAGAACAGTATTCGTTAATAAGTGCTACACTTGATACTTCAGGACAAGATTTCTGGTATTAATTTTGTACTCAGTATAAAAAAAGAATATAAAAAAAAAAAACAGTGTAAAACCAACATATTCTTTGCTACGTTCCGAATTTTAAACTACAATTTACTATACATAATTAATGATTATTAATGTACCAATTATGTTGATTGTAAAAAACGTACGAAAAAAATGTTGAAACGGAATAATATAATGACAAAATTAACTTCGACAACAAATTCATCGAATTTGTAGAACGAAAACGGGTAGACCTCACCAATGGCGTACTCAGGATTTTTTAATAAGGAAGGGGGAAAGACTAAAAATAAATTAATATACAATAATATTCAAGCAATATATAACTACGTTTATCATAAAAACCTTCTTTTTTTTTAGGTTATTTTACAAATTTCATAATTTTTTAGTTTAAATATGCTGCATAGTTGAATAATAAATTAGTGCAAACGTGCAATCAACGAGGTAAACTGGATAAGATCCGGTCCACTGGCTTAGAAATTATGGCGGATCTGATTAGGTGGAGTTCTTGTTATTTTATTAATTTCAAGTAACTACAATATAAATTACAATTATTGTGTTATTTTTACACATTTTATTATAAATTTGAACTTAAAATATGCATATAAAAATAAATTAGATATAAACCTCAACTTTGTGTTTTGTCTCAAAGAACAATTTAATATGATGAATCAAGTTTTACATTTTTAGCATTTATATAAACCCACCAAATGTTAACTATATAATACCAAACAAGTTTTCAAAAATTTTAAAAATCTTTTTTTATTTATAAATAACTCAAATGTTTCAAAATATTTCAAAACATTTTTCACGTCTAGAAAATAGTTTTATAAATATAGATATTCAATAAAAATTTCGTATCTCAACGATTTTATTTTATCAAATTACAATGGAAAATACAAAAACGATAATAAAAACCTAAATATTCACGTTTATCCGATATTACTCTATGATTTATCAAATTCCATTTTTTTTTTTTTTTTTTTTTTATCATTATGTGTATGCATATATAATACACTACGTTTTAGATTTATTGATAACTGAATAATTAATTAAGTTATTATAATTCTTTTTTTGACTCGATATCTACTGATTATTTTTACCGTGATGTCATGACTACTGCCGAATTTCAACCAAACACACGTTCAATTAGATTTCCACTTATGAATTGATACTAGGTACATTTTGATATCGTATTTCTAATATCAGATAATCTTCGAATGAAACAATTTTGTCCATTCGTCGATTTTCAGTTAAACACGTTTTCTATTCGAACAAACAATGACCGCATATTATCCGTACGAGATTTCATTGCTCGTCATTAAAAAAAAAAAAAAACAATACAAAATCCAATACCTACGTCTCTCTACTGCAACAGTATAAATAATAATACTATGGGCTTGTCTAATCTGCGTCTATCATAAAAATACAACACGGGCCATATTGGTATATGATCACAATGACGGCGAAAAATATTTCGAAAACAAAATTAAAATAATATTATTGCTGTCTTCACATATAGTAAAAAAAGTCAGTCGCGTTAAAGTCTCCGTTAATTATATTTGAAAAATCATCCTCCGCCTGAAATGGTGAATTCCACATATCATTTTAGGTCATTTGTGAATTTATTACTTTAATTTCTTCTACGGTACTTGTCATCCGTAATGAATTGAATGTAAGAGCATTGACTGTGATTATGGTTTGTACGTGCAATGTGAATTTGGAGAAAACTAATACAGAATCAGATAGCAGCTATATAAAGAATGATGATCGACGAGTGAAAGGACGAAGGGGTACTCTGCGGAAATCGTTATCAATCTACTACAAAGACCTAGGAAAAAAATTAGAATTATAGATTAGAAGAAATTTGTTATAGAGACGAATAAAAAAAAAAAGTCGTTACGACATGTACGTCTTGCTAGGCCCCCTCCCCATATAATTTGGAAACTGTCGTTCTTTTTCATTTCAATATTTAGTATTTAATTAGTACCTATGTATTAATATAACCAAACCCGGAATTTGTATAACATTTTTTATTAGAGTAAATTATCTTTTAAAAAGGGGGCTGGAGAGACGTCTCTCTAGCCCCTTCCCCATATGTAAATATATGTAAAATTAAAAATTCTATCAACTATCAACTAAACTCCGTACAAAATCGTTTTTTCCTAAGCACTGATTTATTGTTGATTACAGGTATAGGTACATTAAATTATTTATGGTATAACAGTGGCTGTACCCGTCCCTATAATCCTAGGATGTCTTTTTACTTATGTACGTGTGTTCAACTACCACTTTTCCGGTAAAATATCAGTTACAAAGCTACTTTTATTATGAATACTTATTTAAATAACCAACTTAAATTACTTTTCAATTAATAAATTCAATTACATATGATAAGTTTAAAAATACATAATATTCTATAGATACTTTTATGTATTTTATATAGATAAATAATAGTAATTGTTATTACTAATTATATTTGTTTTTAAATACACCGAAACTTCTTAAATTTGTAATTCATCTTTTTGGAGTGTAAAAAAATAATTAGGTAAATAAATAAATAATAATTATTAGAATGTTTCTATAATACTTGAATTATTTAATTTAATTTTCTTTAGGTAGGTTAGGTTAGCTCAAAGGTTAGCTTTATAGGAGTGGTGGTTTGTTCACCACCCAATACGTGAAAATGTAGAGAAAAATGATGTGAACCCGCCCCACCGCAAGGGAAAACAGGATTATCACCAACCATTAATTTTAACGTTTTATTACACCGATAAACGGTGGCAGACGCAATACTTCACGGTAATCCCGGATAGGCAGAAGTATTTCCGACACCGAAAAAAAAGAAACCAATCATATTAAATACACAAGTAAAACACATAATGTATACAAGACGTTATACAATTGAAAACTTTATCGTGAACCGATAATCTATTTATTTGATGATACAAAAATGGTTAAATATAGTCAAAAATCTATCGTAAAATACGCAGTGAAAAATTATTATTATTTTTGTTATCAAATACAATGTATTAATGACTAGTTGTTGAGATACAAAATTGGTACGGATAACAATTTATTATGGTCAAACATTGATAAAAGAAAACAGTTTATATCCTACTAATATTATAAATGTGAAAGCTTGTAAGAATGTTTTTTACTCTTTTACGCCCTAACTACTGGACGGATTGAGCTGAAAATTTGAATAGTAGTAGTTCTAGATTAAGAATAACATATAGACTATTTTTCTCCGTATTTCACCATTAAAGGATGGTAAATACTGCGTGATTGATATAATTGGTACGAAAATCGAATTATTTTTATTGATTTATAAGTTACCTTGGTAATACGGATAAAATAAAAAAAATGTTAGTATGAATTCATTTAGTTGTCAGGAACAAAGAAATACCCTTTAAAAAAAATTACTGAGAAATAACGGCTAGCTGGGATAGTTGAAGACGGAAACGGGAAGTCATTTGTAATTTTTTTTGTTCAATACTTTGCACGAGCAAAGTGGTACGAAACAGCTAGTAATAAATAATTAATAATAAAATATCTATATATACTACATATCCATGCAATTATACACAATAATTAACAATTTAGTTTTGATCGTCTGCAATTCCTATTGAAAGTTTCATCAAGTTTGATAGTCAAAAATGACTATCAATAAATCACAGGGTCAAACCTTGAAGGTAGCATTAAGGCATGCCATTTTTTTCACATAGTCAACTCTACGTAGCTTGCTCACGTGTTTCTAAGTCGCAAAATCTGCATGTTTTGCTGAAAAAAATTAATCTTTCAGTTTATAGGAGTGTATTGCAGTAAGTAGAAAAGGCCTAAAAACAGATAATAATCGAAGTTTGTACGGACGAAAACAACTGCTTTATGTGTAATTCATATCACCACAATGTAAATGAAATAATAAAAATAATAATAATAGTAAAATCTAGCAATAGCAAAGTATATCCAGGACAGCTAGTATTTTATACATTGTAAGCCGATGAAAAATCGGCAACACGACAAATAGATTATAATTGACTTTTGCCCGGGAAGAGACGTAATAGGGATTTTGGGAATGGACATACAAATACCTACATACTAAATATAGTATATATAGTATATATAGTATATTAGTTTTCAATAATTGATATATAGAAGAGGGGCTGGAGTGACGTCCCCACATTTAAAAGTTGATTTACTGTAATAAAAATAGCATATAAATTCCAAATTTGGCCACACAAATATATAATACTAATAATACTAATATATATACTGAATATTTAAATTAACAAAAAAAGTCGATTTCTGATTTTTCCTCCGTTCGTACATAATCCCGTACCTAACCCAACCGTACCTATTTTCTTGTAAAGACTTTTCTTTCAAAAAAAATATAAACTTTATTTAAAAATAATTGTGTCGAAATTCAATTCATTATATTTTATTGTTGACACAATCAATCATCATGTCTCGTCTCATAATACAAATAATTACAATAATTTGAAATTCGTGTCCCTGACATTTTGTCACCACATGGGCGGTAATAATAATAATATAATAATAACTTATAACGTCCTAATCGAACATGACATTATTATTGACTTTCGGTTCTTAGCTTTAATTGTATTAATAAAATTCACGAAATTCCAACTAAAAAAATTTGTAAAAACAAGTGATTTTCTTCAATAAATTTGATTTATTATCGAGAGTAGCTTGTCAAAAACATTCGAAAATGAAAACTATAGTAAATACTCATAATTACTTATAATATTCTAATAGATATCAACTGTTATTTTCGCATAACTCACGATCGCGTTCTAATCGTCAATAGGAAATCAGTAGTAGGCTGAAGCCCAGTAGAATATAATAATACAAATAACAATTATGCACTTAAAATATTATCGAGTGTATTAGTATCAGACACGGATCCACAGCAAAGATCTGGGGGGGGGCAACAATATTTTTTCCAACACAAATAAAATTAAAATATAATATAATACATTATGTATATTATTTTTTCATACATACTAGTGATTGGAATATAGGATCAGAATAATAAAAAAAAAAAAATAGAAGAAATAATATATCTGGAGGGAGGCCTGGGTCTCAAGCCCCCCCCCCCTTAGATCCATCCCTGGCTGGTATTGATAACTATATCAGTCTCGAGAGTTTGTTCATCGTCGAGACGTTAGCAAGGCAATATAAGGCCGTCGTATTGTATTAATATAATTATGTATTATATTATACAGTATATTATGCAAAAATATTTATCTGAAATATCGTGAATTAGGTATACGAAAAAAACGAAAAACGTACTAATATACATACATCTATAATATTATAAAAATTTCGTCGTTTTCGCTTTACTCGGTCACGTTAAATTGTGTTCGATTATTGCTGGAAATAAATGTAGTATAGGGTAAACTATTTAATAAATGTTGTACCCCGAGTCAAATAAGCTTTTTTTTAATACATAGTACATAATAGACAAACAATTTGCCTATTTCCGTACATCGACGAAACGAAATAATTAATAATAATTTTTATTGTCAAAACCGAAATCCCGCTGTCTAAAGGAGCAAATTTAGTCTTTGTTTAAATGGTCACCATTATTATTATTACAATACCTATCTACATTATCTACAGAAAACGAATCACCGCGCCGCTGCGACTCCAGGGCACTAACATTGTTTTTACACCGAAACAAGACATATGTTCATCTTAAAATCTTAGTAGTTCTGTCATACAGGTTTTCGTATTTTTACTGTGGAAATCCGAAAAAAAAAAACAATAAAAGACAAGCCAACACATATCTCATTTGTGTCCATGCCGTCCGATCGGCTGATTTTTTTTTCTCAGCAACAATGATTTGTCAGACAAAACAGATACTGACTGAACACAAATATACGATTATCGAAACAAGTAATTACCAGTCTGTGCAGTTTGGGTGTTGTGTGCACGTGTGAACCAAAAAGACAAACGTTGTGCTACCGTTTTCATTATTACTGCCAATGAATTATATACATTTAATACTTTTGTATTTAAAGATTCTGTGTGAAGAGAGAAATTGGTTTTATTATAATGTATGTTTTTTTTCTGGTTTTTGTCAGTAAACTACTTTTCTACCAGAAAGTTGCTCCAATTGAAAAATACCAAGAGGGCTCTTTTATTCCATTTTGGATATTGTCGATGAATTAAAGAGTTTATTTTTATTTTTGCTATTTATAGACATTTTCCATTTTTAAATTGTATGTTTAATTCATATTTAGTAGGTATTAGGAGCTATGTGGATACAATTGTTTAACTAAACAGAAATTCTCACAAATTTAACACGTGGTTCATTATCAATTATACTTAATGGAAACCTTAGTTAGGAAATATGAGTGTATACGGTTTTTTTTATGTAAGAATTTTAATATAAAATTTAAACAAACATATTAAGAGTTACGGTATTTCAAAATATTTGCAACACTGTTTGGAACACTTAACACGAGGTTTATTATAAGTTGTACATTATAAGTTGTACTTGTACTTAGTGGTAAATAAAAAAAGTAAAATATTATGTAGAATATTTTTCTATAATGGGTTTTAGATTAAATTTTGAAAAAAAAAATCATAAATATTATGAAATAATATTATTATTAATATTATGGCCATAGCCTTTTAAATCATGTATAAACGAACTTCTCTCAGAATCGTTTTTCGTTAGTAATAATTTATCTTTAATTACAGGTAGAAATTGAATAACTGTACATATCCTATATTCCCAACCTCTCACTTACAACAATTAAGCACCCATCAGCATTATCAGCTCACTTTTTTTTTTTATTTTTGAGCTTTTTTGAAGTTTTTTTATACCAGCAATCTTGCTTTAATCAAAAAATGCTAAAAGACCGTTGTTTGATGCATTTATTATTTTTCGACATTTTAACAAAACGAAAAACATCTCTATAAAATAACGTGTCAAACATGTACATATCCACTCTGGTTTCGTAATTATTTTGTTTGGGAACAAAAAAAATGGAAAACGCTTTTCAGCTCGTGAATATTTTCACGCAGTTTCAATGTCGTGAAAACCACTCGGGGTGGCGTCCCAAAACGTCGTGTAAAATAATGTTCCGGGTCAATTGGTTGACCAAATAATATAATATACTGCAGTCACGAATCATTGATCACAGTAAAATAATATCGTTGTCTTTATACAACATCGATAGTATCGTCTCCTTATTGTTTAGACTAGCGATAATAATGGCTAAAAATTCGTTGAGTGCAGCAGCCGACACGCGGGTAATTTGATGTAACATCAGTGTAATTTAAGCGCTCCGGATGCTCTGAATTTTTTGGGTACAATGCATATACTATATATTTCTATTGTCAATAAATAATTGTCATTTACAATATGGCACGCGCAATTATTATTTTCGCGGTCGTGATCGTCGCAATTTACGTGAACAATTTATTCATTTCGGTCGCACTCTTTTTCTTTTCCTTCGATTAATAATACTCTCTATATTACTGAGTCGCATAAACGTCTAATAATTATTTATTGATTCGATAAAATTTGGTAATAATTAAGGTCAGATTTAAGATTTAAAAATTAGTTTTAATCTGAAGATGTTTAAATTTACGAAGAAACTTACTACTGAATAGTGAAAGTACTTATTTCGTGGTAGCCCCTCAAAATTTGAATTTATGAAGTAATCTGGGTGTGAGCCTGTTAGACCCACCTAAATTCAGTTTTTATAACAATAATTAGTTCAATAAAATTATTTGACTGTCACAAAAATGACTTTAGAATATTAAATGCCCGATGTTGATTCGATAAATATTACAAAAACCGCTCAAAACATTGATTTTAAACCATTAAAAATAATATATAACTTTCAGTTTTCAAAATGTTTTCTCATCATACGTTATAAAATTATTATGCATATAAATATGTTTTAACCTCAGAGAGTATATGATGTTACGGGTTAAGCAAACTCGTTGCTTATAGCTCCTACTAGTGGAAAGCTTTTATGGGTAATTCCAATAAACATATTGAATTGTTTTTATAAGGTGGAGAAATTCACAGCCAGTGTAAAAATGTTCTTAAATAGTTTGAGAAGCCCTAAACAAAACTTGGGTAAATTGTCCTACCTGAAATATATGCGTGTGTGAAACATGGTCGAATACTAAAAGAGATGAGAAAAAAATGGCTTGTTTTGAATGAAGAGTGCTTAAAAGTATATATGGGCCTATTTTAGAAAATTAAGTGTACATAAGAACTAATGGAGAATTACAATAAATTTACCAAAATACACGGTGATACCGTGCCTCATGAGTAAACACATCGAGTGGACAAGCCATGTATGGAAGTCAAGCGGTATTTTAAAGAAAGTTCTAAAAAGAAATATCAATGGAAAATGACCTAGGAGTCACCATGGACTGACCATAGTGCTGAGTAGACAGAGTCAATGGTGATAAAATTATCGTTGAGGTCTCCAATTTATTGATTGGAGACCAATTGAAAAACGACAAGAGACCTTTTGTGTTGAACTATTAATCTTGTTTTTGCTAATGCAGTTCATTTTTTTGATTTTCGAATTAGTTTTCATAATAATCTGGAAAAAACGTGAAAAATTTAAGTTAAAAAAAATTACGGCACTTTAAATTTTATATTACCGAACTGCTGTGCTCGGAATCATCTTTCGTCAGCAAAGGTTTATCGCTGTTTACAGATATAAATGAAATAAACTTATATCCCACCTTCCCTACTATCCACCTACAACAGTAGCAGAACTCATCCCCAGTATCAGCTTTTTTTTCATTTCCTTTTAAATATATAAGGTTAAATATAAAGGTTAATGCAGTTAAATGTAAAAACACCCTGCAATATACCCAAAGATTTTCTCTGTATGATATGCAATTTTAGTAACTCTATGATAAAAATGTAAAACGGTTTAAAAAACCGAAAATCATTTTAAATTATTTCTCAACTACAATACCAATAAAATGTAAAAATGAGATGGTGAGACTATATTTGTAAAAGAATTTAAAAGTGAATTTGAATATTTTTGAGTTGATCAATTTTCATATTTTTTTTTTACTAGGGTAAAATTACCTATACTCTTCCTCTTAAAATATTCTTCTGTCGTTTGTTGTATTACTATGATAAAATAATGTTGTCGTTTTCTAGGCCGGGGTAAGAAACCCAAAATGAAACAGCTCAAGAAACTCATGTCACTAATGGGCGTCATCATGTGCGCTAAACTGTCACTAATGGGGCCACTGGCCATGATGATGATTGGCGTCAAAGCCCTGAAGGCCCTGATGCTAGCCGTCGTTTCACTAACCATATCCAAACTAATGTTACTGAAGAAGTTCAAGGGGAGCGGAGGAAACGGAGGTGGTGGCTGGAGTGGAGGTGGAGGTGGTGGCTGGAGCGGCGGAAGTAGCGGACACATCGTCCAGGCCGCCGATTGGTCAGCCGATAAAGATGACAGAAACGCACACTTGCTCGCCTATGCTGGCCACTCAGGATCGCCGACTGGTATAGCAGGAATGTCACCCCAAATGCAATCCCAACAGACACAAATGTATCCTTCGTATGAACCACATGGCTATCACGGAGCTGCTTAAATAACCTCTTCAACAAAAATATCTGCAGGCGATGTTACCACTACCATCATCATCATCATTGCCTCAATCGTGACCACAGAAAATACGTTAATTGCAATCGCCAATCGCACCCCAGAGTAATAATATATTATTGTACATGAACAAAAAATGGGGTAAAAAGAAAAATCGTTTTTCATTTCAATAATAATTATTGTATACACTGTGATTTCATTTTGGCTTTAACACCGCTCCCCCTTTTTTAGGTAATGCACCTTTATGTGCTTATTGCTCACACAGGTCTTAACTTAAGTTCTTCGTTATGTATATAAACATTATTGAGCGAGAGAGACTCCGCGGCTTACTCCGACTGCGAGAGGAATAATAAAGACAATACCTATTATTTTTCCAGTATTGTAATAGAATAATAATATTGAATTTTCCATGGATAAATGATAAATTTCTAATAATTCTTTTTTGACGAGTTTGGAGTAAGTAAATATTTATATAACTAATTGTCTTTCTCACTCAATGATGAAAGTCTTTAAAATGTATAATTATAATAATAATACATTTACACGGGATTTTCAGACCGCTTTCAAAAAATTTGACCAACGCAGTCGGTTATATTATTGTTTGTTTTTTTTCGAAAAAAATGTTTTAAATAATTCGAATAGTACGTCAATTCTAAATGAGTTAATCAAGACTTGGTTGCCTCCTACCCCATCTCCCGGCGATTAAAAATCGTCTGATATCCGGACCATCAAACGTGTGCTGATATTTTTTTTTTTATACGTATATTTATTTATTAATTTATATTGTCCGTTCCCGTTCCATAGATTGTATCGTTTTATTTAGATTTTTGCATTGCTATTGTGATGGTTACCTCGTGTTATATACGGTTTTGTTCTCGTACCGCCCCATGTATGTTAATAATGTGGAACGAGATGTATAATAATTTTTTTTTTTTGCACTTTTAATATTATAGTAAAACATTATGTATTTACGGCCAAAATTACATAAATATACTTAAGTATAATAATAATAAAAATTGCAAAAAACTATAAAAAATAATGTAATTTAAAATGTAATATTTTGATATGTATAATCATAATAATAATAAATAGGATACGAAAAAAAATGATATTTTAATATTATGTTTTTTAATGTTTTTTTTCTCGTGGGATGATCATACGTCCTGTTTAAAACGTTCCTTTTTTTATCATTATGTCCCGTTGTCCGACGATTTTTAAATCTTTTCATGAAACAAAAACTAAAATATTAACATTGATCGTGATCTTGAATCTTCTTAGGTATTACAGAAAAGTTGTATAATCATGGACTAAAAGATATTCCGTAACTATATTTGGACTGATAAAATGATAAATTATATTATAATTTTACGTACATACTAAACCTAAACTTGTATTAATATGCTACCGCATGCATAACATAGGATAAAAAATATACTAAATTTCCTCATCTAAAAAAAGAGTAGTATCGTTATGTTTTACAGTTTCTCTTTTAACGTTCAACCCATTATAGTATAATATTAGGTTAGGTTAGGCCCAATTAAAGTTTTGTTTACATCGCCTTCGATGATACCAACGACGATGATTATTTATATAGCCATGCCACAATAGTTGCCTATAACAAACCGCCTCAATTCGAGTTATATTGTTGTAAAAACAGTACTCATTTGGGTCATGGTTATAACAATACAGATAATAGGGGAAAACGAAATAATACGAGGGGAAAAAATTAGCAAAATTCCATGGATAAGAAATTCGTAAAAAGAGTGCAAAAAAAAAGAGAAATACGTGCATATCAATTCGAACGATTAATATGTACGGAAATTAAAAATGTCTGTGAACACGTATGTTAACATTAGTTTTATATTATTATCAACGTAGCCTGTGCAAAATCTAAATTAAAACATTTTGTGTCACTGTCTCAAATAATAATAATTATAATTATACCTGTATTACCTATATAAACAAAAATAATAATATAGTTAACCTAATCAAAAACTCTATCGGTAAAAAAATTGGATTTAGAGTAATCGATTCGACACACGGTACGGATCGCGAATAGCGTAATATAATATTATAACACAGTATGCTTCGAAAATTATCAGTATAACGGGCAACGTAATTACGAGGATTTTTCAATTAACAATAAAAAAACAGCGCTAAAAAAATTAATTATTTTCAAACGTTAAAATGAAAACATTTTCAAATCAATAATTTCTATGGATGAAAATTCGCTTAGTTAACTTAAAAATAACTAAATATAAATAACTTTGTACGATTACGTTTTCATCATTTCTACCGTTGAATATATCAAATTAGATTTAGGAAGTGTTAATATAATATATGGATGTATGGATACATGGATATAATTAATAAATGGGTTTGAATATAATAATTTTGGAAAATTATTGTAGGCTAAAACCAAAACCAGACCTATTTCAATCAATCAATCAATCATATGGAAGTTCTAGAATATAGTATATGATACATACTGTAGATGTCGAATAAAATGTGTAATAAAGGATTATATGCCAAATGAAATTGAATTCTTAATATTAAAACAACATAAATGTATTCCAATATTAGATCTTGGTGTTTGTGAAAAACTTGGATTAATCAAAAACATGTATACCATGTGTATAATATACAGTTAAAAAACACTATTGAACTCAAAATAGTACCATATAGAAGAGTTCCAAAAACTGTAAGGGATAAGTATATTATAAAATCAATGAAATTAATTGTAAAGGTATAGTGTATTATGTAGATGAACCAACAGATTGATTAAACAATGTAGTAATAATTGAAAAACCCGATAAAAGTATTAGAATATGTTTAGATCCACAGCATTTAAATACCTCTATTAAAGAATAAAATTATCCAATACCTACTTTTCATGAACTTAGTCCAGGACTATTGAATAAACAAATCATTACAGTGTTAGATTTGAAAGATGGGTTCTGGCAAGTAAAATTATTTGAGTCATCTAATAAACTTTGTTCATTTCCAAGTCCATTAGGTACACTAAAATTTAATAAATTGCCTTTTAGTATTAAAATAGGGCCAATAGTCTTTCAACAGTATAATATGAGATATTTTGGAGATATTCCTGGAGTAACAATTTATTTTGACGTTTTTATTATAATAGCTGATAATAATACCAGGCTATTCATTTAAGTGGGTATACTCATGGCTCGTTATCTCGGAAAGTATTAACTATTTCTAAACGCGTTATTTTACGATTTTTAGAAGTAAGTAAAAAATGAAGCTAGTTAACAAAAACAAAAACCATCATTCGTGTTGTAAACCATACGTACATTCGTTGAATAACTTTCACTATAGGTCTCATTATCGTTTACAATAGTAATATTGACAAACAAACAATAATAGTTTAGATTCTGAGCTGAACGAGGAATGTGTTAGTTTTGCAATGATATTTTTTTTAGATTCACAACGTAGTGAAAGATTTATTGGTTTTACTAAAATGTTTATTTATTTTAGATTTGGAGCAAAGCGAGAGGTCTATTGGTTTAACTATAATGTGTGTTTTGTATTTTTTTTTCTTGTGTCTGTGAACAACATTTCTACAAGAAAACTTGTTCCGAAGTATAGACTATAGCACCTTTTCTGAAAAATAATTTTCTTTCGTTGATGACTTAGGAGGTAATTTTTTGATTTTTCAATACGTTTTTGAAGTAATTGGAGAAAGTCCGAAAGAAAACTATAGGGAAAACAGCAAATATTTAAGGCACGCGGCGACGTTACCGGTTTCTTTGTGTTTATTATGTTTAACTTATGTTTTCTACCAGAAATATTACTCCAATTGAAAATGTATGTCCTTTTGAGAAATAGCCACTAAAAAAAAAAGTCGGTTTTTGATATCTAAAGTATTTTTCATAATAATTGGGAAAAATCAAAACGGACGAAATATATGATTTTTTTTTTCAAATTACGGCACAAAGATTTCATTATTTTAAATTTTTACGGTTTATATTTTTACCATAAATATTTTTCCAATAGATAAATGACAAGAGACCTTTTTTGTTGAATTTTTAATCTAGTTGGTGACCAAGAGAGTAGTTTTTTGATTTTCTCTATAGTTTTGTAATAATCGAGCAAAACCATTTGAAAAATATGCTGGAAGAACGGGAAAATTTACGAAAATAATTATTTTATAATTTTCAACTTTGATTTTTTATTGTGATTCAGTTAAAAATATTCATAAAGACTTTAAATGTTGACAGTATTCTTATATTTGCTTTTTATAGACGTGGTAGAATTTTCGAAACATTTGATCAATTTTTTGAGGTATTTATAGACATTTTAATTTTGCGAGTTTTGACGTAATATTTATCTAGTAGATAATCTATAAATACATTTTTAAACTTGACAGAAATGCTTGATAATTTAATAAGAGGTTCAAAATAAATCGTACTCACGCCAAAAAAAAAAAAAATAGTTTGACGTAGCATTTTTTTTTGTTTTTAAAAGCTTTTAAAATCAAATTTCAACGAAAACCATAAATATTAGTCTTTTAAAACATGTGTAACCGAACTTTGTTACAAAGAATTTTTCATTATCAATGGTTTATCGCTAGTTACAGGTATGAATTAAAGAACTTGATATATTCCACCTTTCTTACTACCCATCTACAACAATGGCCAGAGAAAGTTTTTTTTTTTAATTTTAAAGGGTTTTCATAATAAATGGGAAAAACTAGGAAAAACGTAGGAAAAACGGGAAATTTATAAAATGTATTGTTTTGAATTTGTAAATATTACGACCTTCCAGATATTCATAACCAAACTCCTCTCTCTGAATAGATTTTTTTAGTAATGATTATTCTTTGCGTACAGATAAACATTAAATTTCCCCTCTACATTTCTAACTTCACATATACTTTAGTGGTCCACCAATCTCACAAAGTATGTCCGTTTATTTTTAATATTAATTTTATACTTTACATGTACCTAAATAATAATAAAAACATCGATTGATGCTGTTAAAATTAGAATAGTTTACGTTTTTATCTTCTAAACAATGCGAGGATGAAAAATGTATTAATATTATTATGATTTGTTGTTCTTTTTTCTTTTTCATATTTGTTTACAACTTTTCAACAAAAATATTGCTCCATTCTTTTACCTCAACATTTAGGGGTGGTTTCTGATAGCAATACATTTTATATAGTTATTGCAGAGGTCATTTTTTGATTTTCCTTGTAGTTTTCTTTGTTATTCAGTCAGCAATAATCGTAGAGAAATTAAATTGTACATTTTTCAGACGAAAATGTAAAAAAATTTAAATTTAAAATAAGTACTTATCTAGTCATTTAATAATAAAAATAATAAATACTAAAACAAAGATCAAGGGGGAGATAGATCTCTCCTCGTAAATACGCCACTGATAGTAATAATAATAATAATAATAATTTATTGATTTCCAACAATATACAACTAATAACAATGTATACATAGAAAATACTTAAGCTATTGTTGGTCACCTCTAAACCGTGGCTATGCGGAGGTGAGAATACTTTACAAAGGTAAGGTAATAAGTATAAAGTGAACCGATAATATTTTACAGTTTATTGAATAAAATTACAAAGATAAAATTTTTAAAAAGTTTATTATATTGAAAATTATTAGGATTTAATTAATATTTCACACAAAAACTTAAAAATACATAATATGGTTACGATTAAACAAATGTTGTTCTTAGTTTAGGAATATGAATATTAACAGTATGTTTGAATCGAGTATTATGAACATGATTTAAAAATTTAATACAATTTTTATATTTAAACAATAAAGTGCATACATGACAAGTGTAAAGAAGAACAATTTAGTACATTTAATTCTTTATATAAAGTGGTAGTAGAGTGAAGTCTTGGATTATTATATAGGTATTTGATGAAATAATTTAGGGTGGTTTCTAATTTAATAGTATGAAATTTGTAGGCAGCGCCCCAAAAAAGAATACCATAAGTAACAATAAATTGAACTAGGGCTTTGTGTATCATAATTTTATTATTATCACACAAAATGTGAGACTGGCCCTGGCCGGAGACACAACGAAAAAAGGGTAGTAATAGCCAGAGTAAAATATACTATAATATATATGTTATTATTAACAATATACATATTATTTTAGAGTTGGCGCAAAATAATTACTAAATATTTATGGTTTTATAGTAGTTTTATTTACAATATGAGTATTTACAATACAATAATATTTACAAAATCACTACTATATAATGTATAGTTAGTACATAACATAAATTAGGGTGCCTCCGGACATATTTTAACATTTTCTTAAATTAGTCTGAATATGTAGTTTTGTATGTTAGTATGTGACCAACGATAAAAGGTGAAGAACCAGATCGATGACAAATCACCTATCAATTTCGCCGTTCTGTGGCCTATAGGCAACCAAACCGATAAGACGCCGTTCTCCGGTCGAAAAGGCAACTCAAAAGCCAATGACGCGTGAAGTAAGAAGACGATAACCACAATATTACTCCTAGCAAACAACAATGGATGGAAGGCGGTGGCGCCGTATGTACGGAGTTTATCCAGACATTTAAGGAGGTTTAGTTAAGTTATAGAGAGATGGCCTTGAAGATCGATTTAATCAAGTGCAATGACCACCAGGGTTCACAGCGAATCGGGCAATATACTATATTTAAAGGTGTACATGTATTTATCACCTATTCCAACGTGTGTGCCGGCTAGCGAAGAGCGATTGAAGGAGGTCTGGTCTGGGATGCCACGCAACTCAAAGATCTGGGCTGCCTCTCACACACCTCGCCGGGTGCTGGCGGATTTACACATGAATCTGACACCAATCACGGCCTCGAGCAAAGACGACAGAGCCGCAGAGATACTTGAGGCACTGGTATGGCAAAGCACTGGAAATTGATTGACGTACAGTGGCGTCGGTGACCAATCGTAATTCTGCCAAAAAGATATCAAGGTTGTACAAAAACAACGCAATGATTATGGTACAATAAGTATGACTTATTGTACTAAACACGATGTTAAAAGAGAAAACAATAATATGGCACCGACAACGAGTGAAAAAGGTGCATATAGTACAATAATAAGTATATGAGATAGGTACGATAGAATACGAAAACAATGTTAAAATTTGCAAACTATGGTATAATATACACATTATAGTTAGCAAAAAAAAAAATAAAGAAAATAATTATACAAAAGTACACAATACAAAAATTACAACACACTTCATAATACATAGTGGTAATGGGAAGCCACCGAGACCCAGACCGGTTTGCCCCAAATTGGTTGCCGCATTTACGGCGCTATCATTATCGTCCTTTTTGAAGGGATCCTTCAATATATTGGAAAGAAACACAATTTTATTATTGAATGAACTAGGTTTCCATACATGAATTGAACAGTTGTAACCCGAGATAATCCGTCCGATCCGCGATAGAGATTTGTATGAACTAACAATTATAAGAAATATGTTATTTTGCGAATGAGTACTAGATAATCAGTGTTTAACGGCTTATCAATATCTGTCTATTTTTCTATTTATGTTTATTTTAGTGACAATACAGATCGGAGAAAAGACATTCCCGTTATGATTTGAATAGTGGAACAAATTTTAAATTGGGTCTTGATAATGATGTAGAAGGCTCGCAGGTTAGAAAATAACTTCAATGCTTCTAAATCATTCGGATCATTACTTGTAGCATGATAATTGAGAGTAGCTTCGATTTATGTGAATAGCGTATTCAATTCTTCATTCGTCAAGGTATAGGAGCCGGAGTCTGGAGTCAAGCCCGGATTAAGAGGGAGTTCAGGGAGGGCCATGACACCCAGGCCACCAGATTCCCATGTATTATTATATACAGTAAAAATAATATTATATGGTGTCCTTCTTGAAAATAATATATTTATTTAATTAACTAGTGGATTTTGAATTGAGATCTACGTGATGTCTATACTATTTATTATTTTTCTTTGATTAAAACATATGTTGATTAGTAAACATTTAAAAACAATTTATATTATTATAGTATTTCAACGAGAACCCCGTTGAAAAGTATGGTCTCAGAGCCTCTAAATGTCTTAATCCGGGCTCTTGGATTTCAAATCTGTTGATTTGATTTTAGGTGACAATCTTAGGCTACACTCTATATTAAGATTTATAGAAAGTTTTATTGCTTAATACCCTGGTCGGTTCTGTAAAAGTTCTAGCTCTGAATGCCAAAATTGATTAGTGCAAAATGATAATAATTTAAGAGATTCACTTAACATTACCTGTGACGTTATGACTAATACCTCAAACAGGTATAAACGAAAAAAGTTTTTGGACGAGTAGTATAAAAAGAGCGGTTCTAACTTAGGATCAGGAACAATTGGAAACATATTATATTATTTAGCGAAATATTTGATGCCATTTTTTGAAAAGGTTTTTCATTATTTCTCAATTTCTCAATCCTACCAATATAAGTTGTGCAGAGTACAGAAGACAAACATTACCAAGTTTTAAGTCACTACATGTATTTATAACCAAATTACAGCAACAAAACTACCAAAAATTAAAATTCCTTAAAAGTCCAAAATTGGCTCAAAAGTTGGCAACAAAAAAGGTGTCTTGTGATATTTCGATTAAATCATTTTTTCTAGTAGAAAATGTCGTTCGTGTTTTTATAAAATAATAAAATCTTGAAATTGTACGTTTTTATTCGTTTTTAATAGAATTATGTAATTTCTCAGGAACACTATAACAGTACCTACCCAACTATTATTGAACTACTCAATATTGTTCTAGCATCCTTTTATTACTAATGGACAGAATTTTGGAAAACAATATTAATAAAAACAATGTCATAGCATTTTTAATGATCTCTCACTACCAAGCGCTTTATTTATTTAACACGACGTATCCACGCGTCTGCAGCAGGCCTGGTGGTGTATATTTAATCGCATAAAAAATATTATAAACGAGTCGGCAGTTTCAGAGATAAAGATAATTTCACCCGATGGACAAATTTAGTAAATATAAAGCAATAATAAAATACATAAATCCAATAATAAATTTGGTCTTCCCTTCTGCATGATAAATAATATTTATACATTTATAATAATATTTACTAAAAAAGAGAGCCGATCTGGAACTGATGTTACCACTGTTGTAGGTGGGAATTTAGAAAGGTAGGATACATAAAGTTATTTAATTTATATCTGTAAGCAACGGTAAACCATTGTTGACAAAAAACGATTCTGAACATAATATTCTATTATATACATTTTGAAATGCCATCATTTTTTCCCGGCTATTCCCATTTCTTATGAAAACTACTTAGAAAATCAAAAATCAATTTGAACCGTAAGAAAAAAGAACCGAAATGCACCAAAAAAGGTTTCTTCAGTTTCTTGTAATTTTTCCATTAGAACACTATTTCTGATAGAAAATGTCGTCCATATTTATTTAAATTAATGAAATCATAAAACGTAAAAACCCGTATTTTTTTTTTCCATTTAAGCACTATTATTAAGAAAACGGAGTCGAAAATCAAAAAATGTCTAAAACTAGACTTTTTAGAAAAGTTGTTATACGAATAGAGTGAAACAAGTTTACTAGGAGAATACGTGTATACAGACTAATAAAGAAAGGAAATGAAAAAATAAACATCATTATAAAACCAAAACATTCCTCTCTACGCTCAGAATCTAAAAGTATCTTTTTAAACATCGGTCATGCAGGGGCTATCATCGAATTTGCTAATTTGTTATTATCGTTATGATTATTATGGCTAATTGACTATACTTTTTAGATTCTGACCGTAGCAAAGAATATATTGGTTTTACAATGATGTTCAATTATTTTTTTCTTTGGTTTGTGTTCTATAATAATCATGTTCTATAAATAAATAGGACTATTAATGCAATATTATTAACCGAGCTCGACTTAGAATCGTCTTTCGTCAGCAATGGTAACTAGCAATTGCAAACTAGATCCGCCATTGAAATCTCAATTAAGAAGAGATTTTTGTTCAGACGTGTGATTTGGGGAGAGTTGGATGATCGTTACTTACAGTTATAAATTAAATAAACTTATTTATCCTACCTCCCAACTGTCCACCTACAATATTGGCTGCACCCAACCGTGTATCTGCTCGTCTTTTTCTCTTACAATTATCCAAAATCACCAATTTAATGAAAATAAAAAGGAATGTAGCACTACTGGGCACTCATAATAACATCCCAAAGTTTCATTAAATTCGGAATTTTTCTAAGGTACAGCCCCTTCGATTTTACTCTGTAACTGGATTAAGGACTTACAGACAATAATATTATAAAATTCGTGAAAGAGTAATATGTAATATAAAATAAAACGGTGGCGCCAAAATGTCCGGGTCCGGCATCCACGTGCGAAGTATGTCTATTTTTTTTTTTAGCGTGTTTCTTAATTATTTAAAAAATTACAAGGAAAGTAAAAAAAAAGATTTTTTTTAATGCACTAATATTAAACATAATTTGCTACCACAAATCTCTTATAATCACTGTTCAGACGGAGATAATATCTGGTAGAAAAATAGTTTTTTTTATAATAAAATATAAATTTTAGTACCTTTACAGGGTGATTTTTTTTATCATGAACCATCAATTATCTCTGAGGATTTTATGTAAATTTGATTTCTGTTTTTTCTAACCATTATGGAATCGTTTAAGCTGTATTTTAAAACCATTTTTAATTTTTATCCCTACTCCGTATAACTTAAAAAAGTACATACTTTTGATTTTCAAATGGAAACTCCCCCATTAATATAGAAGTATAAATTGCCTATATATAACTCTTCCTTACTCCTCTGGTCTAAACTTTATACTGTTATAACTCATTAACGATAAATTTGATATTAGTGTTATGTATATAAACATTTCTAGAAAAAAATTATCTATTCAAATCTGTGTTCAAAAGGGTGGTTTCTATTTGAAAATCAAAAGAATATACCTATTTAAGGTATATGGAGTAGGGATAAAAATTAAAAATGGTTTTAGAATAAAAATTAAATGATTCCATAATGATTAGAAAAAACAGAAATCAAATTTACATAAAATCTTCTGAGACATTTCCTAGTTCATGATAAAAAAAAATTCCTATGATAATGGGGACGAGTGCGGCCACTGTTATGATAATTTAATGTATATCTGTAAGCAACGATAAACCATTGATTACGGAAAAACGATTCTGAGCGGAGTTCAGTTGATAATGATGCTTTGACAACAATATATATATACATTTCATTTCATAATAAAATAATTAAATAGGCTTTATATATTTTTTTTTAATAATATTTATTTAATGTACCGATTTTCCCGTTTTTTCTGTTTTTTCCGGTTTTCCCATGTTTTTTCCTGGTTTTTCACATTTGCAGGAAAAATTCTTGAGAAAACTGAAAAACGACCTCCTTATAGTACTTCTTCATACCGATTTACTTTCAGAAAAGGTGCTACATTTAGAAATCCGAGCAAATTTTCTGGTAGAAAAGTTGTTAACAGATAAAAAAAAAAACAATACATCTTTATAAAACCATAAGCTACTTCACTCCATTCAGAATCTAAAAACCATTTTGTACAGTATTAATAAAAAAAAATATTATATATCATATCGTAGGTTTATAGTGTTCACTATATTTTAACAATATTATAAAAATATATACAAATTAAATTATCGTACAGCCTATCGTTAAAATTATAGTTATAATAATATGAAAATTGATATTCAAATAAAAGAAAAATCTCTTCTTACGAGTTTTATCGTATAAATCATTTATTTATTTTTTAGGTTAATAAAAAAAACAAATTGTTGAACACTAAATCAAATTACGGCCTACAGGTTTTAAATTAGCCCGTCGTAACTATCTATATGATTAAGTGGGTTAAATAATATCGAACACAAGCATTCGCTCAATACCAAACAGGTTATAATCGACTTGTTATTCCAATATTATTTTTATTTAATTTTAATTTGTTATAAGCCTATAGTCAATTATTGGAATTTAATGCTTTCGTTTATATCGTTTATAGCATTTGGAACGCGGTTTTTTGTTGGTCCAAACGAATGCATAATATAATGACAGTTTTAGCGGACTCAAGGAAGGTACGTTCTAATGATTAAATAAAATCCATTTATAATCACAACTAACGGTAGGTATATCAAAGCACATAATTAATAATAAAATTAGTGTCATACCTATACAGCAAAACGTAACGTCATCCAACTCTCCCCAAATCACATGTCTGAACAAAAATCTCTTCTTAATTGGGATTTCAATGGCGGATCTAGGCTTGTGTAGTATATTGTTTCCATAATAATTGGGAAAAACCGGAAAAAAACGTATTTATTTGTAAATATGGATATTTACGAAACACAGATTTCATTCTTATAAATTGCTACGCTTAATTTTTTCTACCAGAAATCTTGCTCAAATCAAAAATTTCCAAAAGATCTTTTTATTGTCTTTTGGATCTATTTGATGAATAAGTAAGTTATATTTTGATTTTTTTTAAACCAAATATCGTACCATTGGAGCAAGACCGCCTCTTCTTTAAATTTATGATTTTGAAAAAAATCAATTTTAAATTTCAAATTTGAACTGATGATGTAATTTTTACATTATTTCAACGATTTGAACTTTTATTTAACATTGCAATCTGTACTTTAAAGTAATGTAGCATACAAAATTATTATCTTCTTGTTATTAATAGAATTTAGATTTAAAGTGGTTTTTTATTATATTTCATCATACAACACTGCCACATTGCAATTGAACGTAATACATTTCATTTAAAAAACAATATCAACCATAAAAACTAATATGGCAGTTTCCAATATTACTTTTAAGGTCACTGATTATAAAAAATAAAACTGTAAAGCACCACAAACGTACTTATGGCAGTTTTGAATATCGAGACCATGATTAATTTATGATTTAACAGAAATTTATACACCTACATTTAGAAATGTGGCAGTATTACGTTCATTAAAGCAAAAAAACAAAAAAAATGTTTTACTGACACAAATCTGGGACGCAGAATGTAATCAAGATAACGTTTGTGACAGTCTGCCATTATGTAGTCAAAATTGTTGTGGTTCTAATGATATATCAAACATAAAAGTACCAAATTTTGAGTTATGGCGGTCTTGTTCCAAGGGTGCGATATCACAATAATTAGAGAAAACTGGAAAAATACGTAAAATAGAAATAAATTCACGGTGTTATCAGTTTCATTATTTTTAATTTTTTCCAATTTTCTTTAGTACTAAAAATATGTTCTAAATTCTAAGAACAAATTTTTCTGAAAAAAAATTTTGTCTAGAAGGTGTATAAGAAAATCATTTTTTATATTTTTAATTTTCTAATTAATTGGAAGAAATCGGAAGGTTAGGTTATGTTAGATAAATATAGGAAAAACAGAATATTTATTGAAATTACTACTCTGTTTTATTTTTAGATTCTAAACGGAGTGAAGAAGCTTATGGTTTTATAGTGATGAATATTTTTTTTTATCTGTGAACAACTTTTCTACCAGAAATATTGTTTCGATTTATAAGTTTAGCACTGTTTCTTAAAAGAACTCTGACAATAGTGATACTTTAAGGATATCAGTTTTTGATTTTCTCAAGAGTTTTCATAATAAATGGGGAAAAACAAAAAAAAACATGGAAAACCGGGAAAAAACGTTGGGAAAACAGGAAAATAGGTACAATATTGAACAAATATCATTAAAGATAAAAATATGCATGTTTAATGCATATTTAATTATTTTACCATAATATGTCATATATATTATTGACAATAAAGCAACAATATCAACCGAACTTCGTTAGAATCATTATTTCGTTAGCAAGTGTTTATCGTTGCGTACAGATATACATAAATCTGTCTTTATCCTACCTTCCCAGCCTCCTTGTTTTTTTGTAATTTTATTAAAAATTATCGTAGAGACATACAGTTTTCAAAAAAAACCTATTTATATTAATTTTATTGACGTAGTTTTTGCGCTATTTATAGACTTTTTACATTTTATAGTTTTTAAAATTATTATTTAGTAGATTTTATATGGATACAATTATTTTGACCAAGCAGAAATTTAAAAAAAATGCATACTAGGTACTTTGCGTCTATAACCTAACGTAAGTACGTAGAATACGTTAAACTGTTATTTTGAATATTTTAGGATATATGTTAAAGTTTTGTATTTAGTTAAATTTTGCACCAATCGGTCGCTTCATCTATCCAAAAAATATGATCACGGACGCATGAAAAAAATACCGGCCATATTATAAACGTTAAATTAAAAATGAATTATCTTATAACTATTAAAATTTGTTAAAATGTACTTTTTAACACAAAATATATAATATAGAGAGTCGTAGAAAGCAGTATCACCTGTTTTTTTTTTTTTTAATATGTATAAAATATAATTCATTTTCGTTGCAACACTGAGTTTTAATTAAATCGATGAATATTTTTTAAATATATACTAATATACTTGAATTTTATTAACGTGAAGATTTATTTTTACCATATGAGGAAAACCACTATGTTCTATAATTTTTTTTTTTTGAAAAGTGACAACTTATCAGCTGCCAATAATAATTACCTACATACTAACTAAAAATAACTATACTTACTTACTAAGTACTATTGCTTAAAGTTAATAATAGTAGTCATAAAAACAAAATAATAAAAAAAACAAATCACTATGAAAATCTATAGATTTCTTGTGATGTACACAAGCAACGAATCGAATATTATTATTATTATTATAAATGATCAATGGTAACAATTACTTTGAGAAGCTATGCAATCATGACTTTTGAATTTTATATTTTATATATATATATATATATATGTATGAATGTATTAAGTATGTGAATATCTGTGATTATAAATATGATATTTATCACTTTCACAAAATGATAGAACATTAATTTTCATTATTGTCTTAACATTCTGATATCATTAGTAGGTACCTAAACATTGTTTATAATTACCAGTAATTATGTTATATTGTATTTAATTGTTTTATTGACTTGACCTATATTATATTAGACTACAGATATAAGGTACCTACATTACATATTCATTGGATACAAATTAAGTGTAGGTAAGTATCTACATCGTGAAGTGTTTACATACCAAATTAAGTTAAATTAAGTTAAATAGCTACAATAACATCAAACTAGAGTCCCTGGCTAATTTTTGGATAATAAAAGGTTTTATAAAACTTGATATGTATATATGCACTAAACATAGTTATTATTTTTAATAATTGAGCAAAATTAATAAATACGTAAAAAGAACGGACAAATTTACGAAAAAAATCATTACCTTTAGCATTTGACATTTTGTTTTTTGTAATGAAATTCAGTTAAAAATATTCGTAGACGAGAAATTTTGACAGAAAACTTTTGAGGAAACATTTGAACCACTTTTGAGCTGTTTAAAGATATTTTAAATATTGAGAGATTTTTACATAATTTTTATAACTGATAAAATTGACAATTTGAAAATTTGAAAGGAGGCTCATTAAAAGTTGTACTAATTGGGCAAAACAAATTGAGTATCATGCAGTATTTTTTTTTTTTTTTTTTTATTAGAGTTTAAATCGAATTTTGACAAAAACCGTAAAATTACGGCCATTCAAAACATGTATAACTGAACTTTGCTCTAAATCGTTTTTCGTTAGCAATGGTTTTCTTTAGTTACAGGTATAATAAGTAACTTTATGTAACTCACCATCCCGACTACCCACCATCATCAGTGGCCGCGCCCGTCATCATCAGCACCTTTTTTTTTCTATCTATAAAACAATTTTCTACCAGAAATAGATAGGAGTGTAGTACTTTTTCTTATTTATTGATTTTCCAAGGAGTTTTCGAAATAATTGAAAAAAAAAACGAAAAAAAAACAAAGAAATATTACTCCAATCCAAAAATAACAAGAGATTGATTTCGATCTTTTCAACACATAGTTACTAGTTTTTTTTAAGTTTAAGGTATTATTCATAATAATTAGGAAAAACCCAAAAATTAAAATTGATTAGTTATGAACTTCCAGAGATTAATTGTGTTTCAGAAAAAAAAAATGTCAATGTCAAATTTAAAATAAACCGATTATATTATAACTTATTTATAGTTTCTAATTTTGAATATATACCTATACGTATATGGTACCAAAACAACAATGGTAGGTAGGTAGATAAGTAATTAGGAACTTATTACTGTTTTTGGTATTCGACTAATTTGCTGGAGAGGTGTGTTATTACTGGCCACGTGTTATTAATTTGATGGCAATGAATCGACGTTTTTATTTTCAAAACGATTCAAGCCAAAACTCATTTGTTAAAAAATACTAGTGATATATTCGCCGCAGTGATCCATTTATGACGACCTAATATCCACGACCTATGCGTTTCAAAAACAGTGTTACACATTTTCTTTTTTTCGACATTTTAATTTGCTAAAGTACCTAAATAGGTATTTATGAAAAATTCTTCATAAAGAATATAATTTGAAATATTTTCTCCACGTTTCATGTAAAACAAAACTATAACTGTTCATATATTTTGCAACTTATTATAAATGGTTAACAAATGATTTTAATGCCTTATCTTCTACTTATATTAATATTTCTAAAAGAAACATGGTTCGAGGCAAACATTTTTAATTTTAATTTTTTTGTATTATATACTTAATAAAAATGTACAGTTATGAAGGAAAAAATAATCGTTTTTAGGCATAAAAATATAATATATTATACTTATACCGTTTTATTACAGATACGATCGGATAGAAGAAAACTTGTTTTTATTCTCATCGCGCCGTATTTTGCACATTGAATATATTAAAATGTTCTCTATTTAAAATTATGTTTTGACGCGGACGACATGTTATAATAAAATTTT
Source organism: Cinara cedri (assembly GCA_902439185.1). Classification (NCBI taxonomy): domain Eukaryota; kingdom Metazoa; phylum Arthropoda; class Insecta; order Hemiptera; family Aphididae; genus Cinara; species Cinara cedri. The sequence continues at coordinate 205,941 of CABPRJ010001922.1, forward strand.
AATTGAACACGAATAATCCAAATTTTGTTATTAGATTTTAGTTTATATGTATATAAATATAAGGTATGTACAAATACTGGTCATTTACCAGCTATTCTTCGTATAAGTTTAACAAAAACGGCTAAAATTAGACGTATCGTGCTTATAAATCAGTTGTTTTTTAGGTAATTATTTGAAAATTCTATGCAACTGCACAGGAAAGTGCAGGTTATAGTATGATATATGAAGCTTGTTACTCGCTTGATGTATATCTATTTTATTTGGTGTTCGGCATTTCATTCTCGTTGTTAAAATAAAAATAATATATTATTATTATATCTATAAATAAACTTATCGTTTGGAAAATTCGGAATTTCCGTTGGACATTTTGTTCTGCCGCAAAAAATCAATTTATTATTTTAAATTTATACTTACGTGAATGAAACACTTTTTTCTTTTTGTGAATTAAGAGATCAAAAAAGTTTCCAGAACCATCTAGTGGCGAAAATTTGTTTAAGCTACTAAGCAGTTTTGTATAAAATTGCAAAAAGACCTCGTACAGCTCAAAAACCAAGATCTGTACAGTTAAAACAATGATAAAATACCATTGACAATGATTAATGGTAACTTTATGGAAATAATTGTATATGATTTGGTAGGTATTCTGTGTATAAAATCGTTTGGCCAAACAAAAATGCTTGGAACATTTAATCGAAGGTTAAATTATTGGCATTATAAGCAGAACTTAGTGGTTCAAAAAATATTGAGATTAGTGTATTTTTTTTTTTGTAAGAATTTTAATATCAAATTTTAACGAAAATCGTAAATATTACAGCCTTTCCAAACATTTATAAATGAACTTTGCTCCGAATCATTTTTCATTAACAATGGTTTAGTATAGCTCACCAATATAAATTAAATAACTTTATGCATCCTACCTTTTCAACTTCTCAGCTATAACATTGTCCCACCCGATGTACGAAGTATGTCAGTTTTTAAATCGCGATTCTTGCATAATAAGTAGTGCTTTTATGCACTTAAAATGATCTGAATATGTAAACGAATATGCACCAAAATAATACCAAATATTATGCTATCACCACATATAACAAGTTTTTCTGTAGAATTTACCAAAATATGCAAAAACCAGAAAAATAATGGCACGGCAGTTGAAATCCAACCTCAGGAATCGAGTACAGACGTAAATCAATCTGCAAAAAAAAAGGAAGAAGTTTGTAAAGGATATCCCTATTATTTATTTTATTTATGTATTGAATTTACGCCAAAGGCTTAAGTATAGTAATTTAATGTATAAAAAAAAATAATCAAACTTAATAATTAATTTAAATAATAAGAATGATGAGAGAAATATACATTGTCCCAACTTGAAAATAAACAATTCAAAAATTATTTTAACAAGTAACAATTTTAATAAATGTTTAATAATAAAAATAATATTAAAATATCAGAAAAAAGGCTCGCAACACAAATTCTAGACTTTTACATTTTCATAACAGATTGGTTGCCAGTCCGTCATAAGCTAGTGGTTATACGTTTAGATGTATATAGTTACTAAATAGCGGTAATGGATATAAATAATATATAATTACTTATTAATAACACTAATACGTATTGTTTTTCGTGTTTTCAAACGTACCTGAGTCTTTCTATAAATTATTTTTAACATAAATGAATTAAAAGTTATTTTTGTTTCATCAAATTGGTAATAAAATCCAAAATTGTTTTGAATATTTCATTATTCCTGTAACGAAACTGATTTTTTTTTTTTTTTTGGTTCCATTTCGAGCTCTATTTGATTTGATGTACGACTTACATAAGATTCATTGTTTATCAATTATAAACTTAAAACAATTAAAAATATAAACCATAAGAACGTAGGAAAAGGTATTCAATTGTATATCTATTTTAAGATTAAGCAAAGATAAGTTACTCGAGTAAGGTATATTGAGCGGTGGTAAAAAAACTGAAAAATAATGTTCAAATAAAACTTAAACAGTTTCATAATGATTGAAAAAAAAAAAAATTTACTAAATTAATTTATAGTTATACCAAGAAAATCGCTTGTTCGTGAACAATGGATAAACCTGTATAATATACGAAAATCACTCTCTGCGAAGAATGGCAGCCTACCAATAAGTACATGTATACCTATGTGTAATAATAATTTTCTGAAATTATAATTTTAGATCTCGAGATTATATATTGTATCTAATATCTATGTAATTTTTAATGCAATAGAACACGTATAAATACCGTAGGGACTTTGTACCTACAGTTCTTATTACAAATAAATTAAGTAAAACTGAATAAATAATACGTTAAAACCATGTACGATGTTTCCAAGGTTATAATTTATGTTGTTTAATTCTTTGTTTATCCATTTATTTCGTTGTAATCCTAAAAACTTGGAATAAACATCAATTTTTCAAATATTTATATTTAGTCAAACAATTTATAACCTATAATTTGGTTATAACCTACAAAATAAAAACTAAAATAAGCTGATAATGGGAGCGGGTTCTGCTACTATTGTAGGTGAGAAGTTAGGAAGGTAAGATATAGGCAAGAATTTATTGTAGGTATATCTGTACGCAACGATATAAACCTTCGCTAACGAAAAAATGATTTTGAACGGAGTTCGATTGATAGTGTTGCTTTATCAGCAATCTATATATGTCATGTTATGGTAAAATAATTAAAATATAATAGGCATTAAATATTTTCTTTAATAATATTTGTTCAGAATTGTACTTATTTTCCTGTTTTTTCTATGTTTCCCCTCATTTTTTCCCATTTATTATGAAAACACATGAGTAAATTAAAAAATCAACTACTTGAAATACCATCCCAGTTCGATTTCCTTTTATAAAATGTGCTATCATTATAAATTGAAGCAAAATTGCTGGTAGAAAAGTTGCCTACAGAAAAAAGAAGACCGTAATAGTTTACTAATACATTTCGTATATTTTCTTGTTTGTCCTGCGTTTTTTTCCGATATTTTCAATTTATTAATAAAACTCTTGAGAAGTTATCCACAGAACAAAAAATAAATATAAACATCTTTGTAAAATCAATACATTCCTCGCTCCACTCAGAATTTAAAATACCTGTCAAAAAATTTACAAAATATTTTGAAAATTATATTACGTCTAGAAAAAGTGACGTACAACTCTCAGCGAAGTTCGGTTGTACATGTTTTAAAATGTTGTATTTTTTACTCAACTTTTTTTTGTTCAACACTAAGAACAATACTTATAAATGAATGTCGGGTTAAATTGCCAAGCATTTCTGCTCGGTTAAAACATTTTTATCCACATTTAAACAAATAAAAAATAAAAATGTGGAAATATCAAATGCCAATAAATACTTAAAAATAGTTAGAATGTACAAATTTTACCCCGTCTAGAAAAAGTTAATGTAACTTACTCTGTAAAAATATCAGGTTTTGGTTTCTAACCAAATCACATTCCCTTGGGAAGCTATATTATATTGGTGTAAGTGTTTTTCCAGTCTTTGTAGCAGTGTAAGAAAGCTTAAACTGGAACCATATTCAGCTCCTAAAAAAATACGCTTCTTCGGAGTGATATTGTAATGGATAAATTGATAAATTAAAAAAATCGCTATTTTTGTGCATTTTTAAAACGAAGACAACAATAAATACGTATTTATTTATTTACGTACACGAGTATATACTCTATACAGATAGATGTTTTATATGAACGAATTCCCAAAGTAATAGGTACCTTTGTAATATAATTATTATTGTCATCGTCGTTTTCATTGATAAATTCGTCTATATATTTACACGTACATTCACGTACGTGTTCGTCTTTATTAGCAGTGTTAAAACTACTATTAGTTTAACTTTCTCACTTCTCGTCTCCGTCATATACTTCCGATCGTCATATCGCCACACTCCGCCCATCGCGTGTCACGACGTTTAAACACAGAAATCCTTTCTCCGGTCCTCCACTTTACACCTATATAATATACGACTCTGGTAAATCGCATGCGGAAACGTACAACACCAAGAACCGGTTTCCATTTCGTCTGTTTTACGAATCTGAGCTGGTTCACTTTTTTTTAAAACTTTTTTTTCGGGTGTATTCGTATTTCATTTTAGTTTTTTAATTGAATGTTGATCGATGACGGACTACTGAATACCCATCATATTATAAATATCGCTTCACGCCCAGTTGGGTCCTGGGTGGATATGGTCTTTACAGACCGTATCATAATTCGTCCCAAGCGGTAATATGCAAACATATGCAATCCGTCGTGATTTTTCATTAATTATAGGTTTGGAGTAAAAATCGTTTAGAATAGAAATGAATAGAAAACACAAAAAATAAAAACTAAATAAATTAGTACACATCATAGTAAAACTAATACATTCGTCGTTATACTCCGAATCTAAAAATAAATGTAAGCATTAATGCAAAATTTATTTTTAGCTGACACAATTATAGTATCTATGCATGATAAGGAGTAAATTTATATAATCACACATCGGTTAAAACAATGAATTCGACTTTAGGAAACTTTTTTCGAAATAAAAATTTACTTTGAAGATTGTAACAATCTTATCAGCTTATCAACTTGAATACAGGTAGGATGATTATAATTTGAACACACTAGATATTAAATTAGAATTATCGTTTAAGATTTTAATAAATACGACACAATAAACTCAAGTTGTGGTGAATTAGAATAACAATATATAAAATTCATCGATCGGTTTATTGTGTTACATTCTGTTTTATATTACAGTTCTTTTAAAATATAAAGATGTACAGCTAATACAGTGCGGAAATGCACATGGTCAATGCTAAATTATACCGGTTTTCGATTTAAAAATTAGGTTAGAGCTAAATAAATATTATAATTTATCGCTTCATTAACATGGCTATACTATATGCATTCACGACTAATATTTATAAAACAAAAATAATCCACTTGAATATTATGCTTTATTTTAGTATAATCGAAATAATTAATTTATAATATTAGATTAATATTATTATAAGTATATTAATGCGTGTAATGAAAATGTTGTCATACACACGAACCTTTATAATATCATTTTTAAATTTTTGTTTATTTTTGCGTAAACGTTGTAGGAGCTAATTTTCGAAATTTTTTCAATTATTTAAAGTTTGAAAATTATTTTTAACATTAATAGATTCGCCTTAAAGATAAGGCTTATTCATTATTGTACGATATCCATTTATAAGAAAGAAATACTTGATTTACTCTTCACAAAACTCTCTACAGGTCACATTGAACTCCGATTTTCGATTAGTTTGTATATAACGTACTAACGTTAGATAAAAAAAAAAAATTCAATATTTATTTATTTTGCTGCAATATACAAAAATAACAGTTAATTAATTACTTAATTCATTAAATTCAGGTAAAATACAATTTAAAAATAATTGTACACCTCCTATAAGTATGACTTGTATTGGAAATATAGTTCTTTAATCAAAGTTATACATTACAATGTTAAATAGTTAATGTGACTTATAATAGAAAACAATTTAATAGGTATAAAAAAGACATTAATGGTAGTTAATAATATAACATGTATGTTAGATTTAAAATTTTTTTTGCAATTATACTCTTATATTTTGTAGATACATGATAAAAACATTTTCATATAAAATAAAAACACAAAATTCAGATTTATACTTATCAAACTACTATTCATTAGTTGTTAGATTTCTTCATGACTTCTAATATGGAATTTTCAGGAAATTTTTTGCCGCAATCTTGAACAGTTTTTAATAAAAAGTTACCATAATTTGGTTTACAAATTATTTAGCTAGAAAATAGTTTTAATTTAACACATTTTATAATTAATGCATTTAAATAAATCATTTTTAAGTTTTATCACTACACTCTTCCATGTTCCTCTCGGTAGAATTGATGTCCATCAAGTTGGTACCGGCACATTATGCTATGTCTATAAAACTAATATCAACAAATTACTAGGAATTTGCTAGATTTTGCTATTTTATTTTTAGAATTTGCTAGTATTTCAAAACGCCGTAAATTAAACTTCAAATTTGCCGGTGCTAACTTGTCGCAGAACCAGCACACTGTCCGATCCGTTCGAAAGTGGTGTCGAAAAATGTCTAGTAGTTTGCTAGATTTTGTTAGTTCATTTTCGGAATTTGCTACAATTTGGTTTTTCCGGAAAATCGGAAGCAATTTCCAAAAATGACCTACAAAATTTAGCAAATTCTTAACATCATTAAAAAATACTGGCGGTGCTCGTTCTCCAGACGTTCCAAATCCTCCATGACACTCGACAGTCGTATAAATAAGGTTATACTATAAAATCGCTAGCCATGAAAATGGTATATTATCTTTATTTTGATAATTTCAAGTTGATAGGTATCCAATAGAATAAAAAAAAAATTTGTGAAATGTGACTGTTTGACTGTTATAACCTATTCTTCGGTCTTGGCAAAATTTAGCAAATTACTAGCAATTTGTTGATATTACTTTTGAATCGATCGGATAATGTGTGATAATGTGATCGGATAAGGTGCTGTATCAAGTTAGCATCTGTAAATTTGAAGTTTAATTTACAGTGTTTTAGAAAGATAGCAAATTCTGAAAATAAAATAACAAAATCTAGCAAATTCCTTGAAATCTTTTGATATTAGTTTTTTAGGCCTAGCATAATGTGCCGGTGTCAACTTAACGGACGTGCAGAATTATTACGATTTTTTAATTTCTCATGACAGAAGCTCCTTTCTTAAATAAATCTATTTTGTTCCACGTTTTAGGATGACATTTTAAAAGGTCATTTAAAAATTTTGAATAACATTATTGATTTTTTTAAACTTAACTAAAATGTGGTATCTTCATCTACTAAATCTGTTCCAAATTCTCTTTTTGATTCTGAGTGGAGCGAAGAAACTTATGGTTTTACAAAGATGTTTATTAGTTTTGTTTTTTCTGTGGACAACTTTTGTACCAGAAATCTTGCTCCGATTTACAATTTTAGTAGTTTTTGTGAAAAGAAATTGGAGAAGGGAGGTATTTTAAAAAAGTTATTAGTTGATTTTTCCAGGAGTTTCCCCAACAAATGAGAAAATCCCGAAAAAACTGAAGAAAAACGAAAAAATAGGGATAATATTAAACAAATATTATTGAACAAAATATATAATATCTATGTAATTATTTTACTATAATATGACATGTATATTGTTGGCAAAGCAACATTATAAACTGAATTTCGCTCAGAATCGTTTTTTCGTTAGCAATGGTTTTTCGTTGCTTACAGATACACATTAAATTTCTCCTCTATTGTACCTTTCCAATTTCTCACCTACAACAGTGGTCCATCCATGTGTGAAGTATGTTCGTCTTTTTTTATTATTAATTTGTTTGATGTATCTTTTTTGTCTTGATTAACATGATTCAACATTTTTTCGTCTTCATTATTTCAATTTTATTATTTACTCTTTCATAAAATAATGAAAAAAAAACGTTATCTTCATTTAAATAATACAAATGATTAATAATTGTAAAATTAGCTACATCAAAAACATTTTTATTGATTGTTCTTTAATATTGTAATTTCCTCAACCATTGAATATCGTTGAATAGAATTTTTTTTGGGCTTTTTGCGAAAAAAAACAGTGCTTAAAGTAACATTTCACAACAAATAAAATTAACTATACTAGAGATTTCTACTAATCTTTTTTAAACGAAACTCTCAGCGTAATAAATTGCTTATAGCCATCCATCTTGCCAAATGATACGCTCCAATAATAAGCATCATTATAATAATGATATCATACAGTTTTTTGTAAAATAAAAATTTAAGTAGGTGGGTGTATGACAAGCTGTGAAATTGTATAGTTTTCATAAAACTTTGAGCTTAAGTCACCCCGTGTTAATAATGTTTAATTGACCTCAAATAGAAACTATTACAGACACTATTTAGAAATACATTGAAACAAATTTTCGGCCGGTGCTTTTTAAAATTCCTAACTTCAAAAAAAAGTGGCACGCTCATAATTACTCTATGTCTAAACATAAACATATTATAAACTACTATTTAATTTTATTAGATGTGCTGTTTAAAATTAGAATCAATGGAAACAAATATTTTAAAAGTATTTCTAATACATTTTTACCGATTTATTCGAATAGGTACGAATTATTCTAAACGCAAAATACAAATATTCTTTATAGTATAATACAAGGCTTAAAAGTTCTAATAATAATAGAGAACAATTGCACCTATATAGGTATATCGTTTCAGACACTGCAATACAATAGCATCATGCCTAATAATTTCACTTGCAGTTTACAATAATAATATTAGTAACAATATAATACCTGATATTATAATAGTTGTTTTGTTTTTTTTTTATTAGGTATACCGGCTGAAAACACAGTCATTATTGTTTCGTTTAATGTCGTGTTTTGTTTAAACGGATATTATATTAAACGGGTTATCAAAAGTGTTCGCGTGATTTGAAACAGCTAATAATCATTAAAAATGTACAACTATATGTAATAAATATTATAATGAATGAAACGTATGCGGAAGACACGTGTTTTATGTGCGTAATTATTATGCGCACACGTTTTATTATCTATTTTTCTGAGAAGACTGTGTAGTTTTTCATTTTGGCCACTGCTTGGTCGGGGGAAAAACCGGATATTATAATCGACTGCTACAGTATGATGTCAGTATTTCGATAATAGTGGCCAAATCAAAAGTGGCCCGGGAAAATAGCCATATAACTAAATGGATAAATGGAAACTCATTGGGAGATGCTGTGTAACAATCTATAGTCAACAATCGTCTATTTCGACTGTTACTTACCATTGACAATCGATCGCTATACAGTATCCCTCAATGAGTTTCCACGAACGATTGTAAACTATCATACGTATCGATTGTTATCGATGATGTATAATGGTGTATATGTGTGTGCGTGTGTGTGCACGCATAATAAACGATCGTGTCGTTGTCGTTGGTATACCTGTTGGTCGATGATACCAACGGTTGTAACAATTATTATACTGTCGTTGACGAAAATCTATGTAGAGGAAGACGACGACGACGACGACGATTATGTAATATCTATGAAAATACATATAATATTTTTGTGTAGGCACTTATAATTACGATATTGTCGAAGAGGGTGTACGGAATAATGCGGGGTGGTTTAGATTATATGATGGGGTATGGCGACGCGCGCGAAGACACAATTAGATACCGTACCTTTGTACCGGCAGCCGCTGACATTCTGAGAAATTCGATATGCGTTGGCCGGCGGTCGTCTAATAGGCGGGCGGGGAAACATTAACTCTTGCAGGAGTGTACAGACCGTCGACGTTGCTAATAACCGTTTCGTTTTTGTGGTCACAAGAGTCGGAGTGGGTAAAAGTATATGATAACGAAAGAGGTATAGATAGGTCAAGTACGTGGTGCATGTAGGAAAAAAAAATATTTTGAAAAACAAACGGGGTTCAGGAACATATATGTCGATGAAGAGGTGGACAATTCGGGTGGCCATGTATTGGGTGGCCATGCACCTGGGCTTCTTGCTCCTTGAACCTCGCACCTGCTCCTGCGCCTGTCGTTGAACTCCCTATTTCCTACTACTCACAATGTAAGTAATGATTTAAAATAAGTGATTGAATACTCCTCTGGTAATTTAATTTGTTTATTGTATTTTGTAATTTGCACAATAATGGAAATAAACCGAAACAAAATAATATTTACATAACGCAAAGTTAACAAGTTTTGACAAAGTTTTATCATAGTCAATTTTGTTTTAACTTGGTAAAATATACTTATGATATACGATCGTGAAAATCTGAAATTAACTACGAATTCAAGACATAGTGAAATTATATAAAACAATTACTTGAGCTTTTTGACATTTTTTTATGAGTTTTCATTTTTGTTTCGATTTATAAGGGTAAATCATTTTATTAATCTTGATAAAAAAATCTTGACAATTTGCTATAAAGTGCATCATAATAAATCGTTTTAATAATTGGTGAAAAAAAGGTGATAATTTGTTACAATTTTTTTTCTTATGAACAATTAAAATTCAATAAAAATACCGGTTGAAATGAATATTTAATAAATTTGTAACCGTTGCAAAAATATTGATCTACAGTAGGAGTTATTCTTATCCCTCTCCACTAAATACGCATAAGCCAATAGTTTTATAAACGAATCTCTTTTCGGGATGAAGCTTAATACAAAATAAAATCAGTGCTAAATGCACGTGTGACGAGTGTTTTTTTTTTTCATGTTCTCTAACATAATATAATTATTATTTAACGATCGAAAGTGTTTATCGAAAAACTTGTTTTATATATTTTGTTCGTCAGTATACTTACTATGTCAATTTCAAAGAATTCTATCAAATGGAGAATAATTGTATGATTACTAGATTTGTTTCACTACATATAGGTATACTATAGACGATTCCAACAATTTGATGTCGAAAATTCGGGAACGATTACAAAAAAAATGAGGGCAAAAATTGTGTTTATATACTTATATAAATAGCTAGAACGACGTGTTAACATAATAATATTATCGCAAACACTACGAGAAATAAGAAGAGAAAACAAGATTTTCGCATTTGCTTATGGTGTATATACTTTCGGAGCCAAAAAAAAAGGAAGCGATTATTATGAAACGTCATCTTAATGTATTAAAGGACTTTATGAAAAGTGCTGATGCGACTGTAGATTAATCGATGGAATCACAAACACATGGAATCACGCTAAAATATATATAAAACAATATATGTAGGTAAGTTCAGATGCTAAAATTTCGGTTTGTTATTAAAGTTATACTTAGATCATAAAAATACTTACTAGAGCATAGAGTGGTCACCCTATTCAAGTTAATAATATATTATTTATTATACAAAATGAAAATTAATATAAATGCATATATTATATATAATTAAACCACTTACACGACTAGAAAAGGCAAATTTAAGTTTTTGTCTAAATTTCAAGTCTCTACAAATATTTTTAACTGAATAATATTTAAATAAACAATTTTAAATAATAACAACATTTTTATTTTCGTAAATTTTTCCGTAATTTCTACGTATTTTTCAATTGTATACCATATTAAAAAAAATTACGATCAAAACAAATAAACGACTGGCTATGTTAATAGGAAAAAAATTGTTTTCGTTCCTTTTTTCAATTAAAGCAATAAATTCTGGTATAGGAAACATCGTGTGAAGAAATTAAAAACAACGAATACTCGTACTTGCCATTTTCCCTATAATTTTCTTTCGGGTTTTTCCCAATAATTTCAAAAACCCCTTGAAAAATCAAACAATGACCTCTCGAATACATCAACTAAACAACTTTTATTTTCAGAAAAGATACTACACTCTATACAAATCTAAACTAAAAACAATTAACTTAAGTCGTTCTCTTCTAAAGTCAAAGATATATTAAATAACTTAACCTCACGGTGTTCTCAGGTAACAAGTTTATTGCCCATAACAAGAAAAAAAAAAGGTTAGGTAAAGTATAAAACAATATATTAATTACTAAAATTTAGAGAGCAGATGTTTATGTTCAAAATAATTTAAAAATATGCACTGTAAAGTATAAAAAGACATCCTAGGATAATAGGGTTGGGTGCAGCCATTTTAATAGATAACTTAATGTAAGCAACAATACATCATTACTTACGAAAAAACGATTCTGAGCGAAGTTCAGTTGATAGTGATGTTTTGTCAACAATATATATGTTGCTTTATAGTGTAATAATTAAAATGTTTTATATATTTTCTTTAATAATATTTTTATAATGTTGTATCGATTTTTACAGTTTTCCTACGTTTTTTCCGATTTTCCTATGTTTTATCCCATTTTCTGGAGAAAATTCTTGAGAAAATCAAAAAATGATCTTTCTAAAGTACCTTGCTAGTAAAACTTCCTTTCAGAAAAATTGCTGTCATTATAAATTGAAGCGAAATTGCTGGTAGAAAAGTTGTCCACAGAAAAAAAAATATCTTTGTAAAACTTCTTAAATAAACTTAAACTTCTTCCATAAACTTCTTCACTTCACTCAGAATCTAGAACAAAGTAGGTAATAGTTGAAAAATATTTCGGCTACTTTTCCGGTGAATAATTTTTCTACCAGTAATTTCCCTCTGATTTATAATGCATTTACAATAGCACTTTTTCTGATAGGAAATCTAACTGGAAAGGTACTTTAAAGAGGTCATTTTTTAATTTTCCCAGGAGTGTTCTCAGAAAATGGGAAAAATCGAGAATACATGAAAATTCGGGGAACTCGTAGAAAAAATGGAAATTGGTATAATATTAAATAATTACTATTAAAGAAAATACATAATGCCTATTTAATTACTTTACCATAAAATGGCATATATATTGTCAACACAAAGTATTATCAACTGATCCCCGCTCAGAATCGGTTTTTTCTTAGCAATGGTTTATCGTTACTCACAGATTTCCTTATAATTCTCTTCTGTATACTACCTTCTCAACTTCCAACCTAAAACAGTGTCTGCATCCATGCCGATTATCCTAGCTTTCTTTTTTGTCTTATGTTATTGTTTTGCCTTTATTTTTTGGTCGAAATTCCATAAGTGTATATCAAGTGATCTATTTAAGTGGGTACATTCATTATCTTGGAAAGTATTAACTTTTTTCAGAATTTATTTTCTAGAAATTTTAGAAACAAGCCGCTCTACAATTTTATATTTATGTTATTTTGTGTCACCCTTAGTTTTGGGGATAAAACCACTACTTACTTTTAATTTTCAAATGGACACCTATATTAAAAATTCCATAAATAGATGGAGTATTAGTTTAAATAAATTTTATAATTGAAATGTTTGATTTCTATCCAGCCATTGACAATATATTCCACTTTTAAGTTTTGATTGGAGGAAAGTAGTAGTCCATTAACAACGCGCCGCACGCCGTACCACCACACAAATGATACTCCACTACTCTCCTCCAACCCAAGTTTAAAAGTGGAATTTCTCGGAATGACGGAAATCAAATATTTTAATATATGTTGTTATTTTAAAATCAAAAGTAGGTAGTGGTTTTACCCCTAAAAATAAGGGTGATAAAAATAACATAAATATAAAATTATAAAGCTACTTGTTTCTTAAATGTTCTAGAAAACAATTTCGAAAAAAAGTTAATACTTGCCAATATAATGAGTGTACCCATTTAAATGGATCACCTGGTATATACAAAACGCAAAATAATTTTTAAATTAGGGTATTAAACTAAATAAAATTTAGTAGGCTACATATGTTTTAGTACAATTTCTACGAGAACAGAGATTGCGCTAACCTACTGCTGCCTACTATCAGTACTTCTATATTTTTCCCTCTACTTTCGTACATTTTAGTGACATTCCCTGATAGATGAACTAATGTTTTAAAAGTTGGATTGAATTTTAATGCGATAAATTATACTTGCAGGTTGCTACGAGAGGAAGGTGTTATTCAGCTTATACATATATAACTCCTATAAATCTAATCTAAAATATGAATTTAGTGATAGAGCTCTGTTGCTCACGAGTGTATTTTATGTTTCATAATAATTTATCTGGATAAAGTATTTTGTATTATGTTACTTTTATAACTTTCAGAGTGTCATCCCGGACTCCAGCTGGAAAAAGTACAAAAATACCATATCTAGTAATAATCTAATTTACAATTTAAAAAGGTACCTACTTACTAAGTAAGAACATTAATTTCATTTTTTAACTAATTGCATAACCATTAACCTAGTGTGCAAGCGATTTTACACAAATAATAAAAAGTAGTAAATTATGTGCCATATAAATTATATGAGCCCATTATTTCTTAAATTTGTTGTAATTTATTTTTAAAAAAATATTTAATTTTTCAAGTGCCTATATAAAGTTTGAAATACGAGTATATATAGTATTAACTCTGTAGTTTTGGAACTTTTATTTTGCTTTCTTTTTGGCATTTGTAGGATTTTTCGGCATTTAACCTTCACTTTTTTAATAAATTTGATGTGACATTATATTTAACGTAATACAGTTAATAAGGTACCTCTATCAGTTATTTTGACCAATTATTTTCAACTAAGTATCTCATATTTGTTAAGTGTATCGAATAATTTAAATAAAAGTTTTACAGACAAATAAAACGATTTGCGCATGGCTCATGACGTAGACACCAAAGAATACAAAGTGCTCCATTTAAGTAGGTACACTCATTATCTTGGAAAGTATTAAATTTGTTCGGAACTTGTTTTATAGAACATTTAAAAAACACGCAGCTCTATATAGTTTTACATTTACGTTATTTTTCGTTACTCTTATTTTTAAGAGTAAAACTACTACCTTATTTTCTAATTTCCAAATGGGAATCTATATTAAAACATTCATAAATAGATGGAGTATTAGTTAAAATACTTTTTGATGTTAAAATTTTTAATTTCTGTCAATCCATTGACGAGATATTCCGCTTTTAAGTTTTGGTTGGAGGAGAGTAGTGGAGTATCATTTACGTAGCGGTACGGCAAGCGGCGTGTTATTAATGCACCACTGCTCTCCTCCAATCAAAACTTAAAAGCGGAATATCTCGTCAATGGATTAACAGAAATTAATCATTTTATCAACAAGATTTATTTTTCTAGTACTCCATCTATTTATGGTTTTAGTATAGGTTGTTATTTAAAAATCAAAAATAGGTAGTGATTTTATCCCCAAAAATAAGATTGACGAAAAATAATGTGAACGAAAAACTGTATAGCTCCTTGTGTCTTAAATGTTTTATTAAACCAATTCTGAAAAAAGTGAATACGAGTACTTTTCAAGATAATAAGTGTACACACTTAAATGGAACACCTTGTACATCAATTAATTAATTGATAAAATTCTGTATGTTTTTAATATAGTTTACGTTATAATGTTATATCTATTTATAATAAAATAAGACAGTCGGTTTACAATATTTTTGATATATTTCATTTTATCGTTTTTAATTCCAAACGTATCATTCATTATAAAGAATTTTAAGTGATTTTTAAGTTATCAGTTATATTATTAATAACGTTTTTAGTTATAAGTTTAATAATTATTAACAGCATTTTTTTTTAATATACGTTAAAATAACAATAAACACAGATTGATACTATACGTTTTATTTTACACTAACACACCAGTATAATAGTTGCACCTACTTGCATAGTTGTACCGCACTACTAGCGTAGGGCCTAAGCAGTTCCGTTAAGTATTATATATTAACCATACACGGAATTGTACTTTGGAAACAGAATATTCTGGACTATATCAAGGCCAGTATAAAATTATAATATTATGCCGACGATACCGGGACATGTATAATATATTTAAATGAATTCTCGATTTATCATTAGGCTCGTTTAAAGAATTGTATACTGGTAGAATTTGGATTTCTTTTTTTTTTCTATCTTTCCTGTCCCCTATGGTGGTCAACCGGTAATAATATTTTATCGAATATAAAACGGTCATTTTTTTTTTTTTTTAGGCCTATTTTAAATAATAATCTCAACAGAACAAGAGAAAAAAACATGACGCGTAGGCTGGAAAATAAAAATCCGGGTGTCCTTCACATGCACAAGAAAACTAGTCGAAAATTAAAAAAAAAAAAACCAGTCGAAAGAACTTTTCGTCGTTGATCTATCGTGTTACGAGACGACTCGTGATACGAGGAAGAAACCGAAATGGGTTTGGTACGGGAATCGGGGTCACGGGCCGGCGTTTACTCGCTGGCGGCGGTGGCATCTCCTCTCTCTCTACCACAGTTATCGTATACCCGGTTGTAACCATCCGACTCCCCTTATACGATCGCACGAGAGCCATGAACTGGTCAGTGCGATGCCAACCGTGTTAGCGTTCGCGTTATTACGATGATGTCCGTCGTTCATCATCACCGTCGCCGTCCACGTACGGTCGCGTTGGTCATCAATGCGTTCTTCGCCGTCGCGTTATTTTTACCGCTATTGGCTTTGTGTTCGTCCGATTTATTATCGTCTTCACCGTCTGGCAATGGACTCTGGGACGATTTGGTCGGCAAGTGCGGTGCCGGTCCCAGCAATACCGTGGACTGCGTCCGGAGTAGGTTGTACCACTATGTCAGCGACACGTTCGAGTCTGACATGAACATCACTGACGGCATCAGGTTCACCCGAAACTCCAACGACTACGATACTATGTGCCCGCGTCCGAACGTGACCGCCGGAACGTACCGGGAATCCAGAGCTCCCGAAATGGTAAGTAGGTGGTATAACTTGTGAGGAATAACCAGTATAGAGGGAAGCTATAAGGAAGATAATATATATTTGTGAAGTAGAAAAGATATTGGTGCGAGATAGATCGGATGAAAACAAAATAAGGAATAGATAAAAATCGAATGAATATGACCTAGGTAACCAACGGTAATTGATCAATAGGCATGTCCACTTTTGAATATTTTCCGTCGTAGGAACACCGCAATCGTGATAATATGCTAAATAAGAACAGCCGCTAAGCATTATTGGTATTATTATTGCAAACTGTCCCGTGGAATTAAAAAACTCCTATAAACACATATAATGAAATTAATATAATATTATAATAATCGAACATGACCATGACAACCTCAAACTGCGAAGACGTCGTGGTTTCCTACTTATAATTCGAATAGTGGGACACCTACTAGTTTCCGGTTCTATAATATAATACCGTCCGTTGGAAATACCACGAGAGATTTAACCGTATTAATCTAGTGAGTGTTTATGTATATTACTAAAAACCGGTCCGGCATATTTACGCGGATTTGTATGACTGGTTCACAAGTAACCGAATTATTAATAATATTATTTCCGATTTTGAAACGATTTTCTTTGTGCGTTTTCTTCTAGGGGGAAAACGAAGTGGAAGACGGTTGGGAAGAATTCACGGATGAGTTGTACAACAAGGGAACCAAGTACCTGGTAACGCACGACTTCGAAGCCTCAGTGCCCGGTTTCCTGGGAGGTGGCGGAGACCAGGGGGCCAAGGTCCGGCTGTCACCCAAACGGATCTTGCCAGACGGTGGTATTATCTTGCGGATGGATGTACTACCGGCCGTTGAAAGGGATGTCCGATCGCCTAGGTTTATGAAGAAAATGATAAGTAAGTGAAATAACGATTCTGTAACGTACCTATTATTAGATACGAGCAGTATTATATTTACATAGGTTTCAAAATATTTATAATAAAGATAAAAATAACTGTTAGAATAATTATCTAAAATTCTATATAAATATAACAGATAAGTACGTAAAAAGTAAATTATGTAGATAAAGATACATATTCAGAAATGTATTATCTTGATAAAGAAAAAGATAATTTTGTTCATTTTTTATCATAAAACTAAGTGTTAAATGTGTACCAGATTTGGTATCTACACATCTAGATTTCAAAAGATTGTGTGATTAATGACTTAATTTATTAGACTATAAATTAAATATTTAACCTATTATTTTTAACAAATAAAAATGAATTACGATTTTAAAAAGATAAGATACAAAATACAAATATACCTATCTACAGAGAGTTCGACGATAATTTATAATATCTCTGAAGGGAATAAAGGCAATTAAATTCTATTTTCTTTTGGTATATTACTTATAGGGATACGGCCTACAAACGTTTATATTTTAATTAAATTTGTATGTTTCAGTAAAAAAAGGAAAAAATAACATTTTATTTTATTATTGGTGAATGATTTGAAGATAGCTATTTTATAGATATTATTCTAAACATGTCGACGTTTAAACTTATTATTTTCATTAAACTCATAGTTTTTAATAATTTTTAAAGTTTAAAGAAAAAAAGTGTGCCTATACAGTCACATAAAAAAACCCATAAAATACCTATAATAATAATTAATTATAATAATCATTTAGAAAATACGATTGTAGCTTACTGCATAATAACCAATATAACATGATTATTATTGTTATAGCTAATATTTACTGTACACTTTTTTCTCTAAATTTTAAATAATTATCAAAAACCACGAATTTAATAAAAATAAAAAGTTGAAATGCCAAAACATCCAAAAAAATAAATTCTTTATCAAAGTCTATCTTCATATTTTTAAATTAATTTTTTTACCAAAACATAAAAATTGAATTCAGATATAAATATTTGTAGTCCTTATCCCTGAGAGTAATATATATATAAAAATAAATTTGAATATCTTAAAAATTTCAAGAAATATTATTGCAATATCTTCATAGGACACCCCATATATTAAATCCAAAACTTCAACATTTAAAATTCGTAATTTTCGAGTTGAGGTGCCGTATAGATAGCCAACATTTTTATTATCTTAAAAATGTTATATCGTCACCATACTAAGTCGTAGAATGTGATTATTTTGCGTAGTTTTATTTTTTCTTTATATAGAAATTAAAGAAATAAAACAACTTCGCCTATGAATAGTTAATAATAAACTGCCATTTTTTGATTTATGTCAGTAACAAATTTTTCCCTCATATTTTGTTTTTATTGGTCGCAAACATAATAGGTTCGGTTTTGTGACGTATAAAACATTTGGTTTGAAACACAAAACCGAATACGTGTCGGTTTTGTTTATTAAATACCTATATATATTATGTATCTATTTTTAAAGTGCTATAATTTTATTTTCCGGAGTCTGGTTAAGATGTAATCGTGTGATAACCGAGTACCTATTAACATAAAAATCGCAAGACTGATAACATAAATTAAATTATCGAGTATTCAGAGGTTACAGAGGTGTACTATAACTGCATTTACTGTCTCCAGAATCATCCCGAAGATTACTGGAATCAGAGGAAAATTAATTCAGATAATTTCAACATTATATGATGAAAAAAAAACATCACATTATTTGGTCCACTTATAATCTAAACATGTCAGTAGTTTTCAAAACTCAACCAATCAAGGTCATTTAATAATCTGTGTTATATTTTTCATAATTTCTCAGTAATAAGGTACCTCATTTACTAGAAATACAATTTATTCCTACACAAGTTAGGATAATATATAATAATAATTATTATTATAATAATATTAATTTTATTATTAATAACTATAATAATATTCTTGGAAATAGAAACTTGGATATTCGTTCATCATCATGACACTGTGTATTAGGTATCTTACAAATATTAAAATTGTATTAAAAATATCAGTGTTAGTCCATTTATTTTTAATTTTCTATTAGCAACCAAGTGGGGCTTCTAGACATTTTCCTGAAACAGGACTTGAGGAAAATAGCCCCGTTGTCCCCTCTCGAACGACCCTAACTGTCTCGGGTTAATGGACAACATAGTGAAATTACGTTACTCAGAAAAAAAATAATTTTAACTTTTATATTAGAGTTTTAACTAAATTTAAAATAAATAATATTTTGAGGATTCATGCACGTTGCTTTTGTCTATAATATGTTGTCAAACAAACAAAAATTATGGTCATGTTAATTTTTGTTTTTAGATTCTGAGCGTAGAAGAGATGTATTGATTTTACTATAATGTGTGTGTGTGTGTGTGTGTGTGTGTGTGTGTGTGTGTGACTGTGAGCAACGTTTCTACAAGAAATATTGTTCCAATAAAAAATAACAAAATAAATTTTTTGCTGCATTTTGAATGTAGTTGGTGCATTGGCGCATTCTTTAATTTCCCAAGCAATTTTTATTATAATTGGATTAAACCGAAGAAATACGTAAAATGAAAACTAATAAATTTACAGCCTACGATTTAATGATAACAATTTTTTTTTTCGTTGCCTTTTAACTCTTTTGCCAATCAATTATTTTGGATTGAGAAAGTAACAATCCTTTTTATTTAAAATAATACACTTTAAGACGGAAGACCATTTGTCGCTGCACCCGGTGCAGGACACGGTTTTAATTAATATATATATATATTATGAATTATATACCTTATAGTATCGATAATGTAAAAGCAAGATCATTTTTCTCCGGGACTTTTGACAGCGTTCTTACAAAATAATATTAATCGCGGTTACGTTTCAATTAGGTTTTATGATCGGGTGGATCGTAACCTAGATTTAGTGTATAGTGATAATAATATACGATTTAAATTAGGAATGACAAGGAAAACAATTTGATTTACAACCGATAATATATATTATTATATTATTTAGTCGGTTATGTTCCTGGTGATGGTCATTGGTTACTATAATATAAGTTCACGTCTTGTACGTGTCTCGTATTCGTTTTTCACTGCGGCAGTACGGCACGGTCGGCGGTATACCTCCTAAGACATACGCGAGTATACAAACATATATATATATATATATTTTTTTTTTTTTATTCAATACTTAAAATCAGAGTGATAGGAGGTATATGCCTACCTGCCTACACCTATAATAATAATTAGTCATCACGAATTATTTTTTATTTCTTTTCTTTAGACGCGTATAGAAGAGAATATAAAAGAGAAAGCATCGTAATATATATACAAAAAAAAAAAAAACAAAACAAAAAAAATAACCGGTCGTATAATATAATATTATAATGTAGGAGAACCTTGAACTTGATTTGGACAGAATCCAAGTAAGACGAATTCGATTCATGTACGACTACCTAATGTACTAACAGACCTAATGAATTTGAATTTGTTATAATATTATGTGTGTCAATATATCTACTATTTAAAGTATTAAAGTACCATGGTTTGTGATTAAAAAAAATTAGTACGTTAATAACTATAAAGTTTTTTAAATATACATAAGACAAGCATTAATACATCTTTCTCTCCTAGCAACTAGCTGTGTGCGCACGTCTCCAAATTAGTGGTTTAAGGTGCATTGCACACATTTAAAAGTATAAATTGTTAATTTGGATATAAGTCGATTAAACAAATTTAATTTGTTGGAAATCGTTAAAAATAATCGTAAAGACATAAAATGTGTATTAAAAAAGCTGCCTTAGTATAATGAGGCCGAGTGCAGCCACTATTGCAGGTGAGATAAGTTGAGAAGGTAGGATATAAACGGGACTTTAATGTATATTTGTATGTACCAATTAACCATCGCTAATGAAAAACGATTCTGAGTGGAGTTCGATTGATAGTGTTGCTTTGTCAAGAATATATATATATATATATATCATATTATGTATTATAATAAATTAATTAGATATGCGTTCAATATTTTCTTTAATAATATTTGTTTAATATTGTACCTATTTTCTCATATTCTTACTTTTTCCCATTTTTTCGGAAAAATTACCTTTCTAAAATAACTCTCCAGTCAGATTTCTTTTTAGGAAAAGTGAAATATCATTGCATATTGGAGCAAAATTCCTTACTCCACTAGGAATCAAAATCATATTAGTCGTTTCTAGCGAGCAATTTAGCGAGAATTTTCAAAGTTATTTTTCGTTTTACGTTTTTTTTTAAAATCACATGAAAACTTTGATCAAAGATCTTTAATAATATATTTCAAAGGTGTACACTGTTTATTCATGTTTGTGAATACTAATTCGGTTTATGTGGGCAAACATTTTTTGTTATCTTCATGAAATGAACAAAAAAGACAAAAAAGAAACTTAACCTTTATTTGATTGAAAAAACTGGTAAGATTTTCGTTTGAATCGTATACAAATGATTAATTTTTAATACTCCACGTGAATGAAAATAGTTCAATCAACTGATATTGTGCGACAAAATGAACATTTTAACAGTTTTAAAGTAAAAATAAAAAAACGTTAATATTATTGAATAAAATTAATAAACCAAATTTCAGCCGATCAACATTCAGTTTTATAGTTTTGGATCGATATTCCAATGACTTATTATTTTTAATAATATTGTACACGTTTTTATCACTTATCCACAAACAAATCTAACAAATAATACTTTTTATAATAAAAAAATACTAAACTACCTTCATCAATTGTATACGTTTTTCCAAATAACAGAAACCGTTGGTTTTGAGTATAACTTTATATTTTATATTAAACGACCGGTTCATTGTAAACCTACATTAATTCCAAGGCCATAGAGAGTTTCATTTAACCTAGGCCCATATATTATTATATTACATAGTTAAGTATATAGGTATATTCAAAATAATTCGTGAGAAATTAGAAATTGTATAATACATTTTTTAAAAAACCTGTATGGGGACAAAAATCCACCAATAGATGCTTTTTTTAAAATCGTATGTGTATACATTTCTCGGGATAACATAACTGTGTTTTAATGATTATTCAAACTAGCATGTGGGTTATTAGTATTAAAAATAAATATTCTTTAGATTAAAACAAAATGATATAGCTTTCTAGAAAAGTTGTTTTTTACGTAAAAGTAATAATTTAGTTTTTTTAGACCTATAGAATAAATAAATGCATATTTTAGATTTTGAGCGGAGCGAGGAATGTTTTACAATAATGTTTATTTATTTTTTTTTTCTGTGAACTACTTTTCTAATAGAAAATTTGCTTCATTTTTAAATGTAGAACTTTTTCTGAAAAGGAATCTGACAGGAATAGTACTTTAAGGTGATCATTTTTTTGATTTTCCCAGGAGTTTTCATAATAAATAAAAAAAAAAATAGGAAAAATGGGAATATGTACGGAATATATTATTTTAAAATCTTAATTGTTATGGCTTTCCAAAATATGTTTAATCGAAATCCGCTCAGAATTGTTTTTTGTTAACAATGATTAATTGTTGCGTACAAATATACATCTAATTTCCTCTCTTTCTTCTCAACTCTTCAGTTTTCACCAATTATAGTGGTCCACCTTTCGTGTCAAAGTATTTTTTTATCTATTTTTATTTTCTTAAACTATATTTTGTTATAATACCTTTTTACAAAAAAACCTACTCAAATAACATGATCAAAATTGTGTGACATTTGTAAACGTTCGAATTTTAATTGTAGATATTATAATTACATGTTTATACTTGGATTAATTGATTCAAATTGGATATCACCATGTAATTATTTATACATTATGTAGCTAATAAAATAAAACCAAATAATTTCCCGTTGATTTTCATAATATTTTACGCGTATACGGCACGTGCCACGGCTCGGCCTCGAATTGTAATAATATTATTATAGTTCTCGAAATCACGGTTGCCCAATATACAGTAGGGTGATTTTTCTTCGCCAGTATAAACCTGCGATTATCTACGATATTTTTTTTTTTTAAAGAAATTGCTGGTTTTGGATTTATTCAGGCGGCTGACATTATGTGAATTATATTTCCAATATATATTTTTACAATCGTGTACCATAGGTTAATACTAGTTTACATGCAACATTTAATAAGTATGAAGGGTAAAAATGACGTCCTAGGATAATGGGGACGGAGGCAGCCACTGTTAAAAATAATTTAATGTATACCTGTAAGCAAAAATAAAACATTGAACAAAATAACGATTCTGAGCGAAGTTCAGTTGATAATGATGCTTTGATAACAATAAATATGCCATTTTATAGTAGAATAATTAAATAGGCTTTATATATTTTCTTTAATAATATTTGTTTAATGTTATACCGATTTCTCCATTTTTCCTACATATTTTTCAGTTTTCCTACGTTTTATCCCGGTTTTTCATATTTGCTTAGAAAACTCTAAGGAAAATCGAAACATTGATACTAATAAAAATTGGAACAAAAGTGCTGGTAGAAAAGTTGTGCACAGAAAAAAAGAAGGCCGTAATATATTTTAACTAATACCTACATTTCTATTATTTTCTCTTTTTTTTTTTTTTGTTTTTCAAATTTGATGAGAAAAGTCCTGAAAAATCGAAAAATGACCTCCTTAAAGTACCTCCCCACGCCAATTTTCTTTCAGAAAAGGTGCTTTACGTAGAAATCAAAGCAAGTCTTCTGGTAGAAAGGTTACGCACAGATAAAATAAAACAAAAAGAAAAGAAATAAATATCTTTATAAAACTATAAGCTTCTTCACTCCACTTAGAATTTAAAAGTGATCGACATAAAAATTCACCTTTTAGAAATCGTATAGAAGATTTTTCTTTTTCTGAATCTAGGAGTATACCAAAATCTCAAAATCGTTGATTATTGACACATAGAAAGTTCTTTTATATCGATGACGATCTGGAGTTCTGATTGTACGACAAAGACGATGATTTTTCCATGGAAAACGACACGATACCTATCATAATATTAATAATAATATATTTTTGGGTGTGCCAGGGAGAAAAAACAATTGCATTTGCTTTATTTGCACCCGTATAAATATAAAAAAAAATAGAAATAACAATAATAATAATAATACATTGACACCTTTACGATCTACGCGTACCAATATATTATTAATTATATAGGAATAATAATACATCGTATTCATTTAATACATAATTTTGAACCAACAGAGCGTATACACCACTCGTCTTGCCTAACCTTGCTTAACCGTGAATACGTTCGCCGTGGCCGCTTCCGAGTTTCTACATTAGCCTAGTTGTCCGTTTTTACGGACGTAATTAATATTATCGGTGGTAGGTAGACACATGTGTGAGTAGTAGAGTGTAAATAAAAAAGGTTAGAATAAAAAAACACAACACGCCGCCGTCGTTTTGTGTTAATGAATGGCGAAGGAAATAAAATTAACTATAATACACAGATGATTCATAGCGCCCGCGTGATGAAACATCCAAAAATCACCCGTGTATTTAGATATTGATCATTAATGTACAATAACAGTAGCTTAGATTTTAAATTAAGAGGGTAATTTGTTTTTTTTTTTTTTTAATGCATAATAATTGTATAAATATTATTATATGCTTTAAAATGTATATAATTAAAAAAAAGAGCTGAAACTGGAGACAGGTGAAGTCACTGTTGTAGATGAGGATTTTGAAGATAGGATGTATAAAGTTATTTAATTTCTACCTGTACGCAAAAATAAATCGTTGCTAACAAAAAACGATTCGAAGCGAAGTTCGGTACGACATTTTAAAATGTCATAATTTTTACGATTTTCGTTCTTAAATGAACGTTACTTATGAAAAGAATAATCAAATTGATTAAACTTAAATTTGTTTTTTATATCATTAAATACAACTTATAATCTACCATTTCTATCATCTTCAAGCATTTTTCTTAATTCATATAATTTTAATAACAGATACCTACCAAATAAAAATACATAAATTAAACACTAAAATATCAAATACCTAAATAAATAGCCTAAAAATAACTAGAATGTTTTCATGTCTAGTGAAGTGCAATAAAATTATTTTACAATAATTTTTAACCAAATAACAAAAATAAAAACCTAAATGCCGTATAATTTTGCCATATTTTCTAGGTTTTTGCCCTGGTTATTCGTAATTATAAGGAAAACTACACTGAAAATCATACAACGACTTTTTAATCACAAACTAAACAAAATTTCCATTCAATAAAGTTGCTACACTTATCAATTCAGAGCAAATTTTTTGGAAAAATTGCTTGCAGACATAAAAAAAAAAAACGATAAAACGATTCTGAGTAGAGTAGTTAGTCATATTTTTCCCATCCTTACTAAAATTACTCAGAAATCAAAAAAAATTGAACCTTAAAATAAGAAACTAGAGAGTGAACTGCTTAAAATATCGATTATATTACAAAAAAAATACTATTGAGAAGTTCTGAATTTTTTGAGGTCTGGTATGGGTAAATCAGAGTAATTTTACTAACAGAAAAGTTATTTCCAGAAAGAAAAATCCCATCTTTTTATATTGAATAGGTTCTTCGTGATACTCAGAACATAATATTATACTATAGTACCTCATATATCAATGGCAATGAAATGGAACGTAATTTAGGAGACAGAATCGATGACGAACACTTGTATATTCAAATTATACTTAGATACTAATTTCGTGTTGGTTAAATTTTTTTCAGAGCAACTATTCAAAAAAAAACTCATGTCCAGCGGTATGGCTTTGATGTTGATCATCAAACTGATCAAGATAAAATTGATGTTCTTGTTGCCGCTGCTGATCGGAGCGGGCGCGGCCAAAAAGATACTGCTCAAGGTGTTGTTGTTCGTGTTCCCGCCATTAGCTCACCTGTTCAAACTTTGTTCATACTACCATCACCACGCATCTAAGTTCTATCACTATCACCATCATAAGGTATTATAATATACATCAAGTGGTCAGGTTATAGATTATAGGTTAGATATAATATGACGACTGTCACAATAGAATAGTATGATAAAAGTAGCTTTTCATGGGGTCACGGGAGAAGTCAAGAGAAGTCAAACAAATTTAACGGGATGGGTGTCTGTCATCTTAGACATTATATTATTACTGAAGTTCATTAATGATCGGTAAAATGCTTTTTCGTTATTAACCTGACTTAATATATTTGACCTTCGATACTTAACGCTATCGTATTGTCATCTAATTAATAAAACTCTTTTTATATTATAAGAGAAACGTATTTTTAAGTGATGACTTTCCAAAACGCAATACACTCGAAAATAATATGTTAATACGTCGACGATGTCCATCACAAATAAAACGTGACTATACAAATTTGAACCTCAGGTCAGGAAGGGCCAAACTCATTTTTAGTGGAAATGTGATAAAGGCCTAATAGCAATTAACATTTGATGTATACTTTCTTGTGCTTAATTGTATTTCAATTAATAAAATTTCAGGAAATATGTACCAAAAATATGTACATTAAATCAAGAGTGATCAATGTGATTTAAGCATTTAAAAACATTATGTTAAGTGTTTGGTTTTTCTCGACCAGATTTGTAACCAATTACTGATACATATCAGAGAAATTCTAAAATAAAGCCGTTTTCGTACATGCTGCCAATAGTCCGTCATAGGAATTTCCGTAGTGTTTAATTATTATCGAAGGCACAATCATACGTAACGATTCATAACTAATGACATAACTAATTTGTGCTGACAGGTAAAACATCATCACCACCATCTCAAGATCCCCGTACCTGTTCCAATTCCGTCCAGACCACCCCACGAATACTATTCCGCCGGTCCAGCTCTAGATCACCCACCTGGACCCTACGATTCTCCCGCAGAAGTACGTATATTTTTAGCGTTTATCCCGCCATACATCTACCAGGATGTTTATTTTGTTTTACTTGTATTTAAGATATAATAATATTTCGCCAAAAATTCTATATATCTAAAAACAGGGATGGTAAACGTTTTTGCGAACTATGTTTTCTTGCCTACCAGAAATATTGCTTCCAAAGATAAATTACAAGAGATTGATTTTGTTAAATTTAATAACTACCCGCAGATAGAGAGAGTAGTTTTTTAATTTCAAAGCAGTTTTTATATTGTGAAAACCTGAAATAGACGAAAAAAGAACAAATTTACGGCATTACGATTTCATTATATTTTAAAATTTTACGGCTTATGTTTTTCACCCAAAACTATTGCTCTAGTGGAAAAACAACAAAAGATCTTTTTTATAGAATTTTTAGTCTAGTTGGTAACCAAAAAGACGTTTTTATTATCCTTGTAGTTTTTTTAATAATTGAGTAAAAATGAAAAAAATATAGGTATAAAGAACAGAAAAATGTACAGAAATAATGATTTCATTGTTTTTAATTTTGTTTTAATTCAGTTATAAATATTCATTGACTTGAATACTTGAGACTTGAATCATTGACAACAACTTATATTTATATTTTCTAGACGTGGTAAAATTTTCCAAAGATTTGAGCTATTTATCAGTTATTTAACAAATACATTTTAATTTTGCGAGTTTTTACGTAATTTTTATTTGGTAGGTGAAAATATAGTTAGACTAAACAGAAATAATTGAACATTTTTGAAGAGATTCATTATAAGTTGTACTTAGTCATAAAAAAAATGAGTTAAAATCAAATTTTGACGAAAATTGTATGGCATTTCAAAACATATAACCGAACTTCGATCCAAATCATTTTTAATTTCTAATGGTTTATTATCGTTACTTATTACAGCTGTAAATTAAATAACTTTATGTATCTTGCCTTCTCGACTTCCTATATACAACAGAGGCGAACGCGTCTCCAGTATAAGCTATTTTTTTTAAATTATTTTTATTATGGTGTAATTTATTTATTTTTTCGTTTTTGTTTTTGTTATTGGATTTTTTTCTTTTAATATCGTTTTTTAAAAACAATTTTCATCCCTGCTAAAAAAGCTTCGAAATAAAATGTAGACAAAACTTGTTTCACAAATGATGTACATCATCGTCTTCCTGTTTATCTTAATTCTAAGGTAATCTTATCAATCTCACATTTCGTTTTATTCCACTATTACATTTTCTCCTCTTATCTCTTCTCGACGTCATCTCAATCGAATGATCTCTGGGACTATATATCGCTTGTAGATTTATTCTCTTATCCTATCTGGTTACAATACACGTCCACTTAATAACGTTTTTATATCCCTCATGCAAACACTGAGGTTTTATCTCCACTTTAGTTATTTACTTTTTATATGCAAATAGTACTTGAGCAACAGTGATTATTACAACCGAAACGGACCTGACTCTGTGGCTGACCACGGGGACGAGCTGGCCAGCTGGGGACTGAATGAGTACTCAGAAGGCATGCCAGCACCGTACGACCTCAAGTACACTCACAGTTCTTCTCCGGCTCAATACGAAAACAAACCATCATCGTACGGTCCTCCGTCGTCATACGGTTCACCACCGTCTCCATACGTCGAAAAGTACATCAAGAGAGGAGACGAAAATCACGTAAGTACTGCTCGTGTATTTCTTTTTTTGTGGATTTGAACGTTTTCTAAGTTGTAAATGACCTAGGTCCAAAGTGGGTCGTTTGATTGAAAGTCATATAATATGATAAGTAGTCGAGATTAAGTGATCCAAATTTCGTGTTATCTAATGGATTTTTTGGTAAAAAAACCAAACATTATAGTTGCCGATTAATAATATACTATACAGAGTGATTCACTAAGCGTACTTAGCCATATTTTTGGTTAAATTTTGCATGCATTCAAATTCTGATTTTTGGAATTTTTAAGTGTACTCCACTACTCTCCTCTATCTAAACTTAAAAGTGAAATATCTCGTTAACGCGTTGATGGAAATCAAAAATGTTGACATCCACACTTATTTAAAGTAATACTATGTCTATTTGTGGAATTTTTAATATAGGTTGTCATTTAAAAAAACAAATTTGGTATCGCCACCCTTAAGGATACTCCTTAAATGTTGTGAAAAATAAGTATTCAAAAATATCGACTAAAAAATTTAAAAATTTCAGAAATCAGAATATGAATATATATAAAGTTTAACGAAAAATAAGATAAGCACGCTTAGTGAACCGTCTTGTATAACTGTGATGTTTCATAAGCATATCTTAAACTAAACATTTCAGCCACTCGATTATAGTTACCCAAAACATGTTTTGTCGTGATGCGTTATATTTACCTACTCCGAAGTTATGAATAAAATTTACGATAACCGTGGTTTGTGTGTCATATCTTTATACGTATGCTCTAATCATAATATGTACTCGGGCACGTTATAATACTATTATTTTGAATAAACGGTGAAATAATATGATGCAGAAATGAAATCCGGTACCGATTTACGAAAAAAAAAAGTATAAAATTATTTTTTGTCAATATCACCCATAGATTCGGGTCAGATGGCATTGTCCAAATCAATTACGTATTCATCTATGAAATATATGACCACAATGTATTTTCGCGTTTTGCAGCGTTGCCGAGTGGTAGTCTAGAAAGTTTCTGAAACCATATGTGTTTTTCGTCATCTCGGTCTTCGGTCGATAATCCACATTGACCATCTTATTACATCATTACAGGATTTGGATTTATTTTTTTTTTTGCCTTCAAAGTGTCATTTCTACCTTCCCATCTCAGCTTATTTGGGAACTTTCGCTATACAATAGTATATTATATTACTTTCCAAACGTATTATATCCGAAGCACTTTTCCCACGAATTAACGAGTGATAATCATATGTTTAATACAGAAATAGAAAAAATTAGACATTTAAAAAATGTTTATTTAAATTAAATTTTTTCATTTGACAATTATTGTATATGGTTGTTGTTACCCAAAAATGTTTTTCATAGTGATTTTTGATTTAGCTATTGTAACAGACTACCGTGAAATAAATATAAATATAAATTCTTTACGACTACCTTTGTGCCGTTTCTCGTACGTTAATCAATGCTAAATTATGCAATTATTTTTTGGTGGATTTCCGCAGGCTTTGACTAGACAGCCGGCGCCGCCACCGCCTTCATCGCAACTGACAAATCATGATCCAGTATTCACACCCATAGTACAAAGGCTGGACGAGATATTCAACGAGGTGGCCGTTTCTGACGAACCGTGTCGTGAGAAATTGGTGTGCAGGATGTATGGCAACCCAATCAAGTTTAGTCCGCACAGCAACCTGGTATCCGCACAGCTGAGCAGGTAAATATCGTTTGCTCCTGGCCTCCCCCCTACCGTTGAGATTGAGTTTCGAATATTTCACTACCATGGGGTCTCCGGTCGTACTCGCGCGCCTAACTCATATATATATATATATAATATTATTATTATATTTAAACCCGTTCACCTACATCCGAAATATGTTATTTTTTTTTTATTTTTATATCCTGATGACGAAATGGAAATAAAAAAATAACGTCCCGTGTACACATATTATATTAGTATTATTATAACCCACTTATAACCCGTTTTCCGCGCCGACGCCACCCGATGACCTACTTGCAGCTGCCGACCGTGCAGCGTACGCCTTGTAGATGAGGGATAAGCTTCGCCGTCGTCGTGATTTATTAAGGTCACGGCCTTGAACTTGTTACTCGAAAGAAGGTATATCCAGTAGAACGAGTATATACATACATATTGATACAGTCGTACGTGTCAAATCGGTAGAAACTACGTCATATGCGATTGCCAGACCGGAAAACGACATTGTATAATTTGTTGGACATTTATTTGTTAACTATATCATTTACACGCGTGCACTACTACACAGCGTATAATAAAATTATGAAGCATAACTACTGCAGATGGGCGTATAATTGAATTATTCTCAAATTTTGTATTCGTTTTTCTACGTCATAATTAATGACGAATGTGTGGTGAGGGTTTGGTGTTTATACATTTCAAATTAATTTGTACTTAATTTTTTAAAAAAAAATTGATTTACTCTAATACAAATGTAAAACGTGATAGATATATTTTGCAACCACCTCATTCTCCAAAATATTTTTCTGCACTCGCAACCGGCTAATAATATCTAGTTAATAAACATCTGTAAACAACAGAGCACCACTAGAGTCAAATTAACCCCTTTATTTTTAAAACAATAAATCACCAAACAATTTAATTATATAATAATATAGAGATAAATATTACAACTAAGTACTTCAACTACTTCCGAAAAAAAAAAGGTGAAATGTAAAAGTTGAAACCACGAAACAAAATTTATCTCTTACCCTATTTGAGAGGGGGGGGGGGTTCTGGAGAGGTATTCAAAGATAAATAAAACTTACTCTCTCGACAAAATGTTAAAATGCATATTTAAATTCAACATTACCTACTCACTATTTTACTTTAATCTGCCTAAAAAACAACTATGATTCGTAAATTTGAGATCATTTTATCCAGCAGAAGGATTCACTAAATGTGTCCAAAATTACTGGGAAAAAGATTTATCTATCAATTGATGTAAAACGATGTATGGTTGTGGTTGAGTTTAGACTCAAAAACTACACGATTGATTTCAATGACAATTTCGTGGTTTTTTTTTATTAGTAACTTTTAAGAATGTTTGGAGAGTGGTTTAAATGAGAAATCTAACCCCTAAAATTAGGCTCACGCAGTAGATTTTTTCTTAAATATAATTATAAGACTTTTTTTGTTTATTTTTAATATCCATAATCCATTGGTAACACAGGAAAACTACGATGTGTGCTTATTATAATTTTAGATTCTGAGTGGAACGAGAAATTTATTGGTTTTACAATGATGTTTTTGTTTTTTTTTTTTTTCATGTGAATACTTTTTCTACCAGAAAGCATACTCCGATTATCAAGTATAGCACCTTTTCTAAAAAAAGACAAATTGTTTGACAACAAATGTTTCTTTATTTTCGAATCGTATTTTGTTCCGAATTTCATGACTAGTACTTTTTATGAAAGATAATGTTGTTTATTTGATTTATAAAAAAGTATTTTTTCTAATAACTAGGAAAAACAGGAGTTCTCCGACAATAACTCTTCCATTATTTTCGTTTTTGTTTTTATTTTGTTGATACGTGTAACAGACACAATACAGTGCAATACAGTTCCTATGTACTACATTATATAGTGTTTTTCTAAATTTCATGTTACTATGTCCAATTTTCCATTAAATTATTTTCCACTTATTTTTGTTTTTTTAAATAGCAAACAACATTAAAATGTCCATAAATAAATATAGTCTTAACTTAAATAAATTTTGGTGTTGAAATTTAATATTTCTGTTTCCATTGACGAGATATTCCACTTTAAATCTCGGTGGTGGGAGAGTATAATAGAGAATCATTTGGTTGACGACACGGTGCACGGCGTTTTAATAATGCATCACTACTTTCCTCTGACTTAAACTTAAAAGTGGAATATCTATTAAATTAATTCACGGAAATCAGACATTTTAACAACTTCAATTTAAACTATTACTAAACTTTATCTATTTTAGGAATTTTTTAAAATAAGAGTAAAAAATAACATTTTTAAAACTACTTAATTCATAAATGATTTAAAAAACAAATTCCGAAGTTAATACTTTCATAAATAATTAGGGTTTTACGTCACGTTGATCATCATGTATACTAATTTGAAATTCGTAGTAGAGCACTTTTCATTCGCTGCGTACCGGGCCACCACACAAATGATGCTCCATTACTCTCCAAAGTGGAATATCTTGGCAACGGGTTAACTAAAATTAAAAATTTGAACACCAAAATGTTATTAAACTAAAACTAAAACTACATATATTCATACAATTTTTAGTATAGGTTTTATTTGAAAGTCAAAAGGGAGTAGAGGTTTACCGTTTTCCCTCCCAAAAAAGGGTAAAAAATTAAATACAATGAAATATTTTAAAAAAATGATAACAAAAGTTTTTTTTTAAACAATTATTTCATGGTTAACGTAATTGTAACATGACATTTTGAAAACCCATATGTTTTCGGGTTTTAGAGCAAGTTTTTTTATAACCAAGGTTAGATGTATTTACTGGGCTCATCACCGCAGTGATTTATTAGACCGAAACCGTTCGATGACCAGAGTAGAAATTACAGCGACTGTTGCAGCAAAATGCATGTATTTAAATCATTTCGTGAAACTGAATTTGTTTAACGATTAGGGATCAAAAAAGAGTGTGTTCTAAATATTAATTATTATGATGCACGTATATTAAATAACGCTGATTTCGAATAGTAAAAGTTTTTTTTTTTGTTTTTCACTTGCCGTGACATCTTATCGTCGAATCATCATTCCGTATACACCGTACAATAGCTAGAATGGATACTCATGGTACACATTTTTTAATCTTCATATTATCGTAATGTTATAGCGCATATATTGAATAAAAATAAGTCACATGACTTATTGATGTAGAGTAATAATTATAATATTAAAAAGATGCCTTGGATTTTATAGCACAACAAATAACTGAAATATGTGCTATAATAATAGGATCAAAAAAAATTGTCAGTTTTTTTATAGTTTGAGCTCATTTGGTCCAGAAAGAACCACTAAAACTGTCCAATGGCAAATTATATATATTTATAAATATACCATAAATACATACAGGTTGACTCATTAAACATACTTAGTGCTTATCCCATTTTTATGGTTAAATTTTGCATAAATTCAAATTTTGATTTTTGGAATTTTTAAGCGCAGTTAATGCCGATATTTTCGATATTATCATTATATCATTACGACATTAATAAATCAGATTTGACGGTTTTGGATAAAAATTTTACAATTGCACCTTGAAGAGGGAAAGGTTGGTAAAGAGAGTGATTTTAGGCCCAAAATGGGATTCTTGAGATGAGTTCCCGAGAAAGGTTGAAATAATGTCTATATAATGTGAGGAGGATAGATTAATGTTTTGTGACAAGAGATTCCCGGTACGTTATCCCCAACTTTTTTGCGAACAAAGTTACGAGTAATACAGCTAATATTTATAAGTACACACGTATAGTTCACAACAAAAGTACGCCGAGAAACCACATCATACCATATCATATTTAACCATGTCTATACCTATAACTGATATTGTCCAACTAATTACATTTGAAAAAAATCGATAAAACTACTGTTATAACGTTATTATATAAGTATCTATGTAATAGAATATCAAGATGAATAAAACGAATAATTCGCATTTACAACTAAACTAAACTCTGAATGATAATATAGTAAAACCGTTATTCTTAAACGAAAATGTCCTCATAATAATACGACAGTTATAATATTATATTCATAGGTAACAATTTACTTTGAATGCGCAATGATTGCAACTACCTGCAAATTCGTCTCAAAGATCAAATTAGATCAATGTTAGTTAAGAAAAAAAATGTATTATTTTATCAACCATCGGCTCATAGTTGTTATTACGTTATTAATAATAATAACGGTTCAGCAATTTCTATCTAAAGAAGCAATGTATATTATCAATAATGTTAGAATAAAAGAAAGACGAAATAAACAGGTTTTTTGAGTTTTATAAGATGCAAGTCCTTTTCGTTTTATATTATTATACTTTATCGAGATTCGAGTAGACAATCATAAAGACGTTGGGTCTACATAACTTTGAATATTTGTTTGGAAAACGTAAAATATTCAACCGTGTGAACCAAACTTAAATAGTAAGCATAATATAAAAATAATAGGATTTAAAACGTCTAACAAATATGGATTGAATAAATTATAACAGAAAAAAACCGAATAAATTAGTGGGTCATCGGGACAAAGAAAACTAATAAAATTGCTTTCTTATTTTGTGTTGTTAATTTAATGGTGATAAACAAAAATCCTATACTTATATAAATAGTTATATGTGGGTAATTTAATAAACCTGTAATTTTTTACAAACCTCGTAGATCTATTGGTTTTACTGTTATGCGTGCTTTTTTTTTCTACCTTTATTTCTGTAAACAACTTTTTGAAAAGATATCTTACTCCGATGTATAGAGTATAGTACACTATCTGAAAGGAAATTTTGTTTAAATAGTGTATTAGAATAGTGATTTTATTTTCTATGGGGTTTTCGAAATAATTGGGAAAAACCCGAAAGAAAATTATATATAAAACGATAAAAATTTATGGTACGTCGTGGCGTTACCAATTTCATTGATTTTAATTTTGCAACTTACGTTTTCTACCAAAAATATTTAACAAAAAATAATAAGAAATCAATTTTGTTCAGAAATAAAGGAAAATAAATACATTAGATAAAATTAAATAAACAAAAATTGACTTAAACATTTCTTTCCAGAGACGAAAGATAAAACTATTAATAATACGTTGTACCGTTTGTTTTTCACTTCTGCAAATACATTAATACACTTAGTCAATGTAGTAAAAATCTGTATATTATGGTTATATCCCAAAATTCTTTACTTGTTTTTCTATAAATTCATTATATTGTAAACACGTATTTTAGCCTAAATGTCGATTACCGTATAAGTAGAACTCTATTAAACAATTTTTTTTATTAATTTCTATCCATCATGACGGATCTCCTGTCGATTCATACTTCTCACTTACGCATAATCAATCATTTTCGTCTTATTTATTTACATCAATGTTTTAAGTCTCATTTGTGTACATTAATAATTAAAGATACGTGTGATTTTTTAGTCCGTATTAATATACTTATTTATTTCGTCTTTTGACACCGTGCAAATGCAATTTAGTTATTCTAAAATATCGATATTCAGACGTATAGTATCTTCCTACCATTTGTTTGAATTTATCACTCAACGATATAGCTGAATATTAATTAAATTTAGTTGGATCGTGGTGATTATTATATGAAACTCGATGATGTTATTCAAGTTTACACAAGTGAGACAATACCTAATATTTGTTTTTCTATTCGCCTTAAACATGTATTTGATGGACATATTTATAATTTATTTTTTTTTCGTTTAATTTCATATCCCGTGAGTATACCTACGCGATTTCGTTCGGTCACATGCTGTACAAAGGATATATAATAATATTATAATTTAGCCCAATAATAATCCTAAAATAATATCGCCATAGGTCACTTTCTTTAACACAATAACGTACTAATGACCTACACGGCATCAATAATATACGAGTATAATTAAAAAAAACAATGTCTTTAGCACGTTAATATAGTATGCTTTCATTTAGATTCCGCCCACAGGAAGAATTTTTTCGACAGCACCACCGCCATCGATACAATAATTTCATTATTATTATTACATTTTTTTTTTTTTCACTATGATTCATAAATATAATAATAATAATAATAATAATAGATCGCTTCTGCTCCGAGTCATCATTGTAACGAATGTGTTGTTATTGCTGCTTCTACTACTACTGCTCTGCAACTGTAAGTACGTGCTTCCATTGTCGTAGCATACTGACACGGATTCGATATTATGACGATTCGTTGACACACACACACATTTGGAAAATACTCACACAACCGGTTTGTCATAGACGCAAAACTAAAAAATAGCTAACGAATTTCCCCTCGCGCGCACAGGAATGGACGTTCGCGACCATCTTCAAATGTAATTTCTCCGATAAAAGTGAACTATAACTAGAAAAAAAATTAGAACGAAAAATGATTATTATTAATATTAATAATTATTATCGGTGGGGACCGGTATAAACACAGTAGAAGCATCACAAAAACGTCCGCCTATTTACTAAACGCCCTATAAGGAAACTGATTTTTTTGTTTTTTAATGCCCCTTTAGAGCATCGATAATTTGCACGTGGTTACTTAAATAATAATATGCTGACTTATCAGATAAATATGCAATTATAAATATTGCTCAGAAAATAGCTTTGACGTAGTAAACAATACTATTAATTATAATAATAATTTATAGTACACATATGGATGTTAATATTGCAATAATTATTAGAGCATTCTCGTTAAAAATACTTTTCAAATATATTCAGAATACGTTTTTGAATACTTATGTAAATATTATATAAATAATTTCTTTTGAAAGCATCTAAATATAAATACAAATACTTTAAAAATAAATATTATTAATACTTCATAAATATATTTTTTCTCTTGTATATTTGATATGCTTTGTGATTTCCAAGAATTTCAGATGCTGCATAATACTATATTATTTATGTATATTAGTAAATGAACTTAAGCTAAACAGATTAAATTATTATAATTAGTTATTGAGTTATAACAATACAGTTTACAATAATTCGTAGAACTATTCTAAACAATTAACATTTAAAATAGTAAAATAAGGTTATATTGTCTTATCACGTTTACATGAATAAAAGTATTTTTAAAATATTGAAAATACATTCTTCCAAAAATATTTAAATATAATTATTGGAATATTTAATTAGACTATATTAGAGTATAGTTATTACAGAAAGTTTTCGCGTTCCTAAACCATTTATAAAAATAGTTTTTAAAAGTACTTTTTGAAAAAATATCAATTCCTTCTATCACGCATATTTTCCGGTTTAATATAATACAATTTTACAATTACGTTTTATGTGTTTTTCTTCGTCTTTTTAACACAAATATAAAAAATATTTTATGATCGAATTGGTATTCAGGGGCCGGACATTTTTGTCCCTCCGCAAAAAATAGTTCAATATCTATTTTATAATTAATATATTTTTTTTTTTATTAGTATATCGATAGGGGAGTGTGGATAGTGGGGGATATGCAAAGGTCAGTGTTGACGAAAATATTTTTGAATGATTATTTTTATAGTTAAATTTAGAATAAAAAAATAAAGAAAATTGTTATTGGCGTTATACTGTTATTTCGCCAAAAATGTAAATTTAACAAACATATGTATTGTAGATATGACCCACTTTTCGTATGACTTGTATTTTATTCCCGAATATTTTTTCAATTTGGTTGTCGGCAAATTATTTTATTATTATTTTTATTATATCCCTCCGTCAAATTCTGATAGAACTGCACCTATTCTCAGACTAGTGTACCGTTAAGTGGATAGAAACAGCACCAATTTTAATATTATTAAAGTGAATTGAATAAGTCAAGAGTAGGTAATGATTATTATTTGTGTTTGTATGTCGGTTTTTATTTGATGTTTGAATTTTTACCCGAGATATGATAATAATATGTGAAACATCGTTATTTTAAAAGCCTATATACTCGTTTAGAAATTGAAATATTAAAACAATTGATGTACAAGCACAGATCATGTTCTTAACTTTTGACTGCTTGATTTTAAAATTGAATTTGCTATAATATTAAAAAAGTGCAGTGGTTAATTGGTTCTGCTTAGTCCAAAATGTGTTATGGCGTGCGTTTGTATAAGACGGAGGCAACAGAAAAATGCATGTGTTCTCTGCTTAAATAAACATGGTTCATCAAAAAGAGTTTATTATGGACCTAATTTAACGAATGCCAGTAATGTTTAGGATTCTACGCCGTACAATAGATTCGTTTGGAATTAGAAAAGAAAACCCTAATGACGGTGTACTTACATACGTTAGGTTGTTGCAAAAGTCTTTGACGGACCGCTTTGGTAGCCATTGTAGATATTATAATATATTTGTAAGCTATTACTGTACTTTTATAGTTGTACAAGTAGAGTGTGTGATCTATCTTGATTACACCCGTGTAATCGATTCTACGTGCAATAACGCGTATAGATAATTATTAACACTAAAAAAAAAAAAAAAAAAAAATGTAAAGAGAAGTCTATTTTTTTCATCTACCGTAGTCCTTATATTCGAATTCGTAACTATACGCCTGTGTGTAAGTCTAAAGTACCTATACACAATACACAAAGATTTTTTTTATATAACGGAGTAGGTATTTCCGGTACTCACGGTCTATAGGTCGTGTATTTACACGATAAATTAGTTGGTATTGCGGACAATAGCCATTTTTTTTTTTTTTTTATATAGAAATGATTAACCATTTTCTGACTTGTGTATAAGATCACAGGTCACTCGGTCCTTATATATAAAAATAATTAAGTATATTTAGTCACCTACTGTAAATATAAATAAAATATTCACACCCATACGAACCGACGACGATTGTTTCACTCGATGGGCCACGATCGAAAATGTGAGATCGAATTTTGACCTCTGCTGAGATTGTATTATTTGTTTATATTAGTAAATGTACTCTCGACAATTCATAATGTTTAAATAATTAGCGGACGTCACAAACGGATGATATCCATTTTTTAAATGAAAATTTCAAATTTCAATCATCATCACCTACTTAACCCATAATATTATCTCTCTCGAATATCCTTGGCGAACTGATCGCTACAAAAAATTATACAATCATTTTCTTCTTCGTATCATCATAATATTATACTCTTCAAGGGTTATTGCTACCACCGACCATCTTACAAAATATTTTTCACGCTTCATTAAATGTCCATTCCCATCTAGAAGTGGATTAATTCAAAGTGCTATACTGTAGTTCTACAACATTGTGAGCTCTATAGGGGGAACCAAAACGATGACCTATTAATAATAATTATAATAATGGTTTTTTGTAACCAAAAATAACATGAGCTTATCATAACATAACAATAAAAAATATCATAAGAATCATGGTTACACATCACCTATAAGCATTACTTGAAATAGTGATGTTAAGTTCATATACATAATAATGGAATAAATATGATAAATGTCAATAAATATCAAAAATGTCAACAATAACGTTTATTTTAACTAATACACCATCTATTTATGGATTTTTTAATACAGGTTGTCATTTGAAAATCAAAAATAGGGTAGTGGTTTTACCCCTAAAAATAAGGATTACAAATATAACATAAATATAAAATTGTAGAGCTACTTGCTTCTCAAAATGTTTTAGAAAACAATTCCAAAAAAGTCAATACATTCCGAGATAATGAGTGTACCCATTTAAACTGATCATCCTGTTTTGTTGAAAAAGCATCACTATTAATTAAACTCTGCTCAGAATCGTTTTTTCGTTAGCAACGATTAATTGTTACTAACAGATATACATTAAATTACTTGTAATAGTGGTTGCACCCTTCTCTATTATCCTAGGACGTCTTTTCACTATTGCAAGTTGATGAATTCATTTACTGTTCTGACTTGATCACGATATTTAGCGAGACACCTGCTTGAGAAGCGGTACTGTCTCGGCTAAATCGGGACGTCTGTTCACACTATGAAAACGCATACTATTTATAACCAGTTATATTAAATCTATTACTTATTTCGTATTACAAAACACATATATTTAATCTCATTCAAATTTAACTGCAGTCAATTATTTTCAAATCATGATTTAATATTATTTATCACCAAATTTGCTGTAGAACACAATTCACTATTAGGGCTTGTTTATAATTCTTGATGTTTATTTTACTTTTAAACGTTTGAGAAAATGTACAGCAGAACAAAATATTATTTCTGCCTATGTCAACATAAGTAAATTTAAAAAAAAAAATAGACAAACACGGGCATTTTAAGGTTCCTATTTATAATTTATACATATGTATACACTATACAGTGTATCCCGTCTTATATGTACAATTAAATATTTCAGCCTAATGACTTTAAATTGAAATGAGATTTTCAGGAGATGATGCCATGATGGGGAGTAACAAAGTACGCTCTAAGATAATTTTAAGTTTTTTTAACCCTTTAAGTGTGCACATGTAAAATTTAAATTAATTTTTTTGAATAGAAATCCTCATTTTTTTCTAAGTAATTTTGATCTATTGATCGTGGACTTAAACCTAACATTGACCGAGTTATAGCTTTTTGAAATTTGAAAACAACACACTTACATTGAGTTATATTTGTATTATGAAATAAAATAATAATGACTTGGTAACATATTTTTGTTTATACTACATTTTTTTTTATCTTTTATAATGTTCAAGATTTCTCCCATTTCTACCCACGCTTTCCAGTCGAAAAAATTCAATTATTTTTAAATTTAGTTTCAAAAAGCTGTACCTCAGTCAATCTTAAGTTAAGGTTCATGACATGTAAAATTGACTATATTGTGGTCCATGGTCAATGAATCAAAATTACTTTTTGGACAAATTATTAAATTTTGAAGTGTACTATAGTAGACCGGATACTTTTCAATCCGCATCTGGCCCCACAATGGTAAAAACTCAATAGTAAACCAAGATAAACGCGCGATTCCATCCTTTTTAAAATTTTACTTTTTTTTTCATTTCAAATTTATTG
Source organism: Cinara cedri (assembly GCA_902439185.1). Taxonomy (NCBI): domain Eukaryota; kingdom Metazoa; phylum Arthropoda; class Insecta; order Hemiptera; family Aphididae; genus Cinara; species Cinara cedri. Next base: position 247,447 of record CABPRJ010001922.1, read on the forward strand.
TTATATTTTTTACTCCGAAAATAGTCAAACAGCTGCCAACTCGGGTGCTAGGACGACGATCAGCGCGGACGCGGCCAGACTTTGGCGATACGTACAGGCAGCCAAAGAAGGCCAGAATGGTGAGGATTGCCGGTCTTTGTTTCCGAACTGCCATACGGTCGGACTTTAATCGAGACTTGAGTGCGAGCCAGACGAGGAAACATGGACGACAATGATTAATCAAAAACGAAAACGGACCCGACAACGAACTCGATAAAAATTGTAAATTATCATAACGGTGTTGTCGTGTTTCATGTGTATACATATTGTACCTAAATTACATACACACCATAACTACTCAGCTAGTACCCGTTTTTTAAAATCAATAATCGATAGTATCATAATATTATAGTATATAGTTTTTTAGTAATGTATACCTACGAGAAAAAGGGCTGCATCCGAATTGCGTGGCGAAAAAATCAAAAAAATTGTTTTTGAATCGCAGTGCAAATATGTGCTCAAAAAAGATCTGTTTAAATCGCATCATTATTTTTTTTTCTTTAAATTTTTCATTCCAAATAATATCAAATTTATTTAAAATTTCATGAAATTCAAACCTATACTTTTTAGAAAAAATTAAACATAGTTTTTCACACCACCTCAAAAAATACAAAACTACGAACCATTAGAGAATGTGTCCCATTGTCTCTCTTGACTTTTACTTACTTATGTATGCCATATTATGTTTAACAAAATGTCAATATCATTGAAAAATACATTTCGGTTTATTTGGTCTCGATAAGTCTATTCCGTCACACAACAAATCATCCAACTATTTATAATATTTTTATCGCTAAAATTGTCCGATTTGGGCCACTTCTCCTTTGACCTAAAGCTTTAATATCATTTTTACAGTATTAAGCTAGTCCAATTATGTGATTAAAAATCGTAATGACTCCGATTTGGACAGATCAATTTTCGTTTCGATTTTTTTTTTTTTGTCATGCAATTGGGATCGACCAATAAAAAATAAACCTAATAAATATATCGTTTCATTTATCTTATATTGCTTTGAAACGAAATTTAATAAAATACAAGTCGGACTTAATATTCAACTAACACAAACACACACACATACACACACTACACACATATCTAGTCACACACAAACACACACACACAAACATAATCATTATTCGTAGATATAGAGCAGCGGTCATAGATATACCTTCCTAACCGGAAAACAGAGATATGCATAATATTATAAAAATTTAATATATCTATCGGAGCGAGTAGTTAATTTTTGTATAGTTAATACAATAAATATTAATAATATATTTCACATCTGCAAGGTAAAAAATCTGGATTTATATTCTGTAGGATTAAGATCAGAATTAAAAAGTCGATTCTTAGCCTAGTAAACATTTTAGGTTATGTATTTTTTCTAAAAGTTATAAAACATTCGAGTAGGTAGGTACCGTGAAAATCTTACTTATTATAACAAAAATAATTTATCCTTTATATTAATCCAGATTAACTCCATCTGATTAGCAATATACAACGTATAGATAGTAAAAATATTAATAATAATAACACAATTATATAGAAAATTTGATTGAATAAACTGTTCAAAAACGTTTTTTTTTTTTTTTGATATAATGTTATTTTTACAAGGTGATTCACATATATTTTGTAGTTTTCGATTTAAATTTTCTATTCGCTATATGTTCATATTATATTTTAGATGTTATTACAATATGTATAATGTTTCGTTGTATTCATATCACATGAGTACTTACTGCTAATACTTACATGAGGCATACATGCCTAATGTGATTTTATACTGGTAAATCTCTGCACGCTGCTCTTTACTCTCACAATGACTCGTCTATAATAATCTTATGTTATATAAACGAGTCACATATTAATATAATAATTTTACATGTCTCGTGATTTTATTCGTAATATTTTTATCATGTAATTACTCTCGTATTTTCTCATTTTTATTTTCATTATTTCTATTTATTTATTTATCTATATATTTATTTACTTTTTTTGTAATAAACACATTATACACATGTATAATTAGGTAGGTACTAAAGTACTATATTGAACCGCAGTTAAACTATAGTTATAGCCTTACGACATTTTCTGTAATAAAAAAAACTATTAATTATAATTTTTTCATTATAATTATTATTATTATTGTACTCAATGTGCCCATATATACATTTTTTTTTTTTTTAATAAATATTATAATATTTATTTATAAAAAAAGATATATTGTGATAGTTTAGATCGCATACATATTTTGAATACCTATATTATATTAATAAATGATAAAATAATAGAATATTGTACATTTCACTCATTTATACTTAGATACACAGAAAATCAGATATATTTTAGTAATTTAGTGATTATTTTAGATAATAATCTCATAATATGAGTTATAACTTATATTATATAAATATATGTATCATTAATAAATATATTATTATATTTAAAAAAATGTACCTCCAACCTTATTTTATAATTTCAATTATCAACACAATGTTTGTTTAAATTGTTTAAAAACTAACGACACAAACATTTTTCTTTCCTATCGTTTTAAAAATTGAATCTAATTTTTAATCGTAAAATAAAGCAACTCTTTAGGTACTAAATATAATGTATACTAAAAGCAATTAATTTTCCCATTGAGTTATTATAAGATAAAATTAAAAACCTATAGTTAAATATTCTTTTAAAAATCGATTTTAACATATTATTATTACGTTAGGTTATTTATTAGGCTAATTTATAAATCAATAATAAATTGTGTATTATTGTCATTCAGTAGCAAAATAATAAATGATGTAGTACAAAATGTATATTATATATTATATTTATTTTTGTTATAAATTATAATATCATTTTTAAACGGTTCATTTTTATTATTAAAACTGCAGGGCATGTTCTATCAAAATTTAGTAACCTCCTAGTAACAGTTACTTACATTAGTTTTAGATTCAGAGCGTAGTGAGTGATCTATTTTTTTTACTGTATGTATTTTTTTTTTAGATTCGGATAATAGCGAGAAACTTTTCGAAAAGAAATCTTGCTTTAATGTTGAGTGTAGTACTTTTTCCTAAAGAAAATATTTAGATAAAATGTAGGCAACTAACTAGACGTTAGTGTATTAGAGAAGTCATTTTTTGATTTTTCAAAACAATAGGGAAAAATTCGAAAGAAAATTATAGGTAAAACAGCAAACCGATCTTATTGTTTAAAATGCTTTTAACTTATATTTTCTGCCAGAAATATTGCTCTAATCTAAAAATGAGAAGAGATCGATTATAATCCATTTAATAATTTAAGTACGGAACAGAAAATAGCCATGTTTTGATATCTAAATAAGTTTTCATAATAATTTTATTATTTAAAACTTTTATAATTAAATTAATTTACCAGAAATCTCTCTACTAAATTTCAAGAATAGCATATTTTTTAAAAGAAAAATAATGTTTTAATTATTTGTAATTCTTTTTTTTTTCTTTTATTTGTTGTATGTCAGTTTAGAAAATTCGTAAAGACTTGAAATTTGGACAGTATTTGCTTTTTATAGACATAATTAAATTTTCAAAACGTTTGATTCATTTTCGAGCTATTTTTAGAAATTTTTTTTCGGTAGGTACTCTATGGGTAAAGTTGTTAGACCAAACAAAAATGTTTGAAATTGTAACAGGAGGTTCATACATAGGAAGTACTAAGTGTTAAAAAAATAATTTATTACCATGTAGTATTTACATTTACGTACAAATATAAATTAAATAACTATGTATTCTACCTCCTCAACCTCCAACCTACAACAGTAGCATAATCAGTACTTTTTATTTGGTATGCAATGATTTATTGTTATATTTAATAAATATAACTAAATTACTCTATGTATGTTAAATTTTTTCTTTATTTTTAATAACTTCGTAGTTGATTTTAATTATAAAAAAAAAAAAAAATGAAAAACGATTATTGTAAATATTATTTTCATAATTTACTCATATATAATAAGACATAGTATAGCTGGCCCAGACTTCAATAAAAACCACGGTTTAAAGTATTATGACAACCTATACAGTCATGATTAATTAATTTGTACTTATATTTTTTCTTTCGAGCATATAATCGAAAATGGTAGTAAATAATAATTTTATTAGTATTCGTTTGAATCATTTTATTTTACACTATTTTTAATTTTTACCCTTTCTCCATATCTTAAATTATTAGGTATACTTATTAATTTTCAAATAAGAAACTCTTCTTATTATTATTTTCCTTTGCTTCCATTTCAACTATTTTAGCCATCCCTGTCATTCATTTCCACTTAACCCATTCTTCTACATCGTCGCCGCATATGACCTTCGTCCTCGTATCATTCTTAAACCAACCACCCTTTTTCGATCTTCATCTCCCACCCTTTCCTCCTAAGTTTATTTTCATTGCGATTCATACTGTTTCTAATTTCTGTCTTTTCATGATATGCCTAAACTATATCAGTCTATTTTTTTCTTTTATCGAAGCTGTCTAAAATATCTCATATGTACTCTATCATAATACTCATATAGGTATCAAAATACAATAATACAGTAGTGCAAAAGTGCAGTATATTTTGTGTTTGATGAATCTCTAAATAATAAAATAATTAAGCTACTGAACCCAATAAGACATAATTAAAAGATGTAATGAAGAAAGACAATTAGGCTACAGACAACAATAGCCATTAAGAAATGTGGCAAATAATGGCATCGAGGACAGTTCATTAGGACTAGTTTTCTAGTGATTATTGGTAATTGTGTAATCACGGCTGATATCATTCTGGAAGTTGATAGTCATTTTTCTTTATAACCTAACCTAACCGTATTTAATAAATATTCGTAAAAAAAGTGTGTTCTTATTTTTTTTATTTAGATAAATACATTATTTCTCCTCTACAATATCGGAACTTTGTGTTTTTGACTTTAATACATTGCAAAGAATATACGAATCCTTGTTCGCGATAGGTAAGCAAATTGCATTATTAACAAAATCAATTCTTACATTGGAAGCGCTCATTATTTAAGGGAACATTTGTACTCCTTAGAAGTGTATATCGGTTGGTTATTTAAACTACTTTGATAAAAGTTTCGAATTATACTTAGAATTTGTTCATGGTTATTAGTTTTCCAATTATTTAGCATGTCAGATTTATCTAAATGACAAATAGTTCAATATCATTGTTTCAAAATTCTGAATAAACAAGTAATAAAGTAAGTATATTAGTAAGTAAATTAAGTAATAAATAATATATTATCCTATCTTCTCTCATATCATTCACTCATCCACGATCTACCTAAGAATTCTCATATCTTCTATATTCATTCTCTGTTTAATATTTTTTTTGTCTACCACCTAACACTCCAAACCATACAACATAGTCAATATCACAACAATATTGTATAAATTACCTCTAAGTCTCATTAGAATCTTCTTCTCATAACTTTATCCAACCATATTTAATTCTATGTTTTACATTATCGGCAAAGCTACCGGTTTTTTATACAAAAGATACTATAGTTATTTAAAACTTTCAACCTCGCTTATTACGTCACCGCATATTGCCATTATGTGTCCTGTCCTGTCAATCTCTTACTCCAAACTCATACTCTATATATTCTAACTTTCAAATAGGACCCCATCCCATTATAAACATGGATTTAAATAGAGAATTTTTTTTCTGTAAATTTTGATAAGAATAAGCCATTAAGAATCCACCGTAAAAATTGCTAATTCATGATAAAAGGATCGCCCTGTATAGTACGTGTAGCAAGACGTGGAGCTATGCACGATGATGATTAAAGCAATAAAACACAATAATGATATTTTCCGTGGTAGAAAACTAAAAACGTACGTCGACTCAGATGAGGCCACAGACTGACTAGGCTGGACCACATGAGCGATTACTAAAATACAAGTGATAAGGACAACAATAATTATGATATTGGTTCATAGGTACTTATACAATTTTCCTTTGGTATTTTATAGGTAGGTACTATTAAAATGCGTGCAGTATTACACCGACAATAAAGCATAATAATATATTATTTTTAAAACAATTAATAAGAATCATGTTATTTATTGATTTCCCCACAGAAAATAGTTTAAAAATTGCGTGATCGTAACTGGATTTTATTGGAATCTCTCAATCGTAAAATAACTTCATCCTTCACACTTATTATAAATACAAAGTAGGTAAATTAAATGCAATGTAATATTATGGTTTCAAAATAATTAAATCGTAATATCATAATCAAAAATTAGAAAAATATTCGTCCAAACTACCACATACTGTAATGAATTAAATTGAATGAACTGAATTCAATTCTTGAATGAAAAGTACACTATTGGAATGAGGTAGTAATGAATATAGAATAGAATAGTCTCAAGTTCTCAATGAAAAAAAAAATAAAATCTTTTACAACTAGAAACTGCTAAAGTCATACTCAACGAATCGACTATAATAATTCTCTCATTGAATAAGCTGTCAAGTTCGATAACGCTATCAAGAACGACTGAAAAAAAACATTTAATATGCTTGTGAAACTTGGTTTACGACTCAAATAAATGATGAGAAACTATACTAGTATTGAAAAAGAAGGCCACGAGAAAAATATATAGACCTGTCGGAAATGAAACTTACTATAGGTATTTGATACATAAAACATAAAGCATAGATTTGAATGCATAATTTATTAACAATATAAATAAAGGTGTAAATACATAAAATATAATAAAACACTATAATTATTAAATAGTGTTTCTTAAATTATAAGTTGCTAGTGTAAACCGATCTTGAGTCGAAGAAAGTATATTATACTTCAAAATGTACCAGTCAACAAACCGACCGGTAAACGCACCGGGGAAAGTTTCCGAAAACGGTAATTAGATCGACTAAAGACAAGACGGAAAAACTGGATGACGTAATGATACGTGGCAGATGTAAGGGACTATTAAGGGTGGCGAAGGACCTCAAAGGCCTATAAACATAGTTGATATAACCACAATCTTGCAGAATTCACTTTTGTCTCATTGGAATCCTCATCACACCACTTTATCTAACCACATCAATAAAGCTTATAAAGCTAAATTATAATAATAATAATAAAAACACCCGTGAACCGCAAAGGTTCCATCACTATAGTCATATTAATATACGATGTAAACATCATATCAAACACTCATGAGTCTTCAATAATGTTCTACGAAAACTGAAAAAGGAAATATAATCAACATTAATGTTTAAGAAATTGCATATCCAGTTCCGTTGGATATGTTTTTCATTTTTACATTATTATTCTGCATAATTCGAACAATTATAATATCGGAACAATATATTATACTATTTTTTCAAAACGATCATCATTCATATCTTAATCGCAAAAAATAACAATATTTAATCAGATAAACAATTAATGTTCGTGTTAATAATAATTAATATAAAGAAAAAAAACATTTTCATAATTTCATTGTTTTTAATTTGTACGGTTGCACTATCTTTTCTACCAGAAATATTGTTTCAATCAAAAAACGACATGAGGCTATTTTTGTTGTATTTATAATGTAATTAGTGAATGAAAAAAGTTCTCTTTTGATTTTCCGTGTAGCTTTCTTAATAATAGAGTAAAACCGATAAAGAAAAACAGTTAGAACCGTAAAGCTTAAAGGAAATCGTTTTGGAGAGGTACTTTAGGAAGGTCATTTTTTGATTTTCTAACGAGTTTCCTCATCAAATTCAAATAACCCGAAAAAAAACATGAATATGTATGAAACTTGAATATTACGATTTTTTAGTTTTGTGTATAACTTTTCTACCTGTAAATTTGCTCCGCCTTATAATGATAGCAATGTTTGTAACAGGAAATTTCACTAGGAAGGCATATTAGAGAGGACATTTTTCGATTTTCTCAGGAATTTTATCATCAAATTTTAAAAACCGAAAAAAAACGGGAAAATATAAGAAATGTAGGTATTAGTTAAAATATATTGCGCTCTTCTTTTTTTCTGTGAATAACTTTTCTACCAACAATTTTGCTTCAATTTATAACGATATCAGTTTTTCAGATAGGTAATTTGACTGAGAAGATACTTTAGGGAGGTCATATTTCGATTTCCCTAAAAGTTTTCCCAGTGAATATGATAAACCGAGAAAAACAAAGAAAAACTGAGAAAATCGGTACAACATTGAAAAATATTATTAAAGAAAATATATAAAGTCTATTTAGTTATTTTACTATAAAATGACTTACATATTGTTGACAAAGCATCACTATAAACTGAATTCCGCTCAGAATCGTTTTTTTTTTTTTTTGTAAGCAATAATAGCCTTATTCCAATTTAAAAATGACAAGAGATCGATTTTGTTACTTTTAATATTTTGACAATGACGGGAATAGTCGTTTTTTTATATCTAAAGTATCTTTCATAATAATTGGGAAAAACTAAAACAAAAACGAAACATACGATTTTTTTTAAATTAGTGATTACATTGTTTTAAATTTGTAGGGCTTATGTTTCCTACAAACAATATTGATTGAAAATATAGAAAAACGCCTTTTTTTGTTTCATTTTTAATCTAGTTGGTGATCATGGAATTTTTTTTTGATTTTATTTATAGTTTTTTAATAATTGGGCAAAAATAATAAATAAGTAGAAATAATTTAAAAAAAAAGAACGGACATAATTTGCACGTGGGTACAGCAGGTGCAGCCACTGTTGTGGGTGGGAAGTTAGGAAGATAAGATATAGACGAGAATTTAAAATATATCTGTAAGGAATGATAAACCATCGCTAACGAAAAAACGATTTTAAGCGGAGTAAAGTTGATAGTGCTGCTTTGTCAAAAATACATTATATGGTATATACCATATTATAGTAAAATGATAACGACAATCAGAAAATATGCTATAATTGATAACCGGAGAATGATTTTTGGTAGAAAAAGTGTTCACATAAAAAAATAAATTAATAATCATCATCATTGTAAAACCTCACTCCACTCAAAATCTAGAATAAGGACAATTTACGAAAATAATTTTCAAATTGTTCATAGAAACTTGACATTTTAACAGAAAACTTATATTTATTTTTTCAAACTTTGTAAAATGTTCAAAATATTTATTCTATTTTTGAGCTATTTATAGACATTTACATTTTGCGAGTTCTTTAAGTAATATTTATATGGCAGGTACTGTTTGAATACAATTAATAGACTAAACACAAATGCGTAAAAATTTGACAAGAGGTTCATTATAGACCTTTTTTATTGAATTTTTAATTTAGTTGGTTAGTATAAAAGTCGTTTTTAGATTTTCTTTGTAGTTTTATTAATAATTAGGAAAAACCGGGAAAAAAAAGAAAAACGGAATAATTTACGAAAATAATTATTTTATTTTTTTAAATTTAATTTAGTTTAAATTATTCGTAGAAACTTAAAATTTTAACAGAAAAATTATATTTTACTTTTTCTAGACGTTGTAAAATGTTCTAATTATAAAAATTCTAAAAATCTATTTTTGAACTATTTAGATATTTTAATTTTAATTGGCAGACTAAACATAAATGCTTAATAATATGACAGGTTTATTATAAGTTTTACTTAGTGGTTAAAAAAAAAAAAAATTGATATTAATGTATAATTTATTTATTTTTTTTTTGTTCTATAATAGTTTTAAAATTAAATTTTTACGAAAATCGTAAATATTGCGGCCTTTCAAAACATGTCTAACCAAACCTCGCTCCGAATCGTTTTTCGTTTGCTATGGTTTATCGTCATTATGGGTATAAATTAATTATTTTTATGTTATCCACTTTCCCAACTACCCACTTACAACAATAGTCGAACCCGTTTCAATATCAGTTCTTCTTTAAATTTACTTTATAAAAACTTACTAGTTTTAGATTATGAAGAGGTATAATTAAAGAAGAAGCTATAATAGTTTTTAGAAAGATGTGTTTAAATTTTGGAAAGTACTATTACGATTAGCTTATTTTTTTCCATGTACTAAACTTTCAAAGATGTGAATTTTTTAGTTGACATTTTTGGTAAAAATTATTTTTACTCTTTCGAAAAATTAAAAAAAAAAAAAAAACTAATAGTATATTTTTGTTAATTTTTGTTGACAAGGAGGAAGCTGAAAAATATTCTAACCTTGCCAGTAACCGACTTCCGCTTAGAATCGCTTTTGTTTTAAATCTTATCAAATGTATGGTTTTTCTCTTTAAATGAACCGTATTAATTGGTAATTTTAAATCCCACACACAGGCATATTTTTTCAAACGTTATTATATTCATCCGGCCACCTACTTTCTAATATTTTAACTGGGAGTAATACTAAATATATTTGTCAAAAAAAAAAAAAAACTTAATTATATTTATATTTTATCATAGTTTTTTGACCTTTGCAACTTGAAATAATAAATCAGTAAAACTGAAAATGTACAGAATACCAAATTGTGTTTGTTTTATCTTTTGTTGTAATTCTATTGAAAGTAATCGTAAAGACTTGAAATTAACAACCGATACGCTTATACTAGCCTTTTCTAAACGCAGTATGGTTTTAAAAATATAATCTGTCATTTTTTGATTTATTGATGGCCATTTTAAATTGTTTTATTTGTTTAAGTTGTTATGATTTGGTTTTATGACGACAAAATTGTAATAGATTAGCAAACTTATTATAAGTTGTACAATATACATGGTTGATAAGAAAAAAAAACAAAGAAATTTAGAACGAAATGTAATTTTATTTTATAATTTTTTTTTTTTTGGAGGTCGCAGCAGCTTTTTTTGGGAGACGATAAATGTGCGTTCGTATAGGTATTTATCGAACGGAAGGCGTTCATAAACGACAACCAAACACAAAAACGGATCGGGCACGTGATTTGGATAAAATTGCTTTGAAGAAAGCGTGCATAGAAAGGTGTCGAACGGTGTCCGCCCGCGATTAGGCATTCAACCGGCGATCCACCGGTCTGCCACCCGACCGTACTTAAGGTCGGCCGCACACCGGCACATTGTTCATTCTCGTCCTGCACTATTGTCCTGCACCAACTGACGCGAAAATCATGTACCGTCTAACCGTCGTCGTCTGTTGCGCCCTGTCGCTGTTTGTCGCCTCCCAGGTAAACCTCATTACAATATTATAATTATCATATTTATCGTGTTAACACTAAAACTAGGATTTAAATTTAAACAGACACCTTTTATGATAAATACATTATAATGATCTTTTTATGTGTGATTTTCTATATTAAACAAGTTAAATATATTTTATTTGATTCGATACTTTATGTATTTTTATGTATTTTACTATGATTCCATTTTTATCACATTTTGTCAATATGCTGACTTATAAAATAAAATACACTCTGTGCAACATTATATTTAGCTATGAGATTGTAAATGCTAAAATTATTTTAAAAAAATATGGTTGTATGTTATTATAATCAACACGATTAATGTATTTTTAAATATGAACAACTGCTGTCTTGAATCTACTTCGTTATTAATATTAAATACCAGGCAGAGTTATAATTTTGATTTTTTAACTATCATAATCAATTTCATACTTTTTAGTAAGATCGTTATGACCGTTATTTTTTTCATTTCAAACAGGCGACTGAAACCGTCCTCGAGTTCGGTGGCGAACTTTTTGAACACTGTGGTACTGATTGGACGTGTGCTAAACCTAAACTGCTCAAGTACTTCGGTGATTCTGTGCAAAAGGACGAGCTTAGGTTAACCAGGGACTTGTCGTTGTTGCGCACTCAGTCCGGTGAGGACGAGGAACAAGTGGCCAACATGGTAACGCATTTATAATAATTATTTTTTTTAACTTTCTCTTTCAAATTTTTCCTTACAGCACGTCTTATTATGATTTTCATACGTGCATAATATTAGTATTTTTGTATAGATCCCAAATGGTGATGACTACAAAAACGCAATGCGTGAAAACCTGGCGCTCCGGGCTTTGGACCGTATTGATGATTTTTTAAGCACTCACGAACTCCGTGTGAACCTGCCTGAAGAGCTACGGTCTTCCGTTGGCCAAATTAAAATGCCATTGACTGACCAAGACGCCACTGTCAACGCCGTACAGCAGGGACGAAGTGAGTACTCTTATTTAACTATTAAATACCTTAATACGGGGAAGGGTAAGGGATATGGTGAATTTCGGTGGTTTTTTGAAAAGACGTTAATTTATGATTATAAAATAAAATTGATTCGCAGGCCGTGGTTTTGTCCGGAAAATAGTCATTCCGTTCTTGTTGGGACTCAAGTTCAAGACGACCGTGTTGATACCGATCGCTATCGCCGTCATCGCATTAAAAACGTGGAAGGCCCTAACCCTCGGACTCCTGTCTTTAGTCCTGTCAGCCGCCATGGTCATTTACAGGTTCACTAAGCCCAAGGTGGTCGGCGTTGAGATACTACACTACCCGTCGCCGGTGCACGCGCACCACCACGACGGATACGCGCACGCCAGGGCTTACAGCGCGCAACAGCCCACCGAGCAGTAATACGAAGTTCAGAAAACGCCATTGTATTATATTTTATCTATTTATTATTATTACTGTTACTAAATTAATTATTTATTTATTGAGTTGACCGAAAAAAAAACCACAAACACTCGCAAATATTAAAAAACAACGTTTCGTTATTTATATATGCAATCGAGTGTTTTATTGAATAATCATCCTAGCACAGTATACATTTGATCGTTTAGATGATAAGCAAAGACGGGTGAGTTAATTTGAAATAATGAACTATCGGTTTAAAGAAAATAAAACAGAGTTAAAATTTGATTAAAAAAAAATCCCCTTGTAAAGTTAAAATGCATTAATTTAACTAAATTGTCGATATTTAATAATATACAATAAAATATATCAAACTCAAATTCGATTATTGTTAACTAAATTTTTACGAAAATTAACTGAATCTTAAAAAGATGGATTTATAAATTATATACAATCGAAATTAATTAATTAATAATATTTGTCAGCTACTAAAATGAACATAACTATAGTTATTAGTTCTGTTAAAACTTGTTAAACAAAATTTACTTTTAACTTTGTTAAAAATGCTTACTCATTGGATTGGAAATAATCCGGAAAATAACACACATTTTCGAATTTAGATGGAGCAACGGTTGTGGATCGTCTTTAAAAATGTATGTGTCAAGTTCATCTCTGGTTTCCAAAAAAAAAAGTAAAATAGTTTGAACTTATTGTTTTGGTAATAACTGTAACAAAAAATCGAAAAATTATTCTGTTACATATGTTTGGCACCACTAAAGCGAAAGATTATATTTGCATTGGTGATTTAACGAAACCACTGCCATGGGAAACTGCTAGGAATAACATCTTGGTAGGTTCCCAGTAGTTTCCCAGAAGGGTCGGGGAGCTACTTTATCCTCCGGTCTTGCCAGATTGCACAGGCCTCTTTGTGGCACTAGATATTAGTAGCGTCGTACAGAGGCAGATTGGGAAAATATTTCGGCGCGGTAAAATATTAAATAAACCGGCGCGAGGTTGTTGTAAATGATGTTGAGTTAGATCCATGACATTTTTAAGTTTCAACCATAAACATTTTTTACTATCATAAAATAACCAATTGTTTATATGTATATATGATGTTATATGTATACATTTTTGTAAATGTGGCAATATGTTAATATATTTGACTCTCTTTTCCATAAATTAGGTCCATTCCCAATTTTATATTTAGATCATTCCATAAATATAGAACCTCATTTGAAATTCTTCATATTTCATACTTTATAATCAATTGTTTAAACTTAGGTACACTATTTCGAAAAATTGTTTTATTAAGCAAAAATTATATGACCATCTGTTCAAAAAACAGCCACCTTTCCTTTTTGATACATCACTCATACTGACGAAAAATGTTCATAAAATCTCACAAGAAATTTAGAAATAGGTACCTATTAGAATAATAAGTAATACAAATTAACAAAAATAAAATACGAACATACGTCGTCGGTTAGCGTCGAGAAGAGTAAGTAAAAAATTGCCACCTAACCGTGCGAGCAACGAGACCGACGGGGTGTACTGCACGCATAGGCGGAAATCCATTGAAAAAGTTACGGGCTACGTTTTTTCTCATAAACCAAAACTGTGAGGAACTTTGCCCCTCAACATCCTCTCATAAATAATTCTGAACAAATTTGTAATTTCATACATGTAACATTCAATATAAATTATAGTCTATAAGTAAAACGTTATCGCAATAACGGGTTGAAGTATGGCTTTTAGGTCTGAGAAAAAAAAAATCAAAATATTGATAAACGTCTCATAGATTTTTTGTTTATATACTGTCCTAGAAAAATCTCCATTGATGAGATTTTTGATTTTTCTACTTTCCGACCGATTTGCATGGACATCGTGGATTTTTTTAAATATTTTGTGAGGAATTTATAAATTCGATAGCCCTAAAGACGGCTGTTTTAGTAGGGTTGTTCCTCAAAAGAATAGTTTTCAATACGAAATATTTGTTTTCTTTGAATATAATTATTATCAAATTCTTAATGATAGGTACCTACACATTTTATATTAGTTTCACAATACAATCGCTCTTTGAGGCATTGTGGTATTATAGTAAAACTACCTATTTTTATATATATATATGTAATTTGAGTGCTAAATTTTAATATTTTTCAAGAAAAAGATTTTCAAAAAATATGTATACTTCAAAGGGTTAAATTGATCTACCAAATACCATACAATTTTTGGAATTACCTACGTAGGTATTGTTGTATATGATAATTCACTCTTCACATTTACACTCATTCATGATACACATATATAATGTGCATAAAAACTTAAATCAACAGTTAACAATCTAAAAATTAACAATTATTCAACGGACGATAACTAAAAACAGTATAATACAAATCACTGTCCTACAGTGTTCAAACTTATAATTTTAATTTTTGTATAAGATATTATATTTATATTTTTAATATAAACAAATTTATGATATAAAAAATATTGTGTTATATTTTTTTGTTTTTTAAGAATATATTATGTGAAAATGAAAATGTATATATCTTTGCAAGAAATAGTTGGGGAGGCTTGATGGGGTTTTTGGGGAGCTAAGCCCTTCAAGCATCCTCTCCCCGATTTCCACCATTGCCTGCATGATGTTATAAACGCTGTGCTCGATGGACGATACGAGCATAACAATGTACATAAAATCATGTATATCGCTAATTTTAATAATAATTATACAAAATAATACCACAGATCAAATAAAACCATGAGTATTTTAACTAATCTAGATAACCGTCTCAATTGATTATTTTCCTATTTTTTTTTTTTTTATCGAAAAATATTCATAATTTACGATTTGTTTATTAAATTAAACAATAATTAGAAAAAAGATTAAAAAATATTTTCCTAAAATTATTATACTGCCGAAGCAGTCCAGTCCATCGGGAAAACTCCCGAATTCCCAGTGGGCCAATCTGTTCCTGGTGTCGTGGATTTATCCGTGACGCAAAGCCGACATGTTCAAATTCTCGTTGGGTAAGCGAGTGTCGGTACTTTCCCACCGAGGTCGTATCCGGCAAGAGATATCGAGACTATGGGCTCGCCTCTCCGCGAGATTGATCAGGGATCTTTTCGCGTTCCGACCGTCTGGTCGCATCGTGGGATGTCCTCGGTCAGCCCATTTATCTCTTGGAACGGAGATTGTGTAATCAAAAAATAATTGTGTTGGTAGGCTCCCAGCTGTCTCCGGTTTGGACTAATCGTCTATTCCGATGGTGGTTGGGTGTCGTGATGTGTCCTACTTTTGACTTATGAAAAGTTGGTCTTCGAAGCCCCGGTGTCGACCCAGTTGGGCGCCAAATGGAAGCCTCGTCATCCGCTGCGGACTCGCACCGTTGTCGATGCCATGTGATTGGATTTGGACGGGCATGTATGTTCCGGTAGGTAGTGGTTAATAAGCCAGGGGTTACCGACCCGACGGCAGCTGAACCGTAGGCAGACGGCAAGGTGAATTAAGGAGCGGTAGCTGGGGCCGCGCTTTAATGCATTGATATGCATCCGGAGTAGATGTTCGCCCTGAACCTCTGGGGCCCATAAATACCTCTGAAACCTAATATATGGACCGTAATTGTGGCTCCCGCTTTGGGAAAGCACCAAGTCTGGGATTGCTACTGGTGTTTTTTTAATATTTTATTACAAGGGTAGATAGAATTATATAGAACGCCATATACTGCGGTTGTCGTTTTTACTATAGGTAATAGTTTTATCTGTATTTGTCCGGCACCATTTCCGTAATCACGTGGTTTCCAATAGATGGTATACAAATCTCCGTTTCAAAAAAAAAAAAATAAATATGTAGTTATCGTTGTTAACATGAAAAAACTTCCTATGTGCTAGAATCTAGAACATGGTATTTTAGTAGCAAAGAGAATTAAAAAAAATATGTTTGATATTGTTGATGGTTGTGCCACTATTTTAGGGTGAGTGATTGGGAAATGTGGGTAAACATTGTTTTGTAAAGCTCAAAGTGCTTTTACAGAATAAGTTTATTAAGTTCGATTTTTTTTCTATCATTAAGTAAAATTAATTTGACGAACCTCAAGTAAAATGTTCACAGATTTCTAATCAGCTAAAACAATTTTAACCACATAAAACCAAATAAAAACTAAAAACCTAGAAAATATTAAATGCCGATAAATTACTAAAAAATCGGCAAAACGAATTTACCACGTCTAGAAAAAGTTGCTTTTATTATTCTGTGAATGTTTCAGATTTCTACAAATGTTTTTAATCGAATTACAATAAACAAATTAATAAAATTGAAAATAATAAAACTTTTATCATACACTTTCCTATTTTTGCAACTTTTTTCCTATTTCCCATGTTCTAAAGAAAGCAACATAGTTTTTAATATTTTTTTTCTGATTCTGGCAACTCGGTTTTCAACAATTTCATTCAGTTATCAAACAATTGCGGTAAAAAATATCGCCAAAGTTGTATTTTCACTAAACTGAATGACATTAACGTTTTTCTGTTTATACGATTATAGCTGCACATATCTAATAAGGTATCCAGCCAAAATAGCAAACGTAAAAATAGCGAACTAATAATAATGAAAAGAGCGAAAATACATAATAGGAAAAATATAATATATTTTTTAGTCATTATATTATTATAATCATAAATTTATTCAGTTCATAAGGTATTTAGGTTTTAATATTTTGGGTATTTAATCATAATTATAATTTTAAAAAAATCAATTAGGTATTTACGGACAAATTATATGCTACACATTTTACAAAGTTCTTATTATCATTAGTATAATAATTTTCAATTTATAATATACAGAATGATTCACTAAACACGCTCACCCCATTTTCTTGGTTAAATTTTGCATATTATATTCAAATTCTGATTTTTGGTTAGTGTTATTAAAGCTAATATTTTCGAATACTTAGATTTTTTACAACATTTAAGAAGTATCGTGTGGCAATACCAACTTTGGATTTTCAAATTAGAATATTTTACGTTTCGCTATTGATATCTAAGTATTCGAAAATATTGGCTGAATATCAGAATTTGAATATATGATGAATTTAACCAAAAAATTAGGGTGAGCATGTTTAGTGAATCACCATGTATACTTTTCACTGCTATGCATGATCGATTATTTTAAAATTCGCTATTTTTATTTACGTGATTTTTACATTCGTAGTTATTTGTTACGTTATTTTAGCCTAGATGACCCACCTAGTAACAGTAGTTTTTAGTTTAATTGAAATATTTTCTGAAAGGACTGAAAGTTCACGTAATATTTTCATTCCTTCGTAAAAATTTATAATCCTAATATAACATGCAATTTGTTTTTTCATTTCAACCGAGTAACCAGGCGAAAACTAGAATTAATTAAACAAAGGGTAATATCAAATATAAAGTGTTGAACGTGGTTAACGTATTGAATTCCGGGATAAATATAGTATCCTTCGGGATATCTTGGAACGCGTATTCCCATATCCTAGTTAAAACTCAACGGATTTGGTTTTATGAGTTTTATAAAACTATAGGTAATCGACTTATTGGTCCAAACTTGATTGAAAGAATTTATAATGTTCTAAGTGTAATCCTAAACCTTAGCGTCTTATTCGAAGGAAAATCAAAACTCATTGCATAATTATGTACATACAATACAAGTGAATACAGATATACCGTACTTGAGCCGAACACAAATATAGCCTGTAAATACAAGTGAGCCGGTGTGACTTTTTTCCGATAACCAATATTCCGATATTTGATTCTGATATAAAACCTATACCTGATTTGATATTTAAAATCAAAAATCCTAATTTGGTAAAGAAATTAACCGATATATTGGTTAAAATACTCGAATTTTAACGCCCTTTTTTCATATTCCAGAGATATTGTTTTACTAAAATATCGGTTTTAAATTAAAACCCTATACCGATAAGGCGATATTTACAATATCGGCCAATATATGCTTGTGAGGATACGCTAATAAATACGACTTTGAGTTAGGGATCTCATTCCTGTTAAATTTCATCGAGATCGGTTCGGTGGTTTAGACGTCAATAGGTAACAAACGGGCAAACACGCTTAAAATATTATTTAACTGTTTTTTTTTTTTTTTGGCCTACATCCAAGCGATATTCCGTTGTATTTTGTATATTGTTTTTTTATTAGCATATGTCGAGTATTAAACCAATTAAAAGTAAATTAAATTCTGCAATACGTTATGTAATATTCATCTTATTATGATGCTGTTTTTTTATAAGTACGTATTTTTCGCACAGTGTCGTTTTATTAGACGTCGTGGGATGTAAAGAATTTCGAACGCTTTGAATTAATTTATTTAGCATGTTGCTGTTTATATTTCGTTTAATACGTATTATATAATTTGTGTACATATTTATAGAAATGTATGTAAAATAGATTTTCTTTTTTAGATTCTGAACGGAACGAGGAATTGATTTTAACATGATGGGTGTTTATTTTTTTTGCCTGAAATCTTGCTCCAATTAAAAAATGACAAGAAACCTTGTTTTTTGTATTTTGGATCTAGTTGGTGCATTAAGGTGGTCATTTTTTTTCTATGAGTTTTTACAAAAATTAGAAAAAAATTAGGAAAAAACGCCATAACATTAACGATTTAATAGTTTTAAATTTTTTAAATTTTTTTTATTTCCAGAATTCTTGCTTCAAATTTTAAAAATAGCTTTATTTCTGAAAAAAAATTAGTTTAGCTGTCGCATTAAAGGATAATAATTTTTAATTTTCCGTTTAATTTCTTTAATAATTATGTATAACTTGGGACAAACAGGAAAGATTACGGAAATAACGAGTTCATTAATTTTGAATAAGTTTTCGGTTAAAAATTAATCGTAGAGATATGACATTTTCCCAAAATACTCATATTAGAATTTTTTAGGCATGCCATTTAAAACTATTTATTGCAGGGCTTTGCACTCGAAATAACCGGAACCCGTAATACCTAAAAAAAAATCTAACTTTTGAAACCCATATAACCCGAATAACTTTTTTTTTTCAAAACACGTCCGAATTTAAAAATAAAAAAAAGTCCTAGGATAATGGAGTTTAGTGCAGCCACTGTTATACGTAATTTTATCTATATCTGTAAGTAACGATAAACCATTGCTAAGGAACACATTTTTCTGAGCGCAATTCAGTTGATAGTGAAGCTTTGTCAACAATATATATGTCATATTATAGTAAAATCATTAAATAGGCTTCATATATTTTCTTTAATAAAATTTGTTTAATGTTATACCGATTTTCTCAGTTTTTCACATTTGCTGGGAAACTCTTGGGAGAATAGAAAAATGACCTCTCTAAAATACCTTATAAGTTACATTTCCTATAAGAAAAAATACTATCACTGTAAACCAGAGCAAAATTACTGGTAGAAAAGTTGTCTCCGAAAAAACTGAAAATTTGAATTTAAAAAAAAAAAATGTAATTTAATTTCATATAATGGAGATTTGTTCCCCACATGTTCAATAAGAATTTCATTATAGAATAATATCAACAATTTAAAACGTTAAACAACAATAATTATTAGTAAAATTTCAATAAAAAATAAAAATTAGTTTTTTATTTCAGTACACATCAAAAAATAAAAAAATGTATTTGATTGTAAAAATAAACTTATACGTTAGTATTTGATTTTGGAGGTCAACAATATAAAATGAAAAAAGTATTTGGCAGAAGTTCAAACACCTGATAATAAATAAAAGTATTGTTACAATTGCAGGCACGACGATGAACAGATTTTTTTTTTTTTAATTTTCATTAAAAAATTGTATAGGAAAAACTTTCATGCCTCGATAGAAAGAACCGATTTTGAGTAGTTTCATTTTTTTTGAAAAGTGGAAGAGGTTAGGTTAGGCACTGATGGGTTTTCAAAATTATATTTTTCAATGCTTTAATGATTCTGATTTAAATATATCTGATTTTCATAATTTTTTCTGTAAAATCATTTTTCTGTTTCTTTGGTTTTCGATTATACAATATTCAGAAAAACTTAAATAATCAAAATTGCATCTCTCTGATAAGCGTGAAGCATGTTTTTTTCAAATTAATTCTCTAATAGACAAAATTGCAAATAATTAAAATAAGATAAATATTTTGCAAATTGGTTAAAATTAGAGTTTAAACACAGATAAGACAAATTGACGAGACACATATTTTCGAGGGCACCACATCGCTTTTTCTAAAATATTATCAAACAAATGATTTACAGCTAGTAAAGATAGTTAATAATTGGAAATTTTATCAAAACCATCACCACTTAGACACTTAAAAACTATCATTGGGCGATTCATAACGTCATTCTCTACAAATTATCAAACTTTGTATGTATTAGGTATATAATATATACATGTCTGGCCTGCACAAGAAAGGAAAAACGATAATTATTATTTTTTATTTTATCGCAATATACGATTCTGAATATTGTGTTTTACGGGTCGGGGATAGTTCACATTATAGGTAGGTATGTATGACGATCGTGATGATATGGCGCTGTCACATTTTCACTGATCAATATTCACGGTCGCATGCCGCAATCGAAATTGGCCCAGACTCAACGTGTCTATCAATTATTAATAATTCAATATTATAGAACTTCCGTCGAGTCCCCTTTCTATATTATAACGAATTTCTCCTATACGACATCTATGTAATTTATATATTTTATTTACCGATGTCATATATTACGATATATCTCATACATCTCTAAAAATATCCCTCTTATATTACTTATTTTCCTTCTAAATATCCCTTATTAAAATATACACCCATTTAAATCGTGCCATATTATAAACTACTAAAGTTGTTCAAAAATGTAACCAGCGTTTTTGAGTGAAAAAATATTTTGAATTCTAATAAATAACATATTTAAATAATACAATACCAAAATATTATTCTCATTCGATATTTGCTTAATACTTAAGACAACTGAAATAGAGAATATTATGAAATATAATAAACAATGATCAATATCTAAAACATATTTACTTTTGATTTTTTAAATTAGAAATAAAAACGATTTTTAATGTTATTACGTCGTCGTGGTAGATAATAATATTAAGAAGCAAATTACTTTAACAGTTTTACTACAATAATATAATGTTTATTTTTGTATGTGAAAATTTTAACAACTTATTCATGAGAAATTTTATATCAATCATCAACTTCAAAGCTCGTTTCTAATAGAGAAATTTAGATATAGTTGATGCATTTAAGACATACTTTTTTTAGATTTTCAATGAAGCGAAGAATGTATTGGTTTTACAATGATTTTTGTTATACTGTGACAAGCAATTTCTACTAGAAATTTCGCTTCGAAATTATAGCACCATTTTTCGGAAGAAAATGTTGTCTAGAATCTAGATAGTACTTTAAAGAGGTCTTTTTTTGAATTTCCAAGCGGTTTTTATAATATTTGGGAAAACTCGGGATAAAACGTAAGAAAAATGTGAAAATTGACAAAAGTAATGCTTTTATTATATTCAATTTTGTTTTTGTTGTAATTTAGTTTAAAATATTCGTAAAGACTTGAAACTTAGACGTAAAACTTATATTTGATTTTTCTAGATATGATAAAATTGTTAGATTATGTGTATGTATATGTAGGCATATATAAAAACCAATAACATACCTAACGTGCAAAACGAATTATTTAAGGTGATATTAATTGGTGAATAATTTGTTTAGATTCTTAGTATAGCACTTATAGTTTTACAAAGATGTGTGTTCTTTTTTTGGGGGAGGGACATTTTATGGTTAGTAAAATTATTTTGCTTTTTCGCCTGGTAGTATTTTATTTGAAAAAATGATGTATGTTTTAAGTCCGCCATCTAGGTTTTATTTTTTTTGTAATTTGTCTTTTTATCGATTTCTGGGTTACCTTGTTAACAAGGGAACAACCACGATTAATAATAACACGCTGAGAATAGTTTTTTCGTTTGCAATAATTTATTATCACATATTCAGTACAAAAAGTAAATTACCATCTATATCCTATCTTCCCAACTATCCATCAATTTTCGAATTAAAAAAACAAAAGAGCGTGTTTAATAAGAATAAAAAAAAAATTATCATCTCTTAAAATTAATGAACTTAATCAAACCATCAGAGGGCTTAGCCCAGCATACCTTACACCAATTTATCTGTATGTAATCCACTTTTATACCAGAAAAATGTTTCCAATCATCAAAGTAAGGAGGTTAAACTGGGTTGAGGAGATCGTTTTAGATTCTGAGTGGAGCAAAGAAGCTTATAGTTTTAAATAGATGTTTATTTTTTTTTCTGAGGACAACTTTTCAGACTAGAGATCTTGCTTCAACAAAGAGGAAGAAGGAGAAAATTAATCTTAAATAAGTTCTAATATGTACACCCCTGACCATGCCTTATATAAAAATGTGAACAGTGTCCATAATAGAACGTAAATAAGTATTTCTAAATTTAGAAAATTTCCAAATATCACGTTCTTATTATATTATATTTATTACCTATATTATTGCTATTGTCATTTATTTAAAACGTTTATTATTTAATGTTTTCTCTTTAAAATTCTTATTTCTTAGTTTGTGGTTCGATATTGGTACATTGACTACTATCTCAGTACAGTAAAGTTTAATATTAACTATTTTAGTGAACGCAAAATATTTTATTAGTAGGTTTTTAAATAATATGAGTAAGTAAAATATTAAGTGGGTATATAATATTATTAGGCCATCAGTTCAAAACCTAACCTTTCAGGTCACCTAGAAAATTACCATTTCCATACTAGCCACTCAACTCCGTGACTTTATCTTATATATAGGCATATTTGTAAAAAGAATGTTTAAGGGGAAAATGTTTTTCATATAAAAACATAATTTTGGTTTGAATTAAGCCTTAAGCCGGTGCTGACACATAAATTTGAAACCTCTCCTGTAGTCGACAGGGGTCCTAGCAAAATATGTCTAAATAAATTGATATATTTTTTTTTGAAATCAGACAATGTGCCAGTGAAGCCACAAAAATAGCACTGGCATATTTGTTTGGGGGTTTCCGAGGTTTAGGAGTCCTAGAAAATTCAAAAATTCTGTAGTGAAATCTATCAAATGCCTAGCAAAGTTTTGATACTAATTGAATAGTCGTAGCATAATTTGCATAATATGACAGATATGTGCCTTATCTAGACATTGTACAATTTTTAAAACTTATATTTAAAATTTTCTATTTTTTTTAGTTTTTATTTGGTTTTACTTGTAAAAAAAAAAAATTGTATCACTACATTAGTGGCCTACCCATGTGAGTGATTTTAACTATTTTTATTGTTTATAGTTAAACATCTTTAAGTACCTACACGATATTAGCGTTAAAAATTACCAATAATAGTTAACCAATATTATGGAAATAAATACATTATTTCGATAAATTTCGTGTAAAAAATCTATTTCGGATGAAATTTGGTCAACAGATCGATATTTTCAAATTTACAAACAGATTAAAAAATTTCATATGTCTCCCACATGTCTGAAAAAATTTCTTGTTTAAAAAACACACATGATGAACCAAAAAACAATAGCAGCTATCATCGTACATTGTAAAATACGTAATATACATGTAGTCGTATTTAGTATGAAAGTGAGCAAATTTTTATTTTACAGTGTGTTCTGTGAATGAACTACAAGTTAATTCATAAAAATAACGTATAATATGGGGCGTCACAATATTTCAATGTTGCCAATCGATACAAAAAATGTTTTTAAATTGTTCTACGATTTATTCATAACTGTCAACTGATCTCTCCTAAAATATCATAATACCATATTTGGTATTTCCTATTTTTCCATAACCGTATTTTCGTGATATCCGATAAGTACCTAATACCAATACAGCTATACATAAATAAGTTATAGTATTATATCAATTACAGGTATTTCCATCTATAATACTTTTAACTTTTTTTGTTACTTACCCGAAGAGGTTTGCACAAGATCGGTTATCATAAATACATAATTTGAAACAATATTTTTTTCTGCGTTGTTTGTTGTAACTACATTTTTAATTCAACTTTTTTTTCTTAACGGCGGTGTTCTTGTAGACCGATCTGGTTACGGTTTTTACGCTAACTTAACCTGACTCATTTTTCTGAAAACTGTATACTACCCTGTGTCGTAATTTTTTAAAATTAAATTATTTTTAAAATATCTTACAAGTAACATTATTATCACTATAGTGTTTTTTAGATTCTATGTGTAGCGAAGAAGTATAGTTTTACAATGATGTTTATTTTTTTTTTTTTTTGTGGAGAACATTTCTACCAAAAATCTTGCTCCAACTTTTAAGTGTAGCCGATTTTCTTCTGAAAGGAAATCGGTGTAGGGAGGTACTTTAATGAGGCCATTTTTTGATTTTCGAAGAATTTTCCCAGCAAATGCGAAAAACCGGGAAAAAGAACCGTAGGAAAAACGAAACATAGGTACAATATTAAACACATTTTTAAAGGAACTATATAACACCTATGTAATTATCTTAACATAATACGACATATATATTATTGATAAAGCAACACTGATAACTGAATTCCGTTCAGAATCCATTTTGTTTATCAATGGTTTATCGTTGCTTACAGATATACGTTAAATTTTCTCTCAACTACCTTCCCGACTTCTCACCTACAACAGTGGTCCACCCACGTACAAAGTAGATCCGTCTTTTTTTTATTTCGTTTATTTCACTAATAATGTAGATAAATTGGAAACATTTTCTATTCCAGATTTAACCCTTATTATTTGGTAGGTTGGTACTCAGGGAGTGGAAATCAAAAATCGATGGTTTATTATTAATTTCAATTTTAAAGTGATTATAGTATAAATTATAATATATTATCGTATTTGAGCAACGATTAACGAATGAAACCTGAAATTCATAAAAATAATTTTAAATTTTCCTAAATTCGATTGTGAGCATGTATTCGTTGTATAGGTATTATAAAAACTTAAAGTACCGCTGAGCCAAAAATTCGTATATTTTAAGATACGATATTATGATGTTGAACGTTTCGGAGTATGTTTACCAATAGAAAAAGTGTTAACTGGGATGAGAAAAACACCGTGTAAGTAAAATTGGTAATAGAAGAAACTGAAACATTGATAGATTAACAGAATAAAATTAATAATTTCTAGTAGTAATATGCGAAATGGTCCACATTACAAGGGGATGATTAATATTTGTATTATCCTGAACTCTCTGCCCACTGGACGTTAATAACAATAATATACCTAATCAGTGGTTCATGATAATATAATTAATGTTATAAATGAGTCAATATTAAGTGCCTTCTAAGTTACCTACTCAGTTACATACGTGTTTCCACAGATTCCACACATAAAATTCAAATTTTATTGTAAAACTTGGGAACTTGTGATGAAGGGGAAATTTTCTTCGGCCTCAAATATGCAATAGATTGCATAGTTTTCGATGTATTTCTCAATCACTTAGTGCAGTGGTGACTAACTATCTGGACCACAATCATTTATTAATCGACCCACTAAAATATTGTAAAAAATAACACACATATTAAAAAAAAAGACATATCTATAGGTACTTTACTTTTATTTCTCATTTATAACAACCAAAACATAATAAATAATTAAATATATCACTACACCTATATTAGATGTAAGTATAATAATAACAATAAAATATAATATTCTATTAAGTTAAAAGTAAACGTTAAAATGCTTAGCCCTCTAAGAATTATTGTTTATGGCCCTTTTTAAAAAATGGTTGGTCACCATTTACGTAGTGTGTTCATCCTAAATCGAATAACCATAATTAAAATTGATATTGTGAATTTATAAAAAAGTGTATTCCTTTAGCTGGTTATAAAAACGTAGCTTTTTTCTTAACACACATTTTGAGTAATTTAACATCGAATTCAATTGTAAAAAATCTATCATTGATTTTTGATATTTATGTAATGTGTTCAACTTTTAAGGACCAATTGATACGTCATATTTATATTTGATATCCTTGTTGTTTAACAAGTTTAACACAAGCTCTATACAAGTACAGGTATAATAGTATGTAAGTAAAACATTTTATTTGTCATAATTTATTAAGATAATGATTATTTCGACAAACTAACAGTCAATTTTCAAAATATGGTTGTAAATGTGCATTGCATCTTATTTAGGGATTTTAAATACATTTTTAAAGCTTATTTACAGCCTTATAGTAATAATAATAATAATATGATCATCTATAGACTTGCTTTACCTGCAGTAACACTACGCGACCGAATCGTATATCTACAGAAAATCGTTCTCGAAAAACGTCTTCGGTCCTACTTTCCATGCCTGCGAGAGGCTCGAAACATTGGCAGTGCGTTTTATTATTATCGCTCTTACTGTATTATTATAATAAACATATTATTGTGATTAAAATCGTTATGACAGTGACCTATCGATTTTACTGGCACACGAGACACAGATATTATATATCCAAGACCCACGATTAATATGCTGCGGCCGTAGGAAGTGTGCCGATTACGGAAAATAAAACACTGAGATTTTTTTATACGAGTGAGTCTCCCCACTAAACGCAGTCTGGGTCCGTTGAGGTCCTATAAAACCCAAGGACGCGATCGATTAGACACCACACTCACCACTGTAGTCATTCATCGTACACACGCATACCCAGAAATCGTAAATCGCGTCATGGTTCGTTTATCGTGTTTGCTTCTGTCCGCAGCCGCGTTGGCCGCTGTCGCCTTCGCCTCGCCGTTGAACAACGACAAGTCACAGGTAATGCAAATTACAGAATGGTCATAATACCCAAAGCGGTTCTTATTTAAAAGTATTTATATCTTATCTTCGACTTTATTTTCACTCCCTACAATAGGACGTAAAGAACAACGAACTTGGAATCACAGAACAGTTACAGGAGCTCATCGAGAAACGGGACGTGTCAGTCGAATTGGCCGGTGCCACTGTGACCGTATCGCCCAGAAACTTGGATGAAAATGAATTGGGTCTGACCCTAAAACTGCCCAGTTCGGCCGAACCACGAAGTGAGTGTCTTTTAAACAAATATTTACTATAAAAACTTTTTATCGTATCTTTCGATACGTCTCTTTTTTCTCTTCGATCAACTTTTCTCTTCTACCTGTACATATTATACAGAATTTGTATATACAGGCAAACGGCATAAGCTCAAGAAAATCCTCATGCCGATCATGGTGTTCGTCATGCTCAAAGCCCTGACGCTGATCCCGCTCGCCATCGGTGTGTTAGGCCTGAAAGCTTGGAACGCGCTGCAGCTGTCGTTCTTCTCGTTCGTTATATCCATCGGACTGGCTATCTTCCAGCTGGTTAAGAAAGCCGCAGAATCGCCACCATCCCTAGCTACCCATGATGCCGGCATCTACGGTGCCCCTTCTGCCCACTACGCTAGAAGCATCCAGGAACACGCCCAACAGTTGGCCTATGGTTCCAACCTAATCAGATAGGCATTGTGTTTTCATCATCGTCCGACTTCGTCACCGTCTAAACTCGGACTCCAACTACAATAAATGATTATTTATTTCTATTATTTATTATATTTATTACCTATATGAGAAGCCAACAATATTGTAAATAGTTTACATTACAATAGTTCACTATATTATGAACATCATCCTTATTATTATTATATTTGTTTAAAAAACTGTCTACCAACACTTGGTTCCGATTGAAAAATATTATAGTATATATTTTATTAATCTATGTAATATCTTTTATTATTTTCTGTTCTTTTTCAATCATTCTCGATCGATTTTCTTTTTCATATCTCTACTCTAATTTTAATGTATATTTTTGTATTTGCATCATACATTTTGAAAAATATTTACGTAAAAAACCTTAATGCATTCCTTTAAAAATCGAAGATTTTTTGATTCAACTTATATGTATAATTTGGTTTTTATTTGTTTATCTCAAAGCTGTACAGAAGAAAACAAATTATAGATACTGCTTAGCGGTTAACTACATATTATAATAGACAACCATATAAAAACACAAAAATTTACTAATAGTAATAACTGTATATTTATAAGGCCGAGTAGCAGAAACGTTTTGTAAAAATATTACATAGGCGCCTGTATATTAAAAACACCCCTTAAATTATAATGGCTCTGTAACATGTAAAAGTTTTGCACAAAAAAATTTGTAATGAATCTGTAAATGAAAATATAACGATAACTATAGTTAACGAATTAACTAAATTATTTATATTTGATATCCCTAAACTATGGTTACCTTACTCGAGTAGATAACCAAGACCCGATTAATTATAAGTAATAAAACTGTGACAATTTGTGGCAAAAAAAAAAAAAAAGACATTTTATTATTTTGTTATTAAGCATTAGGTTTAATTGTTTAAAATCATCAAACTTAATCAGTGGATTCATTCTATCCCTAATTTATTTTGGTCTCGGTAATATGTTCATCACCTCAATAATAAATTCATCATCACTTGATGATGATGAAGATAACAAATCCATAATTTAAGTTAAGTTATTTAGCTATTTAGCTATTTAGCAATAGGTATAGAAATTTAAAAAAAAATGATCAGAAATTTCGGCAATAATCACATTGATAAATTAATGATAATATCGATTTGTAAATCGTTCTGTAAGGAGATACAGATAAGAATTTGGTTCTGTAAATTATAGTCAATTGCAGGCTTATAAGTTAGTTTACAAGTCTGTAAATAATACAGAACGTTCAACAAATATTCAATTTGGTTTGCAGATCTGTAGTTGCACTGATAGTTCTGTGTCATTAAAGTACGTTTTTGCGACTCGTCTAAGAGTGCATTCACAATAAATGAAGGATAATGTATTTAAAAATTTACAAAAACCTAACGTAAAAATGAGAAAGTGCGATGTTATGGGATATATCAATATATTATAAACGATAAAATAAAAAAGCTAATTTTGCTGATGGGTGTGAAGACTGTTGTAGGTGGTAAATCGGGAAGCGTGAGTGTAATTTATTTAATGTATATGTTTATGCAACGATAAATCATTGCTAATGAAAAATTATTTAAAGTGAAGTTCACTTTAATGTTTAAAAATTCATTAATTTTTACGATTTTCATAATAAAATTAAACTTAAAATGATTTTATTACTCATTAACTAGATTAAAAATAAAACGAAAAAATCTCTTATCTTTTTTATTGAAACAAGATTTCTGGTCGAACACATAATGTTATAAATATTATCTGCCAAATACATTGCTCTAATAGAAAAACAACCTAAATACCTTTTTTGTTAAATTTTTTATCGTGCGCTGATAAGAAAAAAAATCGTTGTAAAAAAAGTAATTGGAAAAAACCGAGGGGAAAAAAATTCAAAATTGACAGCGTTACGATTTCAAAGAAATTACATCAAAGTCAACTTTTCTTATTAACCAATAATTACGACTTTTAATGAACCTCCTGTTAAAACTTTAATTTCTGTTTGGTCAAATAATTCTATCCGCAATATACCTATCGAATAAAAATTAAGTAAAAAACTAGCAAACTTAATATGTTTATAAATAGCTCAAAAATAGCCTAAATGTTTTGAAAATTTGACCAGGTCTAGAAAAGAAATTAATAAGTTTTCTATCGTAATTTTAAGGCTCTACGAATACTATTGTATACTGAATCACAACAAAATTTGAAAATAATTCATTTCGTAAATTTTCCCTGTTTTCCTACGGTTTTTCCTAATTTTTCCCAATTATTATGAAAACTCTTGGAAAATTATTGGTATTGAAAAACGATTCGGAACTAAATTCGGTTATAAGTATTTTAAAAGGCCATAAGACTTACGAGTTTCTTCAAAATTTGATTTAAAAATTTATAAAAAAACAAAAAAACATACTTCCCACGATTGATGGGTGAGAAGTTAGGAAGGTAAAGGGGAAATTTAATGTATATCTGTACGCAAAAATTAATCTTTGCTAACGAAGAACGATTCTGCTTGGAATTCAGTAGACATGTTTTAAAATGCCGTAATATTTATGATTTGAAAACATTTCGTAAATCTTCCCATTTTCCCCATATTTTTTCCTAGTTTTCCTCATTTATTAATTAAACCCTGAGAAATAATCAGTTTCAAGTATCACCCAGACAAAATTTCCTTTCAGGAAAGGTGCGATATTTGAAATGTTAAATTAAGAGCAAGATTTCTGGTAGAAAATAATATTAAACTACTAAACGTTACGTTCAACCTTTTTTTTTACCTACTACTAAGTACAATTTATAATCCTTGCGTTAAATTTTGAAGCATTTCGGTTTGGTAAAACAATTTTATCCACATGGTACCTACCGAAGGTCTAGGAAAAAGGCCTAGAGAAGGCCAATAAAATTTTACTATCAAAATATCAAGTTTTTACAAACATTTTTACGACCACTTTAAAAAAATATAGTTATATGTGGGTTGTTTTTCTGTCTCTAAAGACCTTTCCGAACATAAAACTTGCTCCAATCGAAAAATGATGGGATCCAATATTATGGATTTAGATGGTACGTTAAAGAGATAATTTTTGATTTTCCAATGGAGTTTTTAAAATAATTAAGAAACACAGCTAATATTTATAACCCGCCACGGCACTACCGATTTTCATACATACTTTATTTTCTTCCAGAAATACTGCTTAATTCCAAGAGAGGTTTTTTATTGTATTTTGTTTTCTTTATTAATGAGTAAGAAAGTCGGTTTTTGATTTTCCATTTAGTTTTCTTAATAATTGAGCAAAACCGTAAAAAAACGTAGAATGAATAGAACAATTTACCGAAATAATGTTCCATTTTATTAAATTTAAATTTTGGCAGTCATATTATATTTGCTTTTTCTAGAAGTGGTCAAATTTTTAACACATTTTGTTATTCTTTAAGCTTTTACTTATAGACTTTTTTTGTTTGCAAGTTGTTCTCTGTTGGGTGACATGTATGGTAAGGTCCTTAATATAACCCGTCACTCATATTCTCAAGTCCGGAAAAACCTTGAGGGTCTAGCCAGCGTTTTTTTACACTGCCCTCGGACCTGCCCGAGTCGTCCATGTTCGAGTAATTAGTGTACTTAGTGGCAATATATAGTACTATTACTACACCTTATAAAGAACCTCTTATTAAATTTTAAGCATTCATAAATTGCGAAACAATTTTATTCACAGAATAAACAATTAAAACTACCCGACAGCACAGAGTCATTTTTTTTATTTTCGTCATTGTTACAAGATCGATGCATCAACTGATCATTTGTCGAATGTTTAAGCAGTTTGAAAAAATTGGGTATTTGTACAAAGGAAAAATCTCAAGGAATTCTTGGGTATCCGAGGATAATATGGAACGCAATCCGACCAGATGTTGCTGGTATGAACATTGGAAGTTACATAGAACATTTATATGTACGATGTACCGTTAACTAAATTAAAAATATTTTTCTTTTAATTAACATATTATTATTACTAATTATTATAAAACTAAAAACTAAAAATATTAAATTATTTCATAGCGGATGAATCATTTTGAATAACACTGTATTGGAATGTAGGATTGGTAACCGAATATAAATATGTATCATGTAATAAAAAGCGACTTTCCGAATTTCGTTTCAGTATTAAAGTAGTATTATTATATAGGTAAGTGTTTTCAAAGAGTTGATTGTAGAAACACAAATAACGAAAACGTTTACCGATTTTATATATTCTAAACTCAGCTCGAAATCGTTTTTTGAATGCGATAATAAGTTGTCGCTTTCATATTAAAAACAACGAATATAATAATAATTAATTAACGCCAATACCGGAATTACCGTCCCACTTATTTTTTCCCTCCTTCAAATTTTATAAACCATACATAGGATTACATTGTATTAAACGCCATTCGTTTGATTAATTAATTTATACATTTTGGTAATATTTAGAAACTATTATTAATCATTGGCAATTATAAACTTATTTATACATCGATTATATATAGATTATTCAAATAAAACCGAATAAACCTTAGTTATTTAATACATTTTATAAATATAAATACGAAAATTATGAACTAATTATCTAATCGACATGCAGGTTTTTTAAAATGATTGAATATATCACAGAGTAGGTTTTAAACTTAATGTCGATTCTGTAAAATAAAAAAGTTATTTATATATAGGCTGTCCCACGAAAATACACCTCTTGAATATTTCCAGATATAATAAAAATAATCAAATTTAAATGAAAATCGCAAAACAAATTACCGCAGTTCAAATTATGTATTACCGAACTGCGCTCGGAATTGTCTTTCGTCAGCAATAGCTTATCGTTGCTTACAGATATAAATGAAATAACCTTACCCTACCTTCCCAACTTTTCCGGTTTTTTACAGTTGTTGAGAAAATTCGTAGAAAAATCGAGAAATGACCTCAATACTCCAAGTAAATTTCCTTTTCAAAATTAAGGATAAGATTTGTTCGTAAGCAATAGTTTATCATTACTTGCAAATTTATTTATTTATTTGAGTTTACGCTGAAGGCTGAAGTACAGTTATTAAATAGATAAAAATAAATGACTTAAAAATAACATTAAATAATATGAATGAAATGAAAAGTATACATTGTTACAGATTAAAAATAAACAAATAATTTATAAATTAAATTCTTTTTTGTATTCTAACTTCCCAAAATTCCACCTACAACAATGGCTTCATCGGTTTCCATTATCCTAAGACAGTTTCTTTTTTTTAGTTTTTATTTTCCACATAATATCAATGAGTATAAAATTTTCTGACCAAACAATAATGCCTAAAAATTCAACACAAGGTTTATTATAAGTTATACTTAGAGATAAAAAAAAGTTCGTAATAATCGTGAAAGTTACGACATTGTAAAACATATAACTTGACTTAGCTCAGAATCATATTTCATTGGAAAATGATTGATCGTTAAATATAAATATAAATTCAATAATTTTATGCAACTTAAATTTATCCTATCATCAATAGTGGCAAACTCATTAACAGTATCAGCTCTTTTTTTTTTATCTGTACAGGTACTAAACTAATTAATTTGTTTATCTCGTACTCTACGATAGTAAGTATCGCGAACTCACTAATATCTGTCGAGCATATATTAATATAAAATAGGTTAGCCGTTTTATGCTTGCCTACTTCTACAGTTCCACCTTCTACTTCTCTAAAATTGTACGTGAAAACTTTTGGAATTTTTTTTACGCTATACCGCTATCTAGTTAAGCTATGATTAAATTACAATAATAAACAATCATAATTATTTATTGTTTGGTGACTCACAAATAAAATATCGACATAACTATCGAGTTGAATGAAAATAAAATTAAAATTAAATATACGCGTCAATGAAATGTAAACGTTAAAATATTTTAGATTCTGAGCACAGCAAAGTATGTATTGATTTCAAAATGATGTTATTTTTTTTATCTGTGAATAACTTTTCTATCAGCAATGTAGCTCCCATTTACAATGATAGCACTGAGGGGGGAAGAGCTGATTAAATAGCCCGGCCTAGGTATCCTATCATAATGGTGAAAGGCCACTTGGTAGTTAAATATTAATAAAAAAAAATTACAAAACTTAATATTTAATAACAATAAAAATTAATTCATACCTATTTTATATATTTGAAGTTTTACCTAAACATAGGAATACTTCGTACAAACAATAGTTCGGAATGATGGCATAATAGCCTTCGAAAACAAGTCGGTGATCATTATGTGAAAATTTGAAAGATGTTTAAATATTTAAAAAGAGAGGTCGAACTAGCTAAATAAAAAAAAATTCACACGTTGAGGTTGGTTAAGAAGAAAAGTTAAAATTAAAATGGAAAACAACCACAACAAATATAAAAAAATTGGGAAATTATTCAAATTAGAACATAATGCAGTATCTAAAAAGTTTATCATACAACATTGATTTTTAATTTTTATTAATATTAAATATATCGTTTTGTAATTTTTTTATATTCCGAGTGGATCAAGCAATATATTGGTTTTACAAATATGTTTATTTTTATATTTGTAGACAACTTTGGGGTGATACTTTTGGAAGGTAATTTTTTAATTTTCTCAGCTCTTTTCATGGAAAACAAATGGAAAACACGTAGAAAAAAAGGAGAAAATAAGTCCAATATTACACAAATATCATTAAAGAAAATATTTTATATAATATTATTTTACCACAATATTTAATGTTGACAAAGCAACACTATTAACTGAACTCCGCTCATAATCCTCTTTTTGTTATAAATGGTTAATCGTTGCGGACCGATATGTATTACATTTCCTCACTACTACCTTCCCAACTTCTCACCTACAGCAGTTGCTTACGCACGTGGGAGTTTATCTTTTTAATTATTGAATTTAAAAACAATAAGAAGTAGCCAAACTTTCCATTACTATAATAGAGTTCCACACTCCTAGTTTATATTGTAGATATTTTCTTTGAAAAAGATTAAGTAACTAAAAATATTTTACCATACAAATTAAAAATACAAAAATACGTATTTACTACACAAGTATACTACTTACGAAAGAAAATTGATCGGAAAAACGATAGGGCGTGGGAGTTGTATGTTGTAACCCTCAAAAAATATATACAAAATAATATCATCTTCTTGGCTTTATTTTGAGAAGTCTGCGGGGATATTAAAAGCTAAAAACGCCCTCCTGCAGCAACAACGTGATGAAATTTATCCTAATGAAATTCAGGCAAACTGTTAACACTTTAATTACCTTATATAACAACTCTAATTCTCGAGTTTGAAGTAATGTGGCCCAGGGGGAGTTGCTTGAAGTTTGAAAAAGTAGCTGAAAAAATATAAATATACAGGACGACCTTTTTTTTTTTAATTAAATTTTGCATGTATTAAAATTCTGATTTTTGGAATTTTTAAACCGATATTTTCGAATACTTGAATTTTTCACAAATTTAAAGAGTATTCTGTGATGATACAAACTTTGGTTTTTTAATTGAGAACCTATATTAAAAATTCCACAAATAGACTGAATATAACTTTAAATCCTTTTGAGGGCCACCGAGATATTCTACTTTTAAGATTAGGTAGGGGGAAAGTAGTGGAGCACTAATAAAATGCCGTGCGCCATGCCTCTAGACAAATAATACTCAACTACTCTCCTATACCTAAACTTAAAACTGAAATATCTCATCTACGAGTTGACGAAAATCAAAAATTTTAACACCAAGATTCTGATTTGAATTCAGTTACACATATTTTGAAAGGCCGTAATATTTATAATTTGAAAACAATACATTTTGTAAATTTCCCTGTTTTTCCTAAGTTTTTTCCCTCATTTATAATAAAAACTCCTTAGAAAATCAGAGTAATTACGCCCTTAAAGTACCACCCTAGTCAGTTTTTTTTAAAAAAAAAGTGTTGCACTTGAAAATAAGAGCAAAATATCTGGTAGAAAAATTGTTCACAAAAAAAAATAAACAATTGCTCCGCTTAGAATCTGAAAAATAACCTAAGTTTTTAGAGGAAATTATTAGGAACTAAATTATATACAATCACAAAAATACACTGAAATACTGACTTACTAAATTGTGTGCATATTAAATAGTATAATACAAACAATTAGTACTGTACTATACATTTATGTATAATAAAACAAGAATTTGATATTTAAAACCCTAAGAATGTGCATTAACGAGCTAAAAAAATTAAAAGTTAAGGTTTTAACTTAGCTTATTTATTTTTTTTTTAAATATCCTTAAAAGTACAATGATAACTTTAATAAGAACCCTTTGATTTTGTATTAACCAATAAAAACCTTTTTTTTTCATTCACTTGTAATAAATAACGAGTTTATTTAAAATTATACTACCAATTTAAATTTCTTTTGTGTTTAAAGTTATATATTATAAATTTACAATACTATGCCACGTATACACAACTAACTCGATATTATATTTGGAATTCTGACTTTTGCGAGTTTAAAATCAAGATAATTTCATATTCCTGGAATAAACTACTCGTGTACATTGATGACTGTCTAAATTTCAATAACTCCAAATTCATTGTATTTGACGACAACAATTTTACAAAAACCAAATCAAATCATAGCTCGACATAAATGTATAAATTACTAAAGTCCTGCATTAGCAAGTCAAACACGATGAGCTCATTTTATAATTTTAAATTTGAGAGGGGGTTGGTATTCATAAATCAGAGCAGTGTTCGATAGACCTGAATCCAACTAGGTTCAATTTATCAGAGGGAGGGAAAGTGATTAAAAAACCCAGTTTGAGTATATGGTATAATAATTATGATGAAAGGCAATTCGGTGAAAGACATTTTGGCGAACAGATAAATCGGCCACTAGATATATCGACGAACAAATTCATTTATTTTGAGTAAAAATAATACAAAAAAAGCTGTTCTAAGATAATGGGGACAGGTGCAGCCACTGTTATAGATGGGAAGTTGGGAAGGTAGAATACAAAAAGAAATTTAATATATATCTGTAAGCAACGGTTAACCATTACTAACAAAAAACGATTCTGAGTGGAGTTCAAATGATAGTGATGCTTTTTCAATTATATATATGTCATATAATTATAAAAAAAAAATTATATAGCTATTATATATTTTCTTTAATAATATTTGTATAACATTGATCCGATTTTCCTGTTTTACTTACGTTTTTCCTGGTTTTCCCCATTTTCCTATGTGTTTTCAATTTATAAGGAAAACAGCTGAGAAAATCAAAAAATTACATTCCAAAAGTACCACCCCAGACAGATTTCTTTCGAAAAAAGTACTATCATTGTTAATCGAACTAAATTGCTGGTAAAAAAAGTTGTATACAGAAAAAAATAAAAATAAACATATTTGTAAAACCAATACATTGCTTGATATACTCGGAATATAAAAAAATTACAAAACGTTATATTTAATATTAATAAAAATTAAAAATCAATGTTGTATGATAAACTTTTTAGATACTGCATTATGTTCTGATTTGAATAATTTCCCAACTTTTTTATATTTGTTGTGGTTGTTTTCCATTTTAATTTTAACTTTTCTTCTTTACCAACCTTAACGTGTGAAATTTTTTTTATCTAGCTGGTCCGACCTCTCTTTGTAAACATTTAAACATCTTTTAAATTTTCACATGATGATCACCGACTTGTTTTCGAAGGCTATTATGCCATCCTTCCGAACTATTGTTTGTACGAAGTATTCCTATGTATAGGTAAAACTTCAAATATACCTAACCTAACTATGTATGAATTAATTTTTATTGTTATTAAATATTAAGTTTTGTAATGTTAGATTCTAAGTGGAGCGAAGAAGCTTATAGTTTTACTAAAAAATTTATTTTCCTTTTTTTTCTTTATCTGTAGACAACTTTTTTACTAGAGGACTTGCTTTGATATTTTCGTATAGTACCTTTTCTGAAAGGAAATCGGGCAGTAAGGAGGTACCTTAAAAAGGTTGTTTTTTGTTTTTTTCATGAGTTTTCTCATCAAACACCAAAAAACAAAAAAAACGGGAAAATGTACGAAATATATTATTATAATTATTATGGTTTTTTTTAAATGGACAACGTTTCTACAGCAATTTTACTTCAACCTTTAATGATAGCAATTTTTCTAAAGGAAATTTCACTTGGGGGGGGGGTACTTAAAAGAAAGTCGTTTTTCAATTTTATCCGGCATTTTCTCAACAAATGTGAAAAATCGAAAAAAAAACCGAAAAAAGCATCACTATCAACTGAACTCCACTCAAAATCGTTGTTTCGTAAGCAATGTTTTATCGTTGCTTACAGGTATACATTAAATTACCTATAACAGCTGCATCCGTCGCTATTATCCTAGGATGTCTTTTTCTTATTATTATTATTTTTAGTTTTACTCTAAATAAATTAATTATTTCGACGAAATTTCACCGATGTATCCATTCGCCAGAAATGACTTGCCAAATTATCTTTCGCCATAATGACTGGATACTTAGACCGGACTATTTAATCACCTACCCACCCTCTTCCTGATGGATTGAATCTAGTCGGACTAGAATCCAAGTTTAGCTAAGGATTAAATACTAATTACATTTTCGAATTGACATTTTACTTGATTTATTATAGTTTATTAATACAAAAATTATCTTTGAACTCCATTGACTTTTCATTTCAATTGAGCAAAGACTGAATTAATATCATTCGTTAACTTGTGCCGTATCCCCACAAAAAAAAGAGCTAATATTGCTGCTAGGTGTACCTACCACTATTATAAATGGGAAGTTGAATAAGTAAGATATAAAATTGTTTAATTTATATGTTTGTGTCATGGTAAATCATTTCTAACGAAGACAATTTTGAGCGAAGTTCAGGTACATACGTGTTGAAATTAAAAATCGTCTTAAAAACTCATTATTTGTATTCTGTAGTGCAGGTGACTATGACTATTTTTAACTGAATTATTGCAAAAAACAAAATGGAAAACAATGAAACTATTATTTCTGTAAATTGTCTAGTTTTTCCAAATGCTAAGAAAACAACAAAAAGGAAAATCAAAAAATGACATTCTCAATGTAATAACTAGATCCAAAATTCTAAAAAGAGCTCTCTTGTCATGATTGGAACAAGATTTCCGGAAGACAATTGTTAATATACTTTATAGTTAAACCAATATTTTTATCGTTTCTCTCAGAACTTAAAACATTATCAGATTAGTTTCAGTCGAATTATAGTGACCGTGTTTGTCCTTCTATTTTTAACGCCACTTATAAAATATGATAATATTCGGTAGGTCATAAAATAGAATTGTATTATTTTTACAGATCCGTTTAATTAATCGACATCAACCAATCGTCCAAAAATATCGGCGTAAAACTTGGGTAAGTTTCTAAAAGAATTATATTATATCATTCAGTTTCTAAAAAACCCACTTAATAATATAATACTATTAACACTGCGTTCTGGTGGAAACAAACATAGCGGTTTCATCATTATTCCGACATCGCAACAAAACTCTTCGTTTTTACTTCTTTTCTCTTCGGTTTACTTTTTAACAAGATCGCTTTTTTCGGGCAATATAAATGTATAATTATGTTCTCTTCTATTATGATAATATATTATTCAAAGAAAAACAAATGAACGAAAAAATTATACTCTCGATCGTACACACGTCATTTGTAGTCGCGGTTCGACTCACCGTGTACGGCCGGGGACTGTACATGATGTGCGCCGGCTGCCGCGGAAACGTGCACCCGCTTAGTATGCCTCGGAGCGAACCGGCACGACACCGTAATGGAGAGATTAGCGTATTGTCACGTGCCACCCGGGACACCGGCGGCCATGCGGTCTCGCGTTATTTTATGTTGGGCAGTGGGCCAGAGCCGGCAGTATATAACGTCGAGACGAGAAGGCGTGGCCAATCATTCGTTTAGGATGTATCGCATTACAGTAGTGTCAGTGTCCTTAGTCCTGTTAGCGGTAGCAGCAGCGACGGCGGCAACAGCCGCCGCGGTCGCCCAGCAAGCGACCGGTGACAACGGTGGCAGCAACCTCTTGGACAGGGTGCTGGATAAGTGTGCACTGGGACCCGGAGCGGTTAGTTGTTTGAAAAGCAACGTGCTCGATTATCTGCAAGACGGCGTCAGGAAAGGCCGAAGCACAACCGGCGCTCCCGAAGACATGGACGCGGAGCTCATTCGGGCCGCCGGCGAGTACGTTGGCCGGCAGATCGGTTATTATGACGGATTGGAGGAGTCGAGAGCCGAGGACGGCCAACAGCAGCAGCAGCAGACGACCACGACCACGACGGCTAGAGGTTTGGACATTTTAACTATTTACGAATTTCTAAAGGTGGTGCGATCCGTGTTAAGTCTCGGCCAGGCTCTGGCCAAGCTCAAAAGATCCGAACTCACCATTGCGTTTATACCATTTGTAGCTGACATGGAGATGGGCATGATGCAAGACAAGATGCTCATGCCACTTATGATGCTCATGAAGATGAAAATGAAGATGCTCATGCCGATCATGATGGCTATGGTCAGCATGAAAGCCACCAAGGCGCTGATCCTCAGCAAAGTCGCCGTGCTCCTGGTTCTCGGGTTCCTGGTCAAGGAGTTCCTGAAGAAGTCCGGTGGTATTCCCGGACTACCGTTGCACTTGCCCGGTATGATGCCCGCCGCTCCGGAACCCTCGTCCACAGTCGGACCTCCGATGTATGGTCCGCCACAGTCGTCCGGTTACGAGTCTTCGGCCTCATGGGAACCCACCGGATACTCGTCCAGCGCCGGACACACATCCGATTCCGCACACTCGATGGCCTACAGCAGTTACCTGCCATCATCGTCCTCATCGTCATCGGCATCATCATCGGCCTCCAAATATTCGTAGGCGATTATCGCGTTCGTCTTAATTTATTTATTATTTTATACTATCTGGCAGGTATATATATGTATATATATATATATATATATATATATTATTACAGCTCAATTAATTTATTTCATAATATTGTTAAAAAGAAATTCAAAAACAACAAATATATTTATTATATTTTCGTCTTAAATGTCGTGAATTTCTATAAAATATATTATTATCAACCTGTTTTTTGGAGGAAAAGGGGGGTAGAGGTTGAATTATCAGAATGAAAAATTTAGGAAAATATTACACGACAATCTGAAAAAAAAAATGTACTTTCAAAATCTATAACAGTAAAAAAATACACAATATCTTTTACATTATATGGAAAACTATGGGCAAAATAAAAATGACATAAAAATATTATAATTTTCCACTATTATTGAAAACAAAACATATTATAATGTCATTGCACCAAATCCCGACTTTAATTATCAAACTATCAAAAAAAAAAAAAATAGTATTAGTATGTTCACTAAATTACAGCGGGTCGATAGCCGAGAATCAATAAATGGTCTCAGGTTAGTACAAAGTTTTTTTTTTTTTTTTTATATCGTGAAAACAAATATGAACTTTGTGTAAAGTCTACATACAAATAAACTATAAGTTATTATAATAGTGCACAAAGACAAATAAGCAAACAAATTTTAAAAAAGGAGTGCAAGTTTACATTATTCATTATACGTTATATAATACTATATATTATACACTTTTTACAATTTTTAATTAAATTTCTTATATTTAAAATACTTATGTTAGATTTGAAGTGTAACGAGGAATCTACTGGTTTTTTTCTGTCTGTAAACGACTTTTCGAAAATAAATTTTGCTTCGATGTGTACAATGCAATATCTTGTCTGAAAGGAAATTTGGTCTAGTTGGTGCATTTAACAAGTCATTTTTTTAATTTTCCAAAAGGTTTTTAAAATAGTTTGGAAAAAATTGGGAGAAAATTATTGGTAAAACCGCAAATTATAACGACGGGCCGCCACGACATTACTGTTTCATTGTTTTTAATTTTTACGACTTTTTTTTCAACAAGACATATTGCTCCAAACGAAAAATTACAAGATATTGATTTTATTCCTTTCAATATATAACCACTGAAAGATACAGTTGTTTTTTCATATCTACAATATTTATCATGATAATTGGAAAAAACCAAAAAAGACGAAAAATACGATTTTTTTAGCACGGCAATTTCATTATATTTTAAAGCTTAATGGCTTATATTTTCTACAAAAAATATATGCTCCAATAGAGAAATAACAAGAGACCTTTTTTAATTAAAAAGATATCAATCAAAATGTATTTTACAATAATTTATATAAATATATAATAGGTATTTATAATTGTCATACAGGATATACGGTAGATACGGCCATATACCCGCGTATCACCGATTTTTCATAAGTTTTACGCCATTGATAAAAATAGTGTATTGGGTAAACGTCGTATACCCCCGAATACCCCCCAATAAACCATTGACAGTAGCCATATCCGTCGACAGTATAAGTGTTTTTTTTAAATCTTACTAGACTTACTACTGAGTAGGTATTATTAACAAAGAAGCTATAATAGTTTATACAAAGATGTATTTTATTTTTCGAAAAGCACTATTTCAATTGGCTTAGTTTTTTCATGTACTGAACTTTAAAAGATATTGATTTTTTACTTGACATTTTCGGTAAAAATTATTTAAGCTCTTTCGAAAAATGAAAAAAAAAGCTGACAACATGCCTATGTCAATGTAGCGTTTTTAATTTTAATTTTTTTTTGCATTCGTAAAATTACTCATAATTCTATCATTTGAACCAGTTAAATCTATCGATATGGTGAATATTTAACTCGCGATTTCAGTTCTGAACTTCAATTAACCATTGTTAAAATAATAAAAAACATTTCTTACAAGTAACGATAGATTTTTTTTTTATTGTTATTATTGTTTTAATCATGAGTCAGAAAAGTCGGTTTGTCTTTTTTTTTTTTACAAAGTATTTGTTCATCTACCAATCGTTTCTTCAAAAGGGTTTAAAGCGAGGTAATAAATTATAACTAATTGTAATTGTAATTAATAATTAAATAACACTTTAAACCTATTTTTGTTTTAAATATAAATATAATATTGAATATGTTTAAAATCAAAACAATAAAGACAATACCATAATAATAACAATTGTAATATACTAAAAAGTTGCAACACAGTTTTAAAATAAATTATTACCCTAGAACATTCGTTTATATGATGCATCGTAACAAATACTTATAGAGGAATAAATATTATTATAATATAATTAGTATTTGTTTTAAAATAATTTGAATTATTAAAATACCACAAAAAAATAGCTGATATTGCTGATAAGTATGCTACTGTTTTATACGTAGATGGAAAGTTAAAAAATTAGGATAAATTAAAACAGTACTCCTGTAAACTGTAACTAAACTAAACTCTACAAACCTAACCTAACCATGGATAACGATAAGCGATTCAGAGCGAAGAATAATTAACTATGTTTTAAAATACCTATCATCACTTTTACGATTTTCGTCAAAATTTGAATTTAAAACTCTGGATTTTTTTTTTTTAAAGTACTTATAAGTACTTACTGCAACCTATAATGACATATTATA
Source organism: Cinara cedri (assembly GCA_902439185.1). Taxonomy (NCBI): domain Eukaryota; kingdom Metazoa; phylum Arthropoda; class Insecta; order Hemiptera; family Aphididae; genus Cinara; species Cinara cedri. The sequence goes on from CABPRJ010001922.1 coordinate 291,117, forward strand.
GTAAAACCAATACTCGATCTGCACATGATTAAATAACGTTACATTTTATAAATATGGGCAAGTGGTCACATATATTCGATATGTATACATAATTATTTTATTTAATAAACAAACGTAGTATGTATGAGAAAAATAAATCCATTCATAAAACGTGATGAAATGCGTAATGCGTAGATAATTATTGTTATCACAACCAAAATATTATACTTACAATTACTTAAAAACAATAATAATTTACTCAATGACTAATCACGTGACGATAAGTATAATATGTAAGCAAAGCACAAAATTTCCAAAATATCTTACGATAATGTTATATTATAGGAAGAAAAAATACACCGTATGCAACATTAAATTATAAATAATATTATTTTTTAAAACCCGAATTATCAAAGAATACTTACGTAATATCATTCGAGCTTAGACAATAATTAAAAAGTATACGTAAGTATTATAAATTAAAATAATCATTGGAAAGATCATTTTTTATACTTCGATAATAGGCATAGTGTCCTCGGATGTTATAATTTAACCTTAAAACATTAATTAAACTTATTTTTATGGAATATTATAATAAACTGTCAGGAAATACGAGAAGCACGTTTATAATAATTGTTCTCGTTTTGATCTAACAATTTCCGTTCAAATTCATTGTCTTTTCGATGTCGTTATCCGCAGTGAATTCTGTTGATCCTACTGTCGTAGTTTCTGTCACACGGTCCTCGTCCGTTTCCGTCATCACGACACCGGAACCATCATCCTCGTCGTTTCGCAAGTCTTCGGTCAGAACTTCAAAATCGTCACCGAAGCCGTTGACTTTGTACTCCGTCACTTCCACCACACGTTCAATCATGTCGGGCTCCGTAGTCACTGCCTCGTCGTTGGAATGAATATCCGGGCCTAGGTTCACCGTCGTCCCGTCGACATCTTCCGTGACGATTCTTTCCGGCACACCGATTATGTTTGCACCAATAACCACGTGCTCATCAATACCATCGATAACACAGTTGGACTCTGAGACCACTCGATCACCGCCACTGTTCAACGCCAGCACCTCAACACCACCTTCGGCAATTGGATCGTCGTGCCCGGCCGTCTGAGATTTGGACCGTTTTGTCTTACTGGATTTCTTTTTTTCCTCTACCGGTTTGGACTCCGTATTTACCACGACCGGCACCACCCCGTTCGTCTGATTTATGTCCTCTTTCAGTATCTTATTGATCTCAGAAATGGGTTTAAGCAGAGCGATCAGTACATCATCATCTCTTCTCTGAAATCATCGACAATTATTTCGAGTGTGTTATTTATTTTTAAATTTTTAACCCAACCTAACCTAACCTAACATTCGGAATAAGGAATGTATTGATTTTAAAATTATGTTTATTTTTTTTTTTTGTGAACAACTTTTCTATACTAGACATTTTGCTCCCGTAAGCACAACTAGGGGGAGATTGTAGGGCTAAACCCCCAAAACTTTTAATAGCCAAAAATAAATTATTCAATTGTTTCCTAAAATATTAATAAAGCTTTTAAAATTCAACCGTAATCCTTATCTTTTTTGGAAAAAAATTTAATTATTTAATTTTTATCCAAAGTGTATAATTATTTTATATTACCTATGATAAATATTTTAAATTCTAAATATCATTAGCTGTATACCTGTATTTGTTTGAAACGATTTATGTTGGTACTAGTTTACGTTTACAAGTAAAAGGTTTCAATATTACCAAGATAGGCCTAACATCATATTGATAAATAAGAACCCGATCAACTGATCGACATAGGTAATATACGTTTTCTATGTGCTGCTGTATGTTTTCTATAACAATAACGTGTTTTTAAATTCTGCTAACCACGTATCTTTAAACTCCTTATCTGTCGCAGTAGATCTCGTTGAAACAATAGACAATCATAAAAATTATATAAACACATATTTACGTTCCACGATGAATCAAGATCGGTTTATTAATTTATCAATACATCATATTGAAAAAGATATTGGGATTAAAATTAATGAAATATTAAGAATATTCATTGAAAAAAATAAAAAATTAAATTTGAGTAAATAGATATTGGTTTTTTTTTTTTATATGTTTTATATTTTTAAGTGAATACATATTGGTGTGGGGGCTTTGCCCCCACAGGTTACTTTTTATGTAACATCAGAAGTAGCACTTTTGTTGAAAGGAAATTTGACTAGAGTGGTACCTTATGGAAGTCATTTTTGATTTTCTCAGAGGTGTTCATAATAAATGGGAAAAATCAAAAAACATAGGAAAAATGGGAAAATGTACGAAATATATTATTTTTAAATCGTAAATATTACAACCTTTCAAAACACGTGTAACCGAACTCTGCTCAGAATCATTTTTCATTAGCAACGGTCAATTATTGCGTGCGTACAAATATACAATAAATTTCCCTCTCATTTTCTCATAACAGTGGCTCACCTATCGTGCTAAATATGTCCGTATTTTTTCCCCTCATTTTTGTCCAATTTTCCCCAAAAGTAGAGATATTATCGTATTGCGTTGTATCTATTAAATATATATATATATACACATTTTCTCGCTACTTTTGGACACTTTTAACGACTTTCTTCTTGATTATTTGAGCGCGAACTTGAGAAAACCAGTATTTTTATAAGTGAACTCAAATGATGTAATTTAAGTTAAGTTTCAATATGAACTTCGCCATATTGTTGCAAGGGGAGGTTTTTAACTTTTACACCATTAAGGACCAAACGACGCCAAAGAAAAGCAATTTTCTATATGCATAATGTAAGTATCAAGTATACGTCTTTTGGAGGTTTCAAATTGTAACCTCCCCTTCAACAATTCGTATGCTCAAATTTCATATTTTCACAGAAAATACCTGATTTAGATCAATTATTTTGGACAAAAGTGAAATATTTTAATGGCGATAAGTAAACGGGGTGGAAAATTCGCCTCTAATGACGGAACAAATTTCTTTCTATGTACAAAGTGCGCATCATATAGGAACTATTTTGTTGTTGATAAAATATACGTCGTCATATTATAATATTATTATAACGTAATTATCGCGTGATACTACAAGTGAAATTATTAACTGTAATCATAGACTTAAAATGGTATTTTTCTAGTAATAATATTTTATTAGCCGTGCGAGATTACGAAATAACCGTGAATAAACACAATGGGAGACGTGCGGTGACGGTAACGGTGAGTCATACGAAAAGTAGAAGAAAAAAAACAGAATTGGCATTTACCCGCGAATCATTTGTTTAGCAATTTCTCGGTTAACGGAAATAAAAATAAAAATAAAAAATATGTATTACAATATAATATATATTTATCATTAGCTATGCGGTTTTTTTCGTTTTTAATTCGGGCCTAAAGCCAAATGTTGCTACGCATTCCTGGCACGCGCCCGATTGATGAACTTTGTCAAAAAAAAGAAAAGGGTTTTTTCACCTACCTACGTACACAGTACATAACGACAGAAGGGACGGATGAAAAAAATAAAAAAATAAAATAATAATAAGAATAAATATCGTATGTGCGTAGCTTCGGCAAACCTTATAATAATTTTACAAAAAAAAAAACGTTGCCAAAACATGTCCGGACGCTCGTTCCGGACATTTAGGTGAGTATCATATCACTGCGAACACTCCGAACAATAAAAAAATGGATGTGTGTCTAGATAAAAAAAAAAAACCCCCGAAAATGTAACTTATGTAGGTCGGAATCGTGAAGTCATTTATCGCGTCTACGATATTTTGGTATGCGTATAATAAATTCGTTAACGATTACACCGTGGTGAGGACTGACATTGGGTCTACAAGTTAGGCGTATAGGTATATACGGAATCCGTCTTTATTTTGTTGTACGTTGAGGAATTCCGGCGATGGCGGTTCGCCAAACTGAGAGAGACTCTCCGCGGAGCTTAATCGGCGGCGACCATCGATCTATTTCTGTATTCAAGGTGGACACGGCCGTTTTGGTGAATTTACGATCCATTCGCTTTTCATTCACAAATTTAATAATAATACAATTATATATATATATACGTATAGTGCTGCACCACAACACGCGAGTACCGCGTGGTCCAAACCCAATAATGTTCCGAGAGAGTTATAGGTAGTGTCGTAAATGTAAATCTATAAAACTCGTCTATAATAGAACTAAAGGTCCTAGTCAGTAGCTGCTTGGTTACTCATTAATTCTTCGGCTGAACAAATAATAGAGTCCCTGCATAGATAGATAAAATTATGGAGATACGTGGCCAAACCCACTAAAAGTCTTCCTAGTTAAAAAACAAAAAATGTTTACGCACTAAGGAGAGCTAAATTAGACAAATACACATTATATTAGCCCCCTGTCGGCCAAAACTTAATACCTAAATTGCGCCAATGGGTCCTTCTTTAATCGACATCATTGAAATATTAAGTATTTATTTATAGTATTTATTTATTTTACACTTTTAAAGCTGGTTAATTATATTAGTTAAATAAGATTTTATTTTAAGTATTGTGGAAATTATTTATACTCTATGTTTTAATAAAATGTACCTATATAATTTTATAGTTTTGAACTATTTAAATTTTTTTTTATTATTTATTCAGAGTTTTAATAATTTATGTTTTTTTTTTTTAAATATTGAAAATAAAGGCATAATATTCAAGGGGGCCTCATTAAAGAAAGGCCCAGTCGACGATCTTCGTCTTGCTAACTTGGCCAGGCCGCCACTGCTTCTAATCAATAAAAAACGACTACGGGCCACGTATTTCTGTACTTATTACCACTTAAGCTGAATTGGGATAGGTTCTGTGATTATTCGTTCCGCGAATTGTGCGGGCATCATGCAATAAACTCACTTGGAACAGTATTTCACGATCAAAGTACACAAAACCCCGGCGTTTGGCCGCAATTAACAGACCTACCACCTTGTCCGATATCTTCGTGTAAATCTGAAATGAACAAATATAATATATTTTTACAAATTCACTCTTAACTTAACTTATTTTATTTTTAGATTCAAAGTCAAGCGAGGAATGTCTTGATTTTACAATTACGTTTATTTTTTTTTCTTTGAACAACTCTTCTATCAACAATTTTAGTACGATTTTCAAGTATAGTCCTTTTTTAAAAGGAAATCTGACTAAGGTGGTACTTTAAGCAGGTTATTTTATGATTTTCCAATGAGTTTTTATAATAAATGAGGAACAAAAAAAATTTAGGAAAACCCGGAAAATTTACGAAATGTATTATTTTCAATTCGTAAATATTACGCCCTTTCAAAACACCTAACTAAACCTAACCAAACCTTACCTAACCTAACCTAATCTAACTTAACCCTATCAACTGAACTCCACTCAGAATCGTTTTTTCGTTAGCAATGGTTGATCGTAGCTTACAGATATACATTCAATTTTCCCTCTACTTTCCCAAATTTTGACCTACAACACCCGTCGCCCGCTTATCATGCAAATTATATCCGTTTGTTTTTGGATGAACTTGATGAATAACGATTTAATTCTGAATTATAATATACATACCAAGTTAAGTAAGTTTTAATTTATGTTTATTTTATATTTCGACGTATAAAATTTATAATATATATACTGTCGTGAAATTAATAATAATAATTTTTTTTCGAAAACTCGTTGTTTTGTCCTAATTTTTTTTATTTTGGAGGGAGGGGGTGGGTGTACTAAAAATATGCTCCACTTATAACCTCCTGTATTTAATATCTTATTGATCATATTTATTTTCAGCAAAACACAAACTCTATATTTTATTAAATCATTTTTACGGTAAAATTGTAAAAACACAAATATTTCAAAACAAAACTTTAATTGACTTAATACGTTTATTGGATGTTCAAATTAACTTTACTTAACTAAGTTACTAAGTTATTATTTTATTTGTTAACTTGCTCAACCTAGTATTTTTGTATTACGTCCGTTTTGATTTTCTCCCAATAAAATTTAAAATCACCCCGTGCAACTGAACAGATGAACTTCATCAATGGATGACCTAGAATGTGTTTCTTTGCAATTCTAAAAAAAAAATCAAACTCACTTGAAAAAGTTCACCAAAACTGACGATGATCGTACCGTCATCCTCGATATCGTCGTCGTCATCGTCGTCATTGGGTATACGCTTTTGCGCTTTGTAAGTGCCCACGTCGTGGATAACGGTGCACAGTTCCAAAATTTCCCGGCAAATGTGTGTCTTGGCTTTTCGCCCCCTCAAATCCGTTTTACTTCCCGCTACGGGCCTAGGTATATTTTAAGACCATTTTTTTTTTTTTTCATAAATTTCTACACTATTTATTATACTATTATAATCTAGTTACTCACTTCCCGTACTCTTCTTGGGAAAACCGAGGTGACGGTGACCGCGACTGTTTGAACTGATCGGAAAACGGGTTCAGTGTCTGTGATTTCGAATGGCTGTCAGCCTGTTGATTAAATTTGGAAACGATGTCCTGCATGAAAGACATGACCAGAAAATGTACACAAAAAAAAATCGTTTAGAAACAAAAAAAATCCGTTTATTCTTATGTTATTATTGTGATTATTGTAACTTATATGGTGCGTGTATACGGACACGAACACTGTATGTGAGCGTTCAACTGACGGAATTGAAGTATTTAAATAGAAACGAGCTGCCAAGAAATTCCGCGCAAAATCGTCATCGCCGGCGCCGTCGATGCAAGAACCCACGTGGTTTATGATATTTCTATATTTTTTCGCAAACGTTCGGAAACTTTACGAAACTTACTCGTCCGATAGTCGGTCCGGCACCAACGTAATGTAATAAAAACATCGTCAAATTGGTTCTTTCTCTCTTTTTCTGTATTTCTCTTATTTCCCTTATCATTTTGATGGCATTGCGATGATAATAATATAAACAATATGACAATATACATATAAAGGTATTTTTTTTTTTTTGTATTTCTCCGTTCCAAACGCGTCCGTAAAGAGACGTATAATCAAATAGTGCCAAAAAACACGATTTCCTAATTTTGTCAAGGGCTTTCTGACACGTTTTTATACGATAATAATTTATAATGATAATACTTTCATATCTTCATATATCTCAAGACGAGTTAAGATTATTTTTAAATTGTAAATCAATTATATACGAGATTTTCTTTAACAAAACTCGTGCGTAATCATAATTCGACTGCGATACTATAGATGGTAGGTTTATTTTATTATAATACACAGAAAACGTCCCAGTATTAAAATTAAAATTCTTTTTAGTATAGTTATATTTGTAGCCAAACGATGACACGATGGGGTTTTTGGCAAAAACATATAAGACACACACTAATACATGCATTTTAGTTCATCGGGTAATTGAACATTTTGGCACAAACACGTTCAACCATTTTCAGCTGCGAAAATCCGGTTTGTCTTGAAAATATATAGTGTTATACACTTAGTAAAATACAAATAAAAAGATGAATATACTTATGGTGCCTGCAGTTTGTTATTTTTCGAAAATCATGATGTCATTATTTTCAGGGATACCTAATCTGAAATTATTACAATTTTTTCTTTATATGATTTTCTCTCACTAACACGTACCCCGGAATGAATAATAATTTAATTTATTTTTATTTCTAGTAAGTGTATAAAATTGTACTTTTTTCCAATTTAATAATAACTCAGTAAAAAAATTAATGTTTAAAAATATTTCGTCTATCCTTTGCGGTGCAATCCGAACTGCAGTACCTATTTGATTTATTAAAATATTATTTTGTATGTACCATGTGATATGTGATACCTGATAAAAACATGTTTTTTGCAGTCGTACGTACCTACTCAAAATAAAGTATACAATAAGTATTTTACTTTTTTTTTTTCAAAAATCGTTATTATACCTATATTCGCGTTTGTCATAAATCTATTAAAAGAATATTGTGTTTACTTCGTATGTTCAATATATTTTTGTAAATAAACAACGTTCTAAATTTAGATAGGAAAAGTATATTTATAACAACGTGTATCAAAGAGTTTGATAATATTAAAAGGATATGCCATATATGCATGTGCTAACTCCGACTTATTCCTGTTGAAAACAAATTTGCCATTTCGCCCGTTTATTAACACTGTAAGTACCTACTGTTAATTTTAATACTACCTGTAAAGTGAATTTACCTATTATTGAACCTAAAGGTAAGAATATTTTTCAATGTTTTAACTTTTAAGCGAGATACGTGAATATAAAATATAGAATGAATGAATACTCGGATCTGCATTTATACAACTATCTCGCTATCTTAGTCTAATTAATAGGTGACGTAGCAAAATTACATTATTTAAGAGGATGCTTCACCGACATCTATTATCTTTGTCTTACAAACGCGAGACACAGAAAATTTGCGTTAAATTGTGCCGTTAGTTTTAATATGAAAATAAATTGACATATTACCAAACTTAAAGATAGGAGCACTATATGTGCCCTAACGTTGATGTTTTTTCTATATTTTAATGTTTCAGCGAGACATAAGTAAGTATATTTAATATCAGAGTTTAAAAATTATTATATTTTGCTTAAAAATTAAAATATCATTAAAAACATCAATTGTGGTGTTTAGGTTGAAATCAAAGTTCGAACGAAATTTAAAGAGGAGAATATTCTTGATGGAAAACATGTTGCTTTTTTTAACAAAAATTTTTCAAACAAAATTGTTACGCCACACTTTAAAAAAAAATTTACTAAGACAAACCGATTTGAATTTCCCCTCAATAATTAAACCAGTATGGTTTTCAGAAATTAATTCGATTAAATTGATTTAAATATATGGCTAGCTTGTTTAATTTTTTTTCGACCGTCGTGATGAGGTGGTTCAAAGTTACCGATCTTGATTTTCCCCCTTCATAAACACGCGTTTTCTCTTTCATTTATCAGTATCATTACTATTTATGTTTTAAATTTTAACGGGTACAATAGAACATCTGACAAGTTATATTCAAATCGGTTTTAATACCTTTAATTTTTAGCTAAACCTACGTAAATTATACATAAACCTCCATCGTTGGTACTGTTGGTAGTGATACCAAAACAGTTATCCAAATCGGTTTGCGTTGACAAATTTTTTGATGTTCTATAAATAACGTGATCTTGCTGTCATCCGTTAGTTAGACTTAAAAGTAAATGCGAGTGTAATCACCTTTTACTAGTTTCTTGCTGCACTAGTACTATTTAAAAAATTTCAAATAATTATTAACATGAACTGAAATTCATGCCGGCAAACCATCAAAATTAAAATTAATCTGTAAATTATCATTTATCAGTTATTTTCAAAAAAAAAAAAAGTTAGAAATATGAAATAATTGAAAATTGTCACACATTGCGTCATGCGGTGATCACCTTAAGAAATAACTATTATAATAATATTTAATTTTCAAAAAAAAAATATTTTGTTGAATAATACCTAAAAAAAAAATTATTATTAACAATTATTGATGACATCGTTTTGTATTTTTATACGTAAGACAAAAAGATAAAAACAAAATGTGAACTTAAAAATCCGTTTTGGCAATAATACACTAGAAATCTAAACAAGACAATAAGAGGTTTAAAAATAATTACTTTTTATTATTATTATTATTTTTAAAAGTAACTTTGTTAGAACATTTTAAAAAATGATTTTAAGTAATAATAATTTAAATACCTGTAATTTGTTCTTTAATATTAACACTGTAATAGTTAAACATTTTTATGTATATTAGAGTTCAGTTTTTAAAACATGTTGTTGAAAATCTGACATTAACGGTAGTGAACTCCAAAAATTATATTCGTCCTCAAACGGTTTTTCGGCCAGAACGGGTGTGGGTGATTTTATCAATAAATATTTCATGTCTTTTTTATCGTATACCGGCCAAATATTTCCGGTACTCGTCCCATCTATAGTCACCTCACTAAAACAAAAAATTTGAAAAAAAAAGAAAAATAATATGGTCAATATTAATAAATATTATGAGCTAAATATGGAATAATTAATGTCGAAACTTAAACAGTTAAATAACCTGTTCAAATATTTCAATCATTTTTATTTTCAATAAATGTATTCAGAATGATTCACTAATCGTGCTCACCCCATTTTTTTGGTTAAATTTTGCATACATTCAAATTCTAATTTTTAGAATTTTTTAAGTGTAGTTAAAAGGAATACTTAGATTTTTACAACATTTAAGGAGTATATTTTTAATATAGGTTCTTATTTGAAAAACCAAAGTTGGTATTATCGCAGGATACTCCTTAAATGTTGTAAAAATCTAAGTATTCCTTTTAACTACACTTAAAAAATTCTAAAAATTAGAATTTGAATGTATGCAAAATTTAACCAAAAAAATAGGGTGAACACGATTAGTAAAGACCATGAAGACTAGAATAAGGAGGCCAAACTAGTACGGCTGCCCGCATGAAAAAACGTCCCGAAATGAGTCGCCCGATTAAACGGCCACAGTTAAGCTGCCCTGTGTACGCTAAGATTACTACTTTAACCTACGAAGTATAGCTATTATTCAGGGTTTTTGTGTTTTTTTTTTTTTTTTGAAAATATATGCATTATTTCGAATCATGACGCATCATAAATTGTACAGCTCGTAAAATTACGCATCCATACATGTGCAAATGTGTATATTTCAATATAATATTTTTTTTATGTTAGAATAATCTAGTCTTCATGAATCATGGCTGTTACTATATTTAGCACAATATCTATGTTAAACTTATGATAATTAAGTCAAATATTATTTAATTCAGTATCTATTATAAATATATGTATTTTGTGTATAATATATGGTATTTAAGTACCTACAATAGGTTATACATGATTTTTTTTTTAAAATCTGTAAAGTATGTACTATTAATTACTATTATTACATTATTACAGCATGGTGTATTGAAATTCAATATAGGTACGCGTACTGTATACATACTGTTGTTGTTATTGTTGCTGTTGCGTGTAACAACCGTATTTTATTATTTTTAAAGTTAAAATAATTGAATTATCTCTTTGCTATCTTAAACACAATTAGCCGCGCCATACATAGCTGTTGAACAGCAGCGTTTTTTGAATTATCAAAACAGCCATAAATAGATGGACAGCGCCAAACATCGCGTTTGCCCCGCAATCAACCGCGAACCAATGCGACATGCAGCGTTTCGGTCACCGAATCGCATACTTCCCAAATCGCATATTCTTATCGATCACGTTGATCTACTCCTACAGTTTTATGCAGTCATTATGACTTTCAATTTTATAAAACAACTTTTTGTCATCTGCAAAACAAAGTAGCTTACAGTGTAGTAAAACATCTGAAACACTGTTTGTGGAGACAAATGGGGTTGCTTTGAGGTACGCGAAAATTGGTTAATATTGTTTAAACATTTCTGTAGGACAGTAAAACATGATAGAGCCTATACTGCAGACGAAATATTGCCGGCAAAGCGCATACGACAAGTTGGCCCGATTCAGTTGAGAATGATATTAGAACAGCCGGTGTAAGCGTGAGGAAAGATCGGATAAAATGAATGTTTAGAACGAGGGTGGCCGACCCCAAATAGTTGGAATGAAGGCGAAGGGGAAGATAAAGAGTTAAAATAACAAAAATAACTAACGTAGGTAGTTGCGTAAATAATGTTTTTATCTTTAAGTTGATTATTAATTCGTTCCAATTAAAATTAACAGCACTAAGTTGTCTCTGTTGAATGCAAGGTATAGCACCTTTTTAAGATCATACACTAAGTACAGAACTTATCTCAACCTATCCCTATTTTCTGCATATTTTTTTCATTGGGTCTTTGGGTTTACTATCTTAATTTTCTTCTAAGTAAAATCTTCCTATCTTAACCTCAATCTTTCTAAAGACCTTTTCTCATATATAGTCTAAAATTTGATAGCGTTAGCGTGTTTTTTTCATTACTATCACATATTACGCAATTTGTATGAATTTGTATGGCTATTTTCGAAATTCTTACGACCTCCCCTTCAAGGCTAAATAGCGATTCAAATATTAAAATAAAATAAAAAATCCAATCAATTTGTTTGCATTCAACATGAGTAATTAAATTATTAATTATTTTAAAAAAAATTGTGAAAATCATATGCGGAATGCTGGGGAAATATTGGTATTATTATAACTTAAAATTCTAACAAAAACAAGTATATATTTGAAAAAAAGAGGTCTCTATTTACTTATGTCATGATCCGGTTAATCGCTTCATTCAATATAATATAATGAGATGAACAGTATGGAATGAGAATTAACATGGTTTATCGAGTGGAACGTAATGACAATAATTTTAAGTGTAAATATGTGTACAATTTTGTAAACACTTCATCATGTTATTCGACTTTATAACGTAAAAGATAAAAACAATTTTAATAAAACGTACGCAAAGTCGGAGCTAGCAAAGTATGTCCAAATGTTGACCAAGAGTTTCGAAACATTCGTATCTGGTTCATTCAGTTTCTTTCCCAAGCAGTCAAAAAGGCTAATCATTTCGTCACCATGAGAGACACCCAAATTTTTCGGACATGGTCCAAAGAACGCATTTAACGAATATTTATTTGCATAATCGTACACGTAAAAACGAGCGGGTGACATAATGTTCTGGGCCATGTCGATAACACCCTTTAGGAATGCACCACCGGAAATCATCTGCGGTATGATATAAAAAAAAAAATATAAAAATAAACAATAATTTGTATGCGTTTTATTTTTATTTTTATGACGAATCCATACTAACATCAACAGTGTTTTTTGGATTATCTTCTATAGAAATGCCTTTCGGAAAGTAATGTTCTTTGATTTTGTTACTAATAAAATCCACGTCCTTATACGACGCTGTAAAATGATACTGTAACACTAATGGCACTATCCGATTAAAGTTATTTTTAAGTTCAGGACGGATTATACCATTTTCATCGTACAGCCCTATAGAAAGTATGACATAGATAAATATCATAATATTGTATAAAGTATAAACTGATAAAATATTTATTAAATTGTTGGTACTCACAAGAAGCGAATAAGCCGCCTTCTCCGGTATTCATACCGATTATAGTAGGTACCAGCGACACTTGCTTATAATATTTCAGCGGGTAATTGCACAAAAACGACTCGTGCTTGTTGTTCTTGTGACATTTTTCGGCAACGACTGAAAAAGTCACAGACGGATGTATTTCCCATTCCTGAATACCAGTAAAACAAAGTAAAGCACGTTATATATACGTAAATCAGAGTTAAATATTAATAGTTAGCTTAAAAAACCGAAAAGGCATTTTTACAATTATTTAGACTATGTATGTACAAAACATTATTATTATTGTATAGTATATTAGTTATTTTGTCTTAGCACAGTTTTTTATTATTCGAGGATTTTAATCATCTCTTACGTCAATACTATATTAGATTCCGAATGTAACGATGACGCCATTGGTATTACTAAGATATCTTTTTTTCTTTTTTCTAGTTTCTGAACACGTTTTTTACTGGTAAAATTGCTCCAATTATTACATGTAGCAATTTTTCTGAAAGCTCAAATTGTCTAAATGGTACTTTAGCAAGGTCATTTTTTTAAATAGAGCACTTCATTGGGAAAAAACTGTAGAAAAACGTACAATTTCAAGTTTTTATTGTTTAATAAAAACATGGACGACGTTTTCTACCAGAAAAAAATGATTAAATCAAAAAAACCACAAAATACGTTTTTTTGTAATCTTTTTAATTTACTTTCTAAAGATATCATCGCCAAAACTTTTAAGCCACTTTTGAGATTTTAAGGAATTTTAATTTTAATTTTTGGGAGTTTTTTGCTATAAGTCAGTTATAAATACACGTAGAGACTTAAAACTTGGTAATAATACTATGTTGAACTTAATTAGACGTGGTAAAATTTCTAAATCATCGGATGAATTTTTTTTTTTTTAATGAGCGTTTTGAAATCCAATTTAAACGAAAATCGCAAAAAAAATTATCAAGTTAAATCAAATGATTTTAAATGCTCCGATTTAAAATGATAGCACTTTTTCTGAAAAGAAATCTGATTAGGATGGTACTTTAAGAAGATAATTTTACGATTTTCTCAGGAATATTCTCAACAAATGTGAATAACCAAAAAAAAATTAGGAAAAACGGGAAAATGTACGAAATGTAGGTATACTTGAAAAATATTTCGCCTTCTTTTTTCCTGTGAACCATTTTTCTACCAGCAATTTTCCTCCAATTTACAATGATAGATCTTTTTCTAAAAAGAAATCTGACTAGAAAGGTACTTTAGGAAGGTCATTTGATTTTCCCAGCAAATGTGCAAAACCAGAAAAGAATATGGGAAAACCGGGAAAACGAAGAAAAACGTGAAAATCGGTACAATGTTAAACAAATATAATTTAAGAAAATATATAATGTCTATTTAATTATTTTACCATCCTATGATATATATATTGTTAACACTATCAACTGAACTGTGCTCAGAATCGTTTTTTTTTTTTTTGTTAGCAATGGTTTATTGTTGCTTACTTATACATTAAATTACCTATAACAATGGCTGCATACGTCTTTATAATCCTAGGTAGTCTTTTTTTTAAATTAAATTCAGTTTAAACTGTTTTTAGAGTCTTGAAATTTCGACATAAAACTTATGTTTGCTTTTTCTAAACGTTGTCCAATTTTCAAAACATTTGAAATATTTTTGAACTATTTATAGACGTTTTAATTTTGCTAGTTCTTTTATGTAATCCGTATTCGGTAGGTACTATGTGGATAAAATTGTTAAACCGAACAGAAATATTTGAAAATTTGTTTGAAAGTTCATTATAAGTCGTATTTAGTAGTAAAAAAAGAAATATTGACTGAAATGTAGTTTTTTTTTAGAAGAGTTTTAAAATCATATTTTGACGAAAATCGTAAATATTACTGCCATTAAAAACATATCTATCCAAACTTTGCCCCAAATCGTATTTATGTGTTGTATTTAAATGGTTTATCGGTTATTAGTCTAAATTAAGTAACTTTAAATAACCCACCTCCCCAACTAACCAGCTACAAAATTAGCCACACCTGTCCACAATATTAGCTCTTTTTTTTATTATTAAAACAGTATACTTAACGCAACGTACGCAAAAATTCCGTGGTAAATTTACAAGCGTTTCAGCGGGCAATAACCGCAAACAGTCGATCATATCCTTAGAATTTGAAGGGCACCCCATAATTGTAGAGGCAGCTTTAGCTCGGCGTTCGGCCAAACCTGGTGGCAAGACGGCCCACAAGCAAAACGGACTTCCACTCTGTAAAATAGCTTTGTGAAACAGACCTGATCGGAATTTTCAAAAAAAAAAATTAATAATTACCAATACGTTTAGTTTTCGTTTCGTATGAAACAAATATTATATTGTAAATAATATATACCTTTACTCATCGGGGATAATAAATGTAAACCAACACTCGCGCCACCCGCGCTCTCGCCAAACAACGTGACTTTTTTTTTATCGCCTCCAAATTTGGCTATGTTTTCCTGAACCCAATGAAGCACCGCGACTTGATCTTTCAAACCGTAATTTCCAGGCAATACATCGTCTTCAGTACTCAAAAACCCTATAAATATTCATTAATTAAATTCCTAACCGATTTATAAAACGGACATAATATTAATAAATGGACTACGCTTTTCTCACCCACCATATATGATATTCGTGAACAATATTGAGTGAAAAGGATAACGATAGTTAACACCAATCATAGATGAAATACGTCTATATTGAACTTAAATTGATTATAAATATTCATAAACATAACAAACTTGTAGATAGATAACTAATGATAATTGCGTGATGCAAAAACAAATATTGAATTATTTTTTCCATACTACCTATTTGCATACTAGTTCCATAGCTATTCCCAACTAACACTACCTTTCTCGCTCAATATCGGTTCTCTGTTTTCCTCCTTAAGTGCACTTAAGGAACTAATATTAGATGTAATGTGTTTTAAATTTGTTGGTTTTTATTTTATTTTGTTTTGGTTCAGCTAAAAATATTTGAACTGTAATTCATTTATTAATATATATATTTATAATTTATGTAGATGAATATACGGATTATGAATACGTCCGTTTGTCATTATGATATATTGACCTATTACACCTTACCAAAAACGCCTAACCTATAGTTCATCGTAACCAAAATGACGTCCTTGTCCATTAGGTATTTTGGGCCGTAGAATCGCATACCGCCGTGGCCGGAGCTGAAACCTCCACCAGGAATCCACACCATAACCGGTAGATTTTTATGGCCAATTTTGGGCAGCTATTCGGAAAGTTTAAAAAAAAAGGTATTACTGGTACTATAATATTATTCGTATAAATCAGAAAAATATACCTTAGGCGTATAAACGTTTAAATACAGACAATCTTCGCTGCCGACAAGAACGTTGGCCGTCTGATACATGAACATATTCTTTTGAATGCATGCCGGTGGTTCCACGGTGGCGTTCAGTATGCCATTCCAGGAACTGGCAGGCTCTGGGGGCTGTATAAACAAATCATTGATAGTATAGGTAGAGGTACCTAACTGTAAAAAATAATTTATCCACCAAAGGTGCTACTAGATGGCCTTGAGCAAACCCAAATATAAAACTGTTATCCCAAACCGAATTTTGAAATTTATTATACGTTAAATAGTTTATTAATACTGCACCGTAAAAACAACTCCAAAAGTATGAGTATCATCAGTAAAAACATATTACATATTTTCGATCCAGCAAAAACACTCAAACATTTAACACGAGTTTTACTACGAGTTGTACTTAGTATAGGGTAACCATACGTCCTGTTTTAAACGGGATTGTCCTGTTTTTCAGCTTGATGTCCTGTTTTTTCAATCGGAATTAAACAGGACGCATTTAGTCCTGTTTTCGGTGACTGTCCTGTTTTAATCCTGTTTTTTACTATTTTTTCATTAAAAGTGGTTTTAGCGATTATAATTGATAAATATGTCGTTAATAATAAACTACTTTAGTTTTTTTCATCTAGAAATCCAGTCATGTTGAGACATTTATTTTTAGTGTAGGTATTTTACCCAAAATTACGGCGATGTCGATTGCCAATAAGAATAATATATCTTTTAACTTGATACTTTGGAACAATATTTCTGGTAGAGCTTCTGTATACAGAATAAAAAAAAATAGAAAAAAAGAACTGATACTGAGGATAAGTGTAGCCACTTTTGTAGGTGGGAAATTGAAAAGGTAGGATACACAAGGTTATTTAATTTATATTTGTAAGCAACGATAAACCATTGATGACGAAAAATAATTCCGAGGGCAGTTCGGTAATATATAATTTGAAGTGAATTTTTTTTGTGATTTTCGTTTAAATTTGATTTTAAAACTCTTATTAAAATAAAAAAGTCGTTTGATGATTTTGGAAATTATACCATGTCTAAGTGAAGCAAAAAAGAAGGTCGTAATATATTTCAACTTATACCTACATTTCTTATATTTTACCGTTTTTTTTTTTTTTTTTTGATTTTTCGAATTTGATGAGAAAACTTCTGAGATAACCGAAAAATTACCTTTCTAAAGTACCTCCCTACACCAATTTCCTTTCAGAAGAAAAGCTACATATAAAAATTTTACCACGCGTAGTTAAGTCTAAGATAAATATTATTACCAAGTTTCAAGTCTTTAAGTGTATTTATAACTGAATTACAGCAAAAAAAACTCCTAAAAATTAAAATTCCTTTAAACCTCAAAGTGGCTTAAAAGTTTTGAAAATGATACCTTAAGAAAGTAATTCAAAAAGATAACAAAAGAGATATTTTGTGGTTTTTCGATTTAATTATTTTTTCTGGTAGTAAAAGCCATCAGTGTTTTTATGAAATAATGAAATCATGAAATTATATGTTTTCCTATGGTTTTTTCCAAATGAAATGCTTTTAATTAACAAAATGACAGAGAAAATTAAAAAATGACCTTTTTAAAGTACCATTTAGACAACTTGAGCTTTCAGAAAAGTTCCTACATGTAATAATTGGAGCAATTTTACCAATAAAAAACGTGTTCACAGTCTAGAAATTAAAAATAAATATCTTAGTAATACCAATAGCTCTCTCGCTTCTCTCAAATTCTAAAAAATTGAGTTTAATATAGAATGTTTTTTATAACAATTTTAATATCAATGTATGACGAAAATCATTTTAGTAAAAATTACCTTAAACCGTAGATTGCCCACCGGTGGTTTGGCGTACGGTATCCCTTGAAAGGCAAAATAGTTCCTTCCGCTTCTCGAGACGTAATTTTTTCCCTTTAACTGACCATAGTGTATATTTATTAACGGGCCCGTGCAAATCGCAGACCTGAAGAATGACACAAACATTACCAACAATACGCCACGCATTTCGAAGAACTATAATATTAATAAAAAAAAAAATTTATTAAAAAAGATCAACATAGTTTGCGCGTGGATGAGTTACTGTTGTAGTAGACAAGGTTGGGTTGGTTTCGGAAGGTATTAGAGGAGAAATCTAATGTATATCTGTACGTAACGATTAACCTAATGAAAAACTTGCTAATGAAAAACAATCCTTGGTTCAAATAATAGTTTTGTTTTGTTAACAATATATATGTCACATTATGGTAAAATAATTATATATTTCTTTAATTATATTTGTTAAATATTGTATTTTTTGCCTCGTTATTCCTCAATTTTTACTATGTTTTTCCCATTTATTAAAAAAAAACTCATGGAAAAAACAAAAAATGGCGTCTTTAAAGTACCACTCCAAGAAAATGCCCTTTCTAAAAAGGTGCTATACGTGATTTTTAGGAACAAGATTTCTAGTAAAGTTTTTATACACGGTGTAAAAAAACATTAAAAAAGACGATAATGGGGACGAGTGAAATCACTGTTGTAGGTAATTTAATGTATACTTGTAAGCGATGAAAAACTATTGCTTACAAAAAAACAATTCTAAACGGAGTTCAATTGAATATGATTCTTTGTCAACAATATATATCATATTAGAGTAAAATAATTTAATAGAATTTTCCTACGTTTTTCATGGGTTTTCCATGTTATTTTCCCTATTTTTCATATATTCCGAGAAAACACATGAGAAAATAAAAAAAACACATATTTAAGTATCTCCCCATACTGATTTTTTTTTTAGAAAAAGTACTACACTTAAATATCGGACCAAGATTTCTGGTTTTTCACACAAAAAAAAATAAAAATAAACATCTTTGTAAAACCATAAGCTTCATTGCTCCACCCACAATCTAAAATACACATCTTTGCATAACAACTAAATTTTTTGCTATACTCAGAATCTGAAAAAAAAAGTAACAAAAAGCTGATTTAGGATAATGAGGACAGATTTAGCAACTCTTATAGGTGAAAAGTTAGGAAGGTATAATAGAGCGGAAATTGAATGTATATTTGTAACCAATGGTAAACCATTTTTAAGGAAAAACCAATTTTGAGCGAAGTTCGGTTGATAGCGTTGCTTTGTCAACACTATATATGTCAAATTGTTGTAAAATAATTAACTATTTATTTTTTAGTTTTATAATTTTTTGAATAAAATTTGTTTAATATGTTACCTATTTTCCCTATTTATTAAGAAAACTATTGGAAAAATAAAAAAAATGAGTTCCCAAAGAACCTTCCCAGTAAGATTTTCTTTTATAAAAAGTGCTATCATTGTAAATCCGAATAAAATTTTTAGTAGGAAAGAAAAAATATAATCATTGTAAAACTAATACATTTCTCGTTCCACTCAGAATCTTATAATCTATCACATTATCATTGAGATATCACAATAAACTGTGATATTTATTATACGATTGAATAATGATGTTATATTAATAAAGATTTCTTTCATTTAATAACATGGACATAATACGAAATGTATTAATCAGTATTGATTATTAAATAGCTATAAAAAAAAAAAAAAAAACTATGATAGTTGTATGTTACTTAAGATTAACCTTCCACATAAATTTTATACAATAATAACGACATCGCAGTAATCAAAAATCCATTTTACAGAGAGTCAAAGCGAATATTATAATGTTAAATATTATGTAGCGACTCATACATTGTGTCTCAAGGTTTTAAGAAGAATAGTTGTTTGTCTGCAATTAAGGGGAGAGGTCGCATTAACTGTCTCTATCTTACAAACGCATTACTTAGGCAATTTGCATTCAGCAGAACCAATTTTATGCCTTTTTGGTTTGAATATTACAGTGAATATTGACCTTTTATCTAAGGTAAGTAGTGGCACATTTGAGGGGGGAGGCTATAATGGCAATTGTCCTCCTCTGAAAGCTTTAATTTTTTTTTTTTTATCTATAAAAATAAAAAATGTTGTCTTAGGATAATGGGACGAGTGTAGCCACTTTTGTAGATGAGAAGTTGGGAAGGTATAGGATATAGAAAGGAATTTAATGTATATCTGTAAGCAACGATAAATCATTGCTAACAAAAAAACAATTCTGAGCGAAGTTCAGTTGATAGTGATACTTTTTCAATAATATGTATGTCATATTCTAGTAAAATAATTAAATAAGCATAATATATTTTCTTTAATAATATTTGTTTAATATTGTAGGGATTTTCCCATTTATTCTACATTTTCCCCAGTTTTTCACATTTGCTGAAAACTCCAGGGAAAATTAAATGATGATCTACCTAAAATACATTCCCAATCAGATTTTCTTTTAGAAAAAGATTAGGTTAGGTTAGGTTATCATTGTAAATTGGAGCAAAATTGTGGGTAGAAAAGTTTGTCTACAGAAAAAAAAATCGTTATGTTTTACTAATAATTCGTAAATTTTCCAAATTTTTTCTCAGTTATTTTTCGGTTTTTCACATTTGTTGAGTAAACTCCTAATAAAATCGAAAAATAACCACTTTAAAGTACCTCCGTACACTGATTTCCTTTCAGGAAAAGTGCTACACTTAAAAATTGGAGCAACGGTAGAAACGTTATCCACAGATAAAATAAAAAATAAAAAATATACATCTTTATAAAATCATAAACTTTTTCGCTCCACTCAGAATTAATTAATAATTATAGATTGAAAATAACATAATTTTTCAACTTTTCAATCAGACATTTTTGTTCCAATCATCAACAGCAAGTGTGGTTTTTGGTACACAATTTTGTACTCAAGTCCTTTTATAATGTTCTTTTTACGAATAATGGTTTTTTGTTGTTACTCAGTGAAAAGTATTTCCATAGTAACCTGAAATTTTCTCTAATGACTTACATATTAGTAATCTTTAAACGTGGTTTCAATAATGTACATTAAAACGGGTATTTTTATTTTTATAATGTAGATATAATTTTTCAGCTTCTCAAAAATAATCCAATAATGCACACAGGTTATTCATAATTTTTATTCTGTATAAAAGCGAGCTACCTATAAGAAATTGCCTTCAACTGTACGTATAATTTTAATTTGTTATGATTTTAAAATGATGCTAAAATGTTTCTATATTTTTTTTAATTCGGAGGTTAGGTAAACTCGTATATGTATGAGTGGTGTGCATCTGAATTATACACCTCCCTCCAAGATGGAGAGAATTGGAGAGAATATTATATGCGTTTGTACTTTGATTTTTAAGTGAATCATAGGCATTTCAGATTTGAATAAAAAGGAAAAGCTTATATTTTTACAAAGATGTTTATTTTTTTTTTTTTGTTCTGTGGACAACTTTTGTACCAGAGAACTTGCTCCAACTTTTAATGATAGCAATGTTTCCAAAAGGAAATTTTCCTAGCGAAATACATTAACGAGGTTATTTTTTGATTTTCTCAGGAGTTTTCTCAACAAATTTAAAAAAACAGAGGAAACAAGGGAAAATGTATGAAATGTAAGTAATAGTTAAAATTATTAATGCCTTCTTTTTTTCTACGGACAACTTTTCTACAAGCAATAATTTTGCTCCAATTTTTAATAATAGCAATGTTTTTAAAAGGGAATTTGACTGGGGAAGTACTTTAAAGAGGTAATTTTTCGATTTTCTTTTGAGTTAATAATAAACTTTTTACAATAGAGATCAATACACTTTAAACTTAAACTAAAAGCCAGAAATTATTTCTACTCAAAGTAAATTGTCTATGTCGTGCATGTGTAAAACGGAGACAAGAAATGCATGACTTGTACCGCACTCTTAATAAACAAAAAACATTATTGAGCATTACTTAAATTATGAAAAATATTATAATTGGTACTTACGTACATACGTAGGTAGGTGAACAGTAATATAATATCAAATATTAATATTGATCAATTTTTAGGTGATCCAAATTCCCGATACGAAATAATACAATAATAAATAGTTCGGTTCAATATGTGAAAAGACTGGCACTGTCCTGTGGTCGATAAAGTATTTTGACGTTAATTGCTATTGACTTTTGAAGACCTTTAGGTTTAACTACACGACCTCAACAATTAGCCAAATCTACTACATCACCGACAAATCTAATTGGCAACAGTTGTTTGTTGTTTTTTTTACCTTTACCTTTCGTGTGCCGTGTTTGATTGGAAATAATTTATACACTTTATACTCATAGTAGGTGGGGAATAATAAGTTCAAGTGCTGCACGTTTGGGCACATTTACCCAGCTGGTATTTAAAATCCACACAATGTTTGGATACTCGATATTTTTAAAAAGATAGCACGTTTGGATACTAACATGAAAAATTATATACGTTTGTTTAATCGTCTTTCGTCAACAATGGTTTATCGTTACTTGCAAATATAAATGAAATAACCATATATATCCTACCTTCCCAACTTTTTAACTACAACAGTGGCCGCTCTTATCCTCAGTATCAGCTCTTTTTTTTTTAAAATGGTACTTTATTTTTTTTTTTACTGTAGACCGCTTTTATCTTAGAAAATTTACTCTGATGTATAAATGTAGCATCTTTTCTGAAAAAAAAATGCGAATTTTTCATGATTTCGTTATTTTAAATGCCACGTTTCCTAGCACAAATATAGCTCCAACTGAAAAACGACAAGAGACCTTTTTTTTTTTTATACAATTCTGTAAGTATATTTGTTTAAAATTTAACTGTTGGTTCAATAATTAAATTACCTACTTTAAAAAAAGCAAAGGAATTCTTTAATTGATAATTGATGATTTATTAATAGTTACTATGTGTTATTATTAGTTTCCCCGTGATATTCGAGGGGTTTCGGAGTTATGAGTCCAAGAATGCTGACTACCGATAAATTGGAGATTAGTTGTTTTACCTACCCAGTGTCCACGGTGTTGGCCAGGAATAAATGGTAAATACCTGTAGAATGTAATTGTTCTCCGTGGTTCTAGAATGGCGAACGGCGGTGACAACACAAGTATCTGAATTTAAGTATGCAACACTTTAAAACTGCGTATACTCAGAGAGGAGGTGTCAAAGTTTAAATTATTATCGTGTAGTAAGAAAGAAATTAAAATAAAAGGAAAAGAAGGTTGTATAAGAGGGTTTTGTACATGGAGGTTATGAAAGGAAGGGTTGAAGCCTAAAGGTATAATATAACGTGTGGTGGTATAATATTATAATAATTGTATATTTGATGTACAACTCGAGCGCGCGGTTATCTACCGATAGGATTATCGACAGGTAATGTTGCACAATACGCAATTGGCCGAATATGACCCTGAATACTCGCAACGTAATACGATGTAAGACTGTTATAGGTAATGTGTGTGAAAATGGCAGGTATATATATTTAATTGTGTTTTATGAACACATATTATATTAATTATATATATATATGGCTGTAATTACCTGTCCTAGGAAGATAATATTTCTTTATGCCTAATTTATTATTATACCAAAACTAATATCCTATTATGAAAATATGACAGGTATCATATATCTTGGCGAAATACTTGAAGTTTGCAAGATGTTCATTGTTCAGAGCAGTGGCAGTTGGTGGTGCTAAAAATAGTTGATGTACAAAATAATAATCAACAAGCATTAACAGCTACAGCTATGATGTAACATGTTTTTCCTCATTTATATAAAAGGAGGACATTTTGTTCAAAAGGTTTTCTACTGAATTCATTTTTAAAGAAAAAATGACTTATTAATTCTAAAAGGAAATAATTCACTTTATAGGTAAATATACAATAATTAATATTATGACATTATATACATATAATATTATGAAATAATATCGACTGTTGTATACAGAAATCAATATACAAATGGAAAAACCTCAAAATTAAACGTAGATAACGTTTATATTAAAAATCTGTTTGCAGTATTTAGTTGCATTATATTTCTACACTGGTCTACACTGGCCTACATTGGTCAATCATAGTATTTTATACCGGCGTTTCGATGCGGTCCTGTCACAGCGCGGCGCACCGATTGGTGTGTGCATATTGCATAACTGTTTTTACTTTAGGAGCAATAATATGTTCAGGACATAATAATTCTACATTGATAAATATTTTTGGACATTACTTTTCAATATGTAAAACCAAATCACTGGGAAGTGATGGATGAATTGAAAAAGAAGCCAAACCAGGTAAAATAATCCAACACAACTGTTCTCTGTGAATTTTTTATATACATGATATGAAAAATACCAGGTGATCCAATCAATAAACTAACAATAGAAATCTGACTAAAATTAACTTTTTTTAGATTCTGAGTGTAGCGAAGAATGTATTCGTTTTAATAAAAAGATTATTATTATTTTTTTTTTTTATACTGTGTACAAAAATTCTATCAGAAATCTTGCTCAAATATATACGTGCGGCACCAATTCTGAAAGGGAAAATTGTCTAGATGGTACTTATGGGAGGTAATTTTTTGGTTTTCCAAATAGTTTTCATAATATCTAGGAAAACCATGATAAAACGTAAGAAAAACGGAAAATTTACAAAAATAATTTATTTTCTGTGTACAACTTTTCTACCAGCAATTTTACTCCAATTTAAAATGATAGCACTTTTTCTGAAAGGAAATCTGATTAGGAAAGTACTTTAGGGAGGTAGTTTTATAATTTTCTCAGGAGTGTTCTCAACAAATGTGAAAAACCGGGGAAAAACACAGGAAAACCAGGAAAAATGGGAAAATCAGTACAACATTAAACAAATATAATTAAAGAAAATGTATATTGCCTATTTAATTATTTTAACATATATGACATATATATTGTTGGAAAAGCATCACTATCAATTGAACTACGCTCAGAATCGTTTTTTCGTTGGCAATGGTTTATCGTTGCTTACAGATATACATCAAATTATCTATAACAGTGGTTGCACCTGTCGAAATTACCCTAGGACGTCTTTCTTATTATATACTTTATTTAACATACATATACATGTATAATATATCATAATATAAGTACCTATGTATATCCATGAACTTAACTAAAAATATTACAAAATACTCAAATAAACGAAATATTTACCTCTACCTATCTATTTGTATTTTGATTTTTGAAATTCTAGAATAATTTCTTTCAGAATATTAGATCACAACAAACTACATTAAATAAACAAATAATTTAAGGTATTTATATAAGCAAACTGTGAAGTATAATTGTACACTGTAGTGTTTTACAAAAATCTACTAGCCTTAATTAAATGTCATTATTTTCATGTAATTAATAATTAAAATTCAGTTTTCAGTACATTCTTGGACCCCTTAAACGCTGATAACAGCGGCAAATCGTTCCAAAACATATACTCGTCCATATACAGTTTCTCGGTTATGACAGGATTACTCGAATTTATTAATAGAAAACTCTGTTTTTTCGCATCAAACAGAGGCCATTCATTTCCGTTTTCTTTGCCATCCACGGTGATTATCCTGAAACAGGGTTTTAATTATTTAAAACAACGTATTATTATTTTGTGAGTAAGTACTCGATACTTTTATTTTGTATTACGAAAAAAAAAATATGTTTTATTAATAATTAATCAAACGCTAAAAATTACGTACTTGGCGCTAGCGAAACGTGTCCACAAGTTAACCATTAATTCTGATACCTTTAAATCCTCCTCCTTTAATTTCTTTGCTACAGGTAATGCAAACAGACTTATAAGGTCGTCACAATGCGATACGCCCAATGATTTGTTACACGGTCCGAAAATCGTATTGAACGTGAATTCGTTTTTATGGCCGTACACATAAAAACGTACCGGTGACGTTAGACTGGTCGCCATATTGATTGAACATTGAAAAAAAAAACCGCCGGAAATCATCTATGAGAATTTGTAAAACTAAACTACAATTAATCTGTCAGTAATATTATGTTTCTATATAATATTATAGTGTAGTCGTTAATGATAATGACTGTTATTCATTATGTAAGTAAAGACTATAAATTGTTAAAAAACATTAAAAAAATGTAATATACCTACTTGATTTTTTTTACAAAGTTGATCCTGAAAAATTCACTTCGAATATCTATTGTATAATTTAATATAATATAATAAATAGCCGAATTTTTAGCTAACCTCAATATTCCTAATATTCCCACTTTGAATTTATATTAATAATACGAATTATCTAATTCTAAGTGTCTATAAAATATTTAAGCAGCGATTTTGATTATACATAGTATTATAATAAATATGGTATTCGACATTTTATTATTCAAAACTAAAATCGATATTAAATTGCAGAATTTGCAGAACATTGCAGGATAAATTTAATTTTTAAACGAGGCTAAAATCGATGAGCAGAATCCATTTGGACCAATTTTGAAGACCCGTTTGGGCTAAAAAATACTACTTTTAACAGTCTGTTTGGATCAGAATTGTCCTTATATTAGTTTAACTGAACTTTTATTCAGTGAGCCTTTATATAATGGTATTTTATTTGTGTAATCTTATCGTATATAAGATCTAGATACATAGATATCTGTAATATAAAGATAATAGATATAGATATACATTTAATATAACTGGATATTTGATATGTTTTAAAACTAAATTTATACACAGAAATTGTATGTAAACCTAAATAATTTACTTGTTATATAATTTAAAAATTAGTTTCTGTAGTTTAACCATTCGTTTATTTAGCGAACCTTCATAAAAGTTTAAAAGTATTGGTCCAAACAGATTCATTAAATTCTAGTCCAAACGGGTTGAAGTTTTGTTAATGGCCCAAACGTGCTTCACCCAAAATCGATACTAATAATAAAAATTACGTCCTAAGATAATGGGGACGGATGCAGCCACTGTTATAGGTGATTTAATATATACCTGTAAGCAACGATACAGCATTGCTTACGAAAAAACGATTCTGAGTGGAGTTCAGTTTAAAGTGATGCTTTTTCAATAATATATATGCCATAATATTGTAAAATAATTAAGTAGGCTCTTTATTATAAACTATACAGACAATTCTTTAATAATAATTGTACCGATTTCCACTGTTTTCCTACGTTTTTCCCGGTTTCCTATGTTTTTTCCCAGTTTTTCACATTTGTTGAGAAAACATCGAAGAAAATTGAAAAACGATCTCCTTAAGTATCTTCCTACACCAATTTTCTTTCAGAAAAGTTGCTACACATAAATATCAGTCTTCTATCAAGTCTTCTAGTAGAAAAGTTGTCTAGAGAAAAAAAAATAAACCTCTTTGTAAAACCATAAGCTTCTTCTTTCTACTAGAATCTAAAATATATACAAAAATCTTTCAATATGATTTTCGGAATAGGACATGCCAATTATTATTACTCACCTGATCAACGATAATGTTAGTTATTTTCCATATTATGTTTAAAAATTATATTTTACTAAAATAACCATATTCGAATAGATTAAGTTAGGTTACATTAGGCACGGAATGCTAGCATTATAAAGTTCACAACAACTTAAAAAAAAGCATTCCAATAGAGAATGTTGGACTTTTTTAATTTTTGTGAACTTTTTGGTGTAACTAACAAAATATTATAATTTATTTAACCAACCAACTAACATATTACCATGATTTATGTTATAATAGTACCTATCATGTGCGTTATGTAATTGAATTTCAGAATATTATAAAATAATTATGTACATATTCTAAATTGTCAGGAATATATTATTTTTACTATGATGTGTGTTTTCACGGACAAATGACATTTAAAGTTTCCTCACGCTCCTTGTGAAACCTTACTCCCTTTACATACCATAAACTATGGTTGTAAACACTCCATCCACAACGACATGCGTCTTGCTAATGAGTACCATTCTGCCTTATAATCTTATGTTAATTTATTATGCTTAATATAATAGTACATTTTGGGGCTTGACCAGTTTTATATAAATAAAAATAAAATAAAAATGTATTCTACCTAAAAAAATGCACACCCATCAACAATATCAGTTTTTAGATTCTGAGTGAATTGAGGAATGTAAATTGGTTTTACAATGGTGTTTATTATTTATTTTTTTTATCTGTAAACAATTTTTCCACCAGAAATCTTGCTTAGATTTTCAAGAGTAGTACTATTCTGAAGCAATTTTTATCTATATGGTACTTATTTAGGGAGGTCATTTTTTAATTAGGTATACGAGCTCATATAAGCGGCAATTGTTACTGATTATAAATTGGTACACAGAATGTCCAACGAAGATAGTCCCATAGTATTATCTCCGGAGATAATAAAAATAATCAAATTCTATTTTTTCATATTATTCATAGGAATAAAAACTAAAAATATTCATATTGCAATTAATTTTTCATGTTTTTCTAAAAAATTAAAAAAAAAACTTATGATTTTAGTATTTTTGAAAAATGTTAAGATACTAATTTTATACAGTTTCTTTTTTGAGCCACACTTGACTTCCTTGGTATCGGCCATCCGCTTATCTCCTGGCTATCATCCTATTTAACATATCGTGGCAATTTGTTACCCTAAACGGAGTCGTTTTAGAGTTATCAGTTGTTTCCTCCGGTGTTCCTTAGAGAGGTCACCTATGTTCAATTCTTTTTCTCATTTTTGTTAATTCAATAAATAAGTGTTTCTCTTTTGCTAATGTTCTCTTATTTGTTGATGACACTAAAATTTTTTGTAAAATCGAATCTTCCGTTCACTGCCTCTTATTACAAGCTAAACTGAATGCCTTCATCGTTTGGATTCAACAACTTAACTTACTTCCTTACTTGAACAAATGTCTCTCGATGACCTTCACTAGGAAACGTAACTCCATACTACACTTATATTATCTTAGTAGTTACTCTCTCCTGCGTGTTAATCTTATCAAAAATGTAGGATTCTATCTTTCACCCGTCCTTTCTTTTAAACACCACTTTTGGCCAACTTCTCCACAAAATGTTACGCCTGTTCAACAAAACTTAGTCTTACTACTTTACCCCTCTCTGTTCACTTATTTTCGCAATTTATTATCAATCTCTATATCTACTTTATATCTACACTAGTTTATTTTTACCAATGCCCTCCGGGGGGGTATAATTATTAAATAAATAAATAAATAATAAATATAGGTATATAAAATGTTACACTTTCGAACTGTTTAAAGACTATAACATTATTATAAGTTCATGAAACTTAAAAATCTATTTAAAATTCTTGTACAAAAAACTTCTCAAAAAAAAAAAAAAAAAAATAAATAAATATGTATAAAACTATCCAAGATAAAAATCACATACTCATTAGTCATTAGTCATTACTCATTATCAATACCATCACATTGCATGTTTTAGTTGAAACATTTCATACGTTTATATATACATATATATATATATATATATATATATATATAACGTATGACGTTATTTGAAAGTAAAACTTTGAACAATTCGTTAAATTGAAAAAAAAAGTCTTAAAACATATCAAAAGTGATGTAGTGCTTTAGAAAAATGCTAAAAAATACCTTAGACTGGGTTACAAATTAAGAAGTTTTAAACAGAATATAATTTGGAAAATAGTAATTATGGAAATGTATTCAGTCCAGAATAGATAAAGTGAAATAATGGCATATTTTAAAACAAGAAAGTTCATTAAAAGTATTAATTGAAAGGAATATTGAAGGACCCGTGGAAATAGAAAGAGCACCAAAGGCGGAATAATATATCAAGTATATGACTCAAATAATGAAGGACATACATACTACACAGGGAATATTGATAAATTGATAAATACAATGAATCTATGTGAATCAAGTGGTAGCAAATAGGCATGGAAAACTGCAACAAACTAATCTAAGTACTTCTGACATTAAAAAAATGAAAATTAAATTAACCTATTTATTTATGATAATTGGTACTTACATCGACTAATTTCATAGGATCGTCTATATTTCTACTAGGAAAATAATGTTCAAGTATCTTGTCTCCTATTATTGGAATATCAGACATTTTCGATGTATACTTGTACATGAGTATCGAGGAAATGAGATTATGGAAATTGTTCTTCAACTGCAATTTAGAAAATTTACAGGATTCGTCGTACATTCCTGCAGAGAAAAAATGTACCTGTATTGTAGTATATTAAAATAAAAATGTGTAGGCATATACATTTTGTACCGTTTTAAAAAATGTTTAAAGCATAATATTAATATAAATTTAAAATCAATAAACACCTTCGTAATTCGGAAAAAAATTACTTTTTCTAATTTAAACCATGTAGACAAAAAATAATATGTTATAACAACCACTCACTGGAAGCAATTAAACCGCCCTCTGCAGTGTTTAATCCCATTAAAATTGGTACGTTCGATTCTTGCTTAAAATCCAGTAAAGGATAATGACATAAAAAACCTTTTTTATTTTCGCAATTTTCGACCACAGGATTAAACGTTACTGGGGGGTAAATTTGCCATTCCTTCAAAAGTTTAATATGTACATTTTTTAATTTAACTTGACTGAAATATACTTACTAAGACTTACTAAATACTTACAAAAAAATTGAATTGAAGATCCACCAATAAGTCTGCGGGAATTTTACGCAAACACTCTGCTAACAGTTTTGGATCCGACGGACATCCGGCAATAGTGGACAAAGACAAAGCTCTCCGTCTAGCCCAGCCTGGCGGAGATACGGCCCATGGACACAATGGCGTGCCACTTTGCATTATCGCTTTATGGAATAATCCTACAAATCATGTTTAAAAGCAATATCCTGTTCAGTGAAAGTAAAAAATATATCATATTGCGTTTACCTTTGCTCATCGGTGATAATAAATGTAATCCGACACTCCCGGCTCCAGCACTTCCACCGAAAATCGTAACCTTTTGCCGATCGCCTCCAAATCTTTCAATATTGCTTTGGATCCATTGTAATGCTAAAACTTGATCTTTCATACCGTAATTTCCAGGCAAATTATCGTCTTCAGTACTCAAAAATCCTGATAATTAATTAAATATATATATATATATCCGACTGAATTATATTTCTTTCGCGAATTATTATTTACCTAAAATGCCAAGTCTATAGTTCATAGAAACAAAAATTATATTTTTGTCTAGTAAATATTGAGGATCGAAAAAACTTGAACCTCCATGCCACGCGAAATAACCTCCACCATGAATCCAAACCATAACCGGTAGAAATTCCGTATCTTCTTCTTTTGGTATCTACATAATATATAACAGTTTAATTATTAGGATATACCTAACAACATTTATAACTATTTTAAGAAGGTTTTTAATATAATAAATCGATTTTACCTTCGGAGTGTATACGTTTAGATATAGACAATCTTCATGGCCAGACACTTTTGAGTCTGGTATATAGCTGATATAATTCTTCTGAATACAAAATTTCGGTTCACTAGTAGCGTTTAAAATATCAACGTCCCACGAAATTAATGGTTCTGGATCCTATATAATCAACAATGCTCGTTTATATTTTAAATGATTATCACTGTATCATCTTTAAGATGTACGAGTAGTACGATTTACTTTCAATCTAAGATCACCGATCGGTGGTTTGGCATACGGTATTCCCTGAAAAGCTTTAAAATCCCGTCCATTCCTGGATACCATACTACCACCTCTAATCCAGCCTTGGTTTAATTGCAATAAAATATTATCCGTACTGACAACGAATCCGAAGAACAACGTAAAAATAATAAATGTTTCCATTTTTATACCTAAGAAAAAAAAAATGTTTAAGTATCGTAAACAATTTTTAGATTTACCTGATTGAATTACAAATATATTGTAAATACATGCCGAAAATACAATTATTATTCCCTATTTATCTAGTAAATTTCATTAGATACACTAAAAAGTAAAAATCAATGTAATCTGCAGTTAATACATACATATTATATGTTTAGAGTATAAGTTGGTAATTATATCTTACGGGTGCAGTGAATTTTTGTGTTTAATTTCCACTCATAAGTTCCTAATCGCGTAACAGAATTATACTTAAATCATTTACAAATACGATTTGTTCAATAAAAAACTCAAAAGAACATGACAGATATGTATTGTATTACACTCATATAATTGATTATTCGATGTATTTTTTTTATCTTATACCTAATTTACTTGGTAAAATTTATTGATTTAGCAATATATATTTATATTGTTATCGTAGAACAGTTGAACTCAACCTATAGTTATTATTATAAGTATAGTATAAGTTATTATTAGTATAAGTATAAGTAATTATTATTATAAGTAATTATAGTTATATTAATTATTACTTATTATAAGTATAAGTAATAACCTATAGTTATTATATTATTGTTATATATATAGTTATAGTTATAATTCACTAAGTGTGTTCACCCCATGTTTTTGGTTAAATTTTACAAATATTCAAATTCTGATTATAGGATTTTAAAGTGTAGTTAAAACAGATATTTTTGAATACTTAAATTTTTCACGATATTTAAGGAGTATCCTGTGGCGATACCAACTTTGGTTTTTCAAATGAGAACCTATATTAAAAATTTCATAAATAAATTTAAAATTTAATAAATTTAGGTGTCAACATTTTCGGTTTCTGTTAACCCGTTAACGAGTATTCCACTTTTAAATATTATGAAAAATCTAAGTTTTCGAAAATATCAGCTTTAATTACACTTAAAAATTTTAAAAATCAGAATTTGAAAATATGCAAAAATTTAAACAAAAAAATGGCGTGAGCACACTTTGTGAATGGAATATATTTAATGTATACAACTTGTATTATTCGAATAGTGCTTACATACACATATATATATTTATATTTATTTTACATCTAAAGTTTTGTCATAAACGTTATTAATAACATAACAAATTTAAATAAAATCACACCTAAAAAACAGACATTTTTCATAAAGTAAATTTGTCATTTAAATTAAGATGATTTTTTATTTTTTTTTTATAATAAATCTAATAATATACCTATAATAAAATTTTAAATAGAAATGGGTTGTAATAAAATATAGTAGAAATATAAATGTATTAAAAATAATATTGAAACGCTATTATTTAAAACAACTCAAAAAATACACAAAAGTACGAACGTATATATATGCTTAGATACTCATGAGTAACTGACTGTAACCACCGCAACTCCGCAACCCAACTCCGTTGATCAAATAATAAAACTAAAATACAAGTTAGTCTATGCCTATATATTTCTTCATGAAGTCATAGAGAAACAATTTTGATAGTACAAATTATATATAGACTACTAATGTTTAGTATTTCTATACACCGCCACAACGCCTTATATTAAATGTCTGTGGCTATAAAAGTTTCAAGGTAAACGGGTGAGTAACCTATAGATAACTCTATAGAATATTTATTATATATACTTGAACTCAAATACAAAATCCTTAAAAAAATAATAAAACATGGTTTGGTAGTTAAACTTTAAAGTGCCTGTATGCTCAAAATAACTGCCGACTTTGTGAACAGCCCAATTTTCTATTAGATAATCATTTAAGTACTTTCATGAACGTATTTTTCCCAAAAATATTCATCATATATAAAAAAAAAATTTCCCAATTTCTCATCTACAACGGTAGCCCACCCATGTGCGAATTATATCAGTTTTTTTAACATTGTATGGTATTTAAAACTATTATTATTAACGTGTATGCTAACGTTGTACAATTAGATATTAAATAAAAGAAAAAACCGAATGACCGCAAATTAGTCATGGGTCGAACCAAACCCTCAATTTTAGTTCGTTTCGAAATTCGAACCTGCAATTAAAATTTCAAACCAAACTATTTAATATCTACAGTACGAAGTTCAAATTCAATTTACACTGCTATTTTTATTTTTATCATCAAATATTTTTTTGATAAGGGGCAATAACCTTGTTATTCCAACAATGAGTACAATGAATCATGAAATGTGAAAAATATATTTTTAATTTAAGGAACTTATAAGTAGCAATATTCCACTACTGTGTCCGTTATCTTATTAACAACAATAAAAATACGTTATATATATATATGACGTTTTTATGTCACCTCGGTGCTGCAAATTCCTGTATAATTCCAATATATATATATATATATATATATACGTTAATATACGTTATTTTAAGTTATATGCGTACATTGAATTTCTGTAATGTATTTTGTTAGTTCATTCGGTTATATTTATAAATTGTTACAGTGTATACACAACTCAACTCTACTCAACTCAGCTTAACAAGACATAAAAAAAAAAATTAATTGTAATAATTATGGTTGGACATTTTATATCCATACATTATATGAAAAAAAAATCATGCTTGAGTTTTAGTTCAACTGAAAAATATAAAAGTTCGGTTCGGGTTTGGTTCGATGCCAAAAATCAGAGTTCGGCACATCACTTCCGCAAATGCCACCAAGTAGTGACCGTAAGGCACAAATACAGTGCCGTAATTAGGAATTTGCAGCACCGAGGTGACATAAAAACGCGATGAATAAAAAACAACGGTTATCATCACAATATGTGTATGTGCTTGTTTCTCCCGATCAGCCTAAAATCTCTTTATAACATTATGAGAATTAAAGCCGTCTCCTAAATTCAGCCACTCGGAATCACTGTCCCCTGTTTCCCTTGCCTAAATACAGCACTGTACACAACTCCAACCCCCATATCTAATTATTATCTATCTAATCATTTAAACAGCTGCTTATAATAAATAATTTAATTTATACCTAAGCAACGATAAACCATTGCTAACGAAAACATGATTCTGCGCGGAGTTTAGTTGATGTGATGCTTTGTCAACAATATACACCGGGTGATCCATTTAAGTTGGTACACTCATTATCTTAGAAATTATTAACTTTTTTCGGAATTTGTTTTCTAGAATATTTAAGAAACAAGCTGCTCTACAATTTTATATTTATGTTATGTTCTGTTACCCTTATTTTTGTGCGTAATAGATGACTATTGAGAGTTGATAGAACTTTTAAGTCTTTAAATTTTAAGTCTCTACGAGTAATTTAACATAAATTACAAGGAAAAAACAAAAATGAAAATAATAAAATAATAATTTTCGTAAAATTTCCCGTTTTTTTCGGTTAAAGTAAAGCTCATTTATTTATAAAATTATATAGAAAATTAAAAATCAAATAAATTACTCATGAACTAGATTCAAAATGAAACAAAAAAGGTCTTTAGTCGTTTAGTCTATTGGAGCAATATGTATGGTATATGATAATATATAAACCGTATAAGTTTAAAATAATAGAATCGTTGGCCGTAATTTGAAAAACATCGTATACTTAAAACCAAAAAAACTAAAAAAACTAAATTTTAGTATTATTTGGTTTTTCCTGGTTATTATAAAAATAATTTAGATATCAAAAAATAACTTTGTGTTATTTTTTGATTATAATAACTAGTGGCTATCTGTTAAAAGGAACAAAATCGATCTCATGTTATTTTTTGATCGGAGTAATATTTATTGTAGAAAATATAAGTTGAACGTATTAAAATAATTAAGCTGGGATACTATATTGTCGTAAATAGTAATCAATTTAAATTTTTGATTTTTCTCAATTATTACGAACACTAATTTTGATAATGAAAAACGACTTACTTTGCAGGTAGCGAAATAGTAATAGGAAAAAAGTCGATCGCTTGTCATTTTTGGATTAAAGCAATATACCTGGTAAAATACTTAAGCATAACACAATGAAAACGGTAAGGCCGCGCGCCGTACTTCCACACAAATGATGCTCCACTACTCTGCCCATACCATTACTTATAAGTGGAATATCTCGTCAACGGTATGACGAAAATAAACAATTCCTTACCAACAAACTAATACTTTGCGTGTTTATGAATTTTAAATGTAAGTTTCAAATTAAAAATTGAAAATAGGTTGTACGAATATTAAAGTGGTTTTACCCCCAAAAATAAAAATGAAAAAAATCAACATCAATTTATAATTTTAGAGCTGCTTGTTTCTTAAATGTGTTATAAAAAAAATTCCGAAAAATGTTATTACTTTCCGAAATAATAAGTGTCTTACGTTATGTGAATCGAACCTAATACAACCCAGATGAAGACTAGAATACATTCAACAATAAATAAAAAGCCAAGGATGGCACTTATATTTGATATTTAATAAGAAAGCAAGAAAACAGAAAAGCGTGGAAGACGACTGCTAATGGAAACCAAAGAGACTATCTACAGATAATTCTAATATAAACATTTGAAACAAATTTCAAGTATCTACGATTATTCATTTTTGAATTACAATAAAATAAAAAATAAAGAATTTCTAGAACTTACTATTACTACCTAATAATATTATTCTTGTTTTGTCCCACATCAAATGTAAACACATATACAGTTATTACAGTTACAGATCGTAACATTTGTTTGCCTATTCGAAAACCTTTAGAATGTTTAAGCAATATTTTATAATAACTGTAGTGATACGTCATACTACTTGGTTGCGTTGTCTCACTTAAGATTTGGATTCCGGGAGTATACGGTCCGCAACAATATTGTTTGTGTGTTTTTTTTTCCGGATTTCTACAGCCCGGGGCTATATGGTTCACGTACATATTTTTTTCCGTGACAATACAGTCCTATATATGATTCCGCAATTCTACGGTCCGTGAGATTACTTTTCAGGTTTATACATACGTGATATACCCTTTAATTATAATGTTTTAATTTGTCTAGAGTAAAATAATTTTTTAAATACCGTTTCTAGACAACTAATAATTGCATTATTTCCCTTCTTTAGTTTTTTAGTTTTACTATGTATTACAAAAATCAAATATTAAACATACTGGATGATCCATTTAAGTGGATACACTCATTATTTCAGAAATAATTAAATTTTTCCAAAATTAATTTTCCAGAACGTTTAAGATATAAGCTACTCTACAATTTTATACTTAAGTTATTTTTTGTCACCCTTATTTTTTTGGGTAAAACCACTACCTACTTTTGGTTTTACTCTTTTAAGTATGGATTGGAGAAGTGTAGTGGAGTATAATTTGTTTGGCGTGTTAATAATACACCACTACTCTCCTCCAATACAAACTTAAAAGTGGAATATCTCGTCAACGAATCGACGGAAATCAAAAATTTCAACAATAAAATATGTTTTAATTAACACTCCATTTATTCATAGACTTTTTAATATAGGTTGTCATTTGAAAATCAATAGTAGGTAGTGATTTTACTCCCAAAAATAATAAGGACGACAAAAAATAACATAACTATAAAATTGTGAGGCAGCTAGTTTTATAGATGTTCTAGAAAACAAATTCTGGAAAAATGTAATGCTTTTCGAGATAATAATTGTACCCACTTAAATGGATCACCTGATATTACAAAGATTTTTGATTAAGTCACTCAAAGACAAAAACAAAATTTAAATAAAATAAAATTTTGTATTAAAATTTTAAATTTTAAATTTCCGCCCAGAATCTCACATTTTTTATGAATGTTAAACTATTTGTTTAATCTTCGATTTTATATTTGTTGTATATATTTATATGTATACTAGACGCCCAATAATCACGGACGGTGTAACGTTGATGAAACATAATCCGTTCTGGATTCTAATTCGATCTCAATTCGTGATTCGCGATCGTAACGGACATAACAATCAGCTCTGGACCCAGAAAAGCGTGTCCCCCGACACGGAGCGTGTTCCGCGAAAATCCAAGTGCGCCCCCCGAAATGTATGTACCGAATTTAATATTGTATGTATTCGTTTTTAATGTAGAAATGTTTTTGAAGATGATAACGGTCAATTAATGAGATCACTCTATCCGATACATTGGTATTTATTTTAAATTATATTATTTTAGTAATATTGTTTAAACTTTTACTTTTTTTGTGTCGATAATTTTTAGTATACACTTATTAAGGTATAAATATTATTAATGTATAAGTTATGTAGTGACATTATTGTTTAATGAGCTACGTCCTGCCATAGGTTTTTTTTTTTTTTTTGCTATGCAAATCTATTAACTCTATCGACCGAATTAAAAAGTGTGTCCCCTGAAATCTGATTTATATTTTAGGCCCTGAATCAGCTGATTCGGCTGTTTGTCGAATTTAGAATTTATATGATTGTCCTCTGCGGTATATTTCTTAAAACTCATTCCGGCCGTTTTTAAATTGGCCGGCACTAAAATTTTCCCAAGTCCATACAAATTTATGGTGTTGGAATGGGGCAATTTTTGGAGTTTGTTGGGTAAAATATGAAACTGATGATTGATTCTGATGCTTATTATGCTGCTGCTGCTGAAAATTATTATTATTTAAGTGATGATTATTCTTATTCAGATTATGCTGATTCTTATTATCATGATTTTTTTGATGCTTATTATGCTGCTGCTGATCATTATTATTATTTAAGTGATGATTATTCTTATTCAGATTATGCTGATTCTTCTCATTCAGATTATGCTGATTCTTATTATCATGTTGTTTTTTTATTTTGATGCTTATTATGCTGCTGCTGATCATTATTATTATTTAAGTGATGATTATTCTTATTCAGATTATGCTGATTCTTATTATCATGTTGTTTTTTTATTTTGATGCTTATTATGCTGCTGCTGATCATTATTATTATTTAAGTTATGATTATTCTTATTCTGATAACGCTGATTGTTATTATGTTTTTTTTGTTGATGATTATTATTATTGTTGTGCTGATTATTATTATTATTATTTAAGTGATGATTATTCTTATTCAGATTATGCTGATTCTTATTATCATGTTGTTTTTTTTATTTTGATGCTTATTATACTGCTGCTGATTATTATTATTATTTAAGTGATGAGTATTCTTTTTCTGATAACGCTAATCCACTGCACTGAGTTATGCAACAAAAATGGACGTTTAGATCGTTGTTATATTTACATTTGTATGGTTTCAGCATTTTTCATAAAGGCGCAATGCAACTTCCGTGCATTTTAGTGATTGAAGTAATTCTCCAAGTGCAAAATTAGTTGAATAATAGCTATTTAAAGTTATTACTTCCTGTAAGTCATATTTCTGGAACTCAGCTAATTTTTGACCTAGAAAGTTGGTTCAACCACTTAAATTAATGAAAAAAATCGTTGTCCATAGAAATTACCATGTGCATGCACAAATCTAAGCATTTGTATAAAATACTGAGACAATAATAATCGCGTTTTTCCCGATTTCCCCGTGTTTTTTCCAGACTATCACATTTGCTAAGAAAACTCTCGGAAAAATCGAAAAATTACCTGTTTAGAATACCTTCACAGTCAAATTTAATTTCAAAAAAGTGCGATCATTGTAAATCGAAGCAAAATTGCTGATAGAAAGGTTGTACATAGAAAAAAAAAAAGGCCGTAATATATTTTGACTGATATGTATCATACATTTCTAATATTTTCCGTTTTTTTTTCGGTTTTTCAAATTTGATGTTGTGCATGGATAAAAAAAAAATAAACATCTTTAACCATAAGCTTCTCTGCTCCACTCAGAATCTAAAAACTATAACCTAGTAAGTGATAGCATTAAAAAAAATTAAAAGGTAGAACCCGTCTGGAAATAGAAAAAACTAAGGATCAAGATAGAGTGAAAGTATACCGAGGAAAACTAAATAATGAACTGATAAAAGCAATTAAAAATACAGAGCAAAACCTTGAAGATATCTGGAACATATTTAAAGATTCAATAAACAAATCAGCAGAGGTATTTAAAAAAGAAAACGCATTCAACGGTAAGTATTCGTGGTTCAATGAACGGTGCAAGGAAGCCATAGAAAGACGCACGGAACCAAGATTAAAAATGATACAAGACTACAATAAAGCTGCAAGCAAAATATTAAGGCAGGAAAAAGAGCAGCCGAAAAACGACTTATTCAAAAAATAGAAGAACATAGGCTCAATCCAAGGTTGTTCTTCAAAAAATGCAGATCGGTAAAAGAAGGCTTTAAAGCTCAAACTCGTATGGTCAAGGACCACGAGGGAAACCTGATAACGGATGAAGAAGGAATCATCCAGAAGTTTCAAGCACATTTTAAGAACATTCTAAATGTCGACCAAGAAATAAGGGAGGAAAATGTAAGTATGATCTACGATACAGCGTCTTCTAGATAAAATCTCGACCTTAAAAAACAACGAAGCCCCCGGTGAAGATAATATTAACTCTGAGCTATTAAAGATCGGTACTCAACAACTTATGACCAAAATTCACGAGCT
Source organism: Cinara cedri (assembly GCA_902439185.1). NCBI lineage: Eukaryota > Metazoa > Arthropoda > Insecta > Hemiptera > Aphididae > Cinara > Cinara cedri. The sequence goes on from CABPRJ010001922.1 coordinate 331,726, forward strand.
ACTAAAAGAAATATGAGATACTAATCGAATACATGAAGATTGGAAAACAGCCGTTATCTGTCCCATATACAAAAAGAGTGATCCTATGGATACAAGCAATTATCGGGGAATCACGGTACTAAACTCATGCTACAAAATCCCTGGCATTATTACGCAGGTTGGAGGTATACTATAGAGACTTACTAGGAGACTATCAAAGTGGTTTTTTGAGAGGAAAGTCCACCTCTAATTATATTTTCATAATCAGACAAGTGATGGAAAAATTCTAAGAATTCGCAAATGATATCCACATGTGCTTTGAATCCCCAAGAAACTTATCGATCTCATAAAAGCTCGCAACGCGCGTACTGTATACAAATTGGAGTTTTGCAACAGCACATCTGACAGTTTTGATGTTAGCACAGAACTCAAACAGGATGATACCCTGTCGCCAGACCTTTTCAATCTAACGCTTGAAAAGGTGATTAGGTCAATACCAATGCATCAAGGCATATACATATGGATGCATCTGTTGTGATAGTGAAGCGGACTAGTTTAATGAGCAGACCGTAAAACGATTTCAAATTTTGAATCGTAATTAATATCATTCAGTGTCGTTACTAGGAGGGGGGAGGTTATATGGGTGATATATCAACCTCTCAGAATTTTTTTTTCTACATTAAATATTCTTAGTACAATATATATACGTTACAATTTTTTAAAGTACACTTATATATTCCGCATGATATGCAATATTACTAATTCTTATTTAATAATCAATCGTTTTGTTTATTAATAAAATTATATTTTTATCTATTTAAATTTTGATAAGAATATTATCCATGATTGTAAAGAATTGTTCTGTATTGTTGGTATTGCTATTTGCTGTTATAGATAATACATATTTATTATCTATGTTTCCTGTAGACAATAGTCAGAACCTATCATTGTATAACTATTATTGTGGTAGATATGGTATTGCATTATATCATTAGTATCAATGATTAAATGATAGCCTATAGTCAAGAACAACAAAATATTTTGATCTGTATTTATGATCTGTTTTCACTTTTGTATTTTGTTAATTGTATATGATTTTAAATATTTTGGAGCGATATCTGGTATTAAAAAATATGTATAAATAAATGAATGCGTCGCCTGGAGTTTTAATTAGATTATCGACAACAATTAATTTACAGGTTTATCTCTTTAATTAAAGAAACGATAACTACGATAGCGATTAACACTGTAATAGCGATGAAGATGACGATTTAATTGCTGAGTAAAAACTATTATAATAAAAAAATGTTCTTGATTCCGTTTAGATTTCAAAACATGTAGTATGGATAACCTAAATCGATGATAATTATTTAAAACTTGATATATATAATTTATTTTTCTCTTTGAGGGGGACACAAAATTTTAAAGTTGTACTATTTACCCGTTTCTGAATATTATATAAATAATAATGCATCAAAAGTGATTACATATTTAAATATTATTTCTCACTAATTCACATTCCTCTGTATTTACTAATATTGTATACAAGTTATATTTTATTATTTGTATAAAATAAGAAAAAAAAGGATTTAAAATTATGTCATCTATTTTTGCAACTCTTTTACCAAGTATTAAGGCTAAAGCGGTGAAAGTTTCATACGTATAAAATAAATATATACATGTTAAAATCATATTCATTTCAGTTTAAACTCATTATTATACATAATAGTATTGTTAGACAGTATCAAACTAAATTTTTCGATATAATTTCAGACTCTAGTAATCTCGATAACAGTGGTAATTCATTCCAAAACTTGTATTCATCCATGTATGGTTTTTTAGACAGGACAGGCGTACTGGAATTAATCAATAAATATTCCAAATTTTTAATACTGAATAACGGCCATTTGTTCCCCTTATCAGTGCCGTCAATTGTAAGACCCCTATATTAGAACACAATATACGTATTTAGATAATTATAAAAGTATTAAAATTTATTTCGTTTAGACTGCTAAGAGGATTTTTGCATATAACGTACTCAGTGCTAGCGAAACGCGTCCACAAGTCTACTAACAGTTTAGATACTTTGAGATCATCTCCCTTTAAAGGTTCCTGATCTTTCATCGGAAATAGACTTATCATTTCATCGCCGTGTGTCACGCCTATTTTTTTCGTACAGGGTCCGTATAACGAATTAAATGTCATCTCGTTGGTATAATCATAAACGTAAAAATGCACCGGTGACGTCATATTGATCGCCATATCAATTATAGCTTGTAGGAAAATTCCACCTGTAACCATCTGCAAAAATATTGAAATGAATAAATAAAAAAAGAGCTAATACTGGGAATAGGAGCAGCCACTGTTGTGAGTGAGAAATCGGGAAGGTACATAGGTTTATTTCATTTATATATATATATATAAGCAACAATAAACCATTGTTTGACGAAAGACAATTCTAAACGCAGATCAGTAATACATAATTTGAAGTGCCGTCATATTTTTTTACGATTTTCGTTTAAATTTTTTAAATTTAAATTGTATGTGATTTGTAAGTATTTTAAAAGCGAACCTACCTTGACCGCTTGCGTTGTATTATCCAAGTTTCCGTCAGGAAAATAATGTTCGAATATTTTCCTTCCGACTTTCAGAATATCGGACATTTGCGTTGTATACTTGTAAATTAAAAGCGATGAAACGTAATGTTCAAAATGTTTCTTTAACCGTGATTCAGTAAGGTGACCCGTTCCGTTGTATAATCCTACAAGAAAGAAAAAAGAAAATAATATCTGCAAAATATGAAGCTGTAAAACTAAAATAAAATGAAAATATACTGACGGGCGACGAAAAGACCGCCTTCGCCAGAGTTCATTCCTATTAATACCGGAACGTTGGATTCTTGATTAAAATCGAGTAATGGATATCTGGACAAAAACTGTTCGGTTTTACTATTGAATTGTTCGACGACGGGCATAAACGTTATTGCCGGATAAATTGTCCATTCCTGTAATTAATAAAAATGAACAACACGTGTATTGATAGATGGCTGTCATTCGTATATCGATTGGCGTAATATACTCAACATAACAGAAATAAATTATTGAATCAAATTGGCTAATGTCAACTTTTCGTTAGCAGAACCAATTCTATATGAAATTCTATATTGGTTTTAATATAAATTAGAGTGAATTGGTCTATTGTCAAACTTAAAAATAAAGACCATAAGTATAACTAGGGAGGGCTGAGGGCTTAGCCCCCAAATTTACTAACAGCTCCCTCAAAATAAATAATATTTTATATGTTATTGAATTAAAAAATAATAAGTAGTTTAAAAATTCGTTTTACTTAAATAAATATATCGAAATATCGTGCATATCGATTTTAAAAAAAAAAACATTTCTTTTCGATTAAAGTCAGGATTAACTTATCTGGTCATCTTATCATCACGGAAATAATGTGCATATTTGTTGTATATACATTGTGGTATCATGCGTAAATACTGGTTTCTGCGGAGTTATCAGTGGCAAAAAAGGTTTATTTACATCGTGATATATATTCTTTATTCATATATTCTGTGGATTATGGTCTGTGATACTATCTTATAACATGTTTACTATCAATATGTAATATGTTTTTATGTTCATACCGATGCACTGACGTTAAATGCTTCAACTCGCGCCACTCCCACCGTTAACGCCGTTCGTTCTCGCGTGTTTGCCGTTTTGTCATTTGTTTTATATTTTAAAAGTTTTATGTCAAATAAAAAAGGCGTTTCGTTGTATTTAATTTTAATAAAAAAAATTAATCGAATTCCAATGACTTTGTTCAAGTTTAACCCATCATTGATGCAAATATCGAGGAAAATTTAAAAAAGATGATAAAGTAATTGTAAATATATAAGTTGGACTACTAACTTAAGTATACTTAATATGTACTGCTTATTTATTTTACCATTATGAATATAGGACCCAAAAGGCGTAAAAAAGAATCAACTAGTCTAAAATAGAATGACATTATAGTTTCAACTGCAGCAGACTCTGAGCATGATTTAAATAAAAATGATTCAGAGACAGAAAGTTATTGGAAATGTAATACGGTTTTTTATTATTATGGACACAACAATTTTAAATATGAAACATAGATTTTCCATGGAAAGTTTACAAATTGCTACATAAACTGATTATAGCGATTTGATTTAAGTGGTAGTTTGTATCTGATTAAACATTATAAAGCAATTAAATCTTTTGTGTTAAAATTTGTTAGATTAGGTAATTAATTAAATCTTTTGGTGAGAACTAATTAAATAAACAAATTCAATTTTTTTGCTAACTGATCCAAACTAATACAATATTTTTATATGTTTTTCTGGGATTTATCTAAAATCAATAAATGTGACTTAAAAAATGATATGACAGTCTTTAAAAATTCATACTATAATAACAAAGAAACAATGAGTTTTAATTATATTCAGAAAAACGTATCCAAAAATTTTCTCACACTTGAACAAGATAGTACAAGTTGTCATTACATTGTCAATTTCCTCTGCAACATCAGAACGTGCATTTTCTGCCATGGGGCAGATAAATACATACTTAAGTTCAACAATGGACAAAGATCGTTTCAGTAATTTTTTCATAATAAGTATTGAAAAAAATATAGAAATTGATCCTGATCAAATTTTACAACAATTTACAACTATATATAAAATAAAAATGAAACTTAAATATTTTGTTAATAATTATTATATAATGTATAAAAGTTATTAAAAGTTAAATGATTTTGTTATATTTTAGTGTATACATTTTAGGATGTGTGGGTAGGTAGATGTGAGGATGAAGCCCTCCAAATGTACTAATGGTATAATATTAAGGTGGGGCTGTAACCTCCCTAGGATTGTGTGCTAATTGTGTCACTGGTAAAAACATTGTCTGTGTTAGTAATTTTTTTTACTTAATTTAATTTTAAGCAAGATACGAGGATTATTAAGCTATTTCAAATATTTTCATCTCACTTAAAAATTAAAATAAAAAATAAACTAACGTATGAACACTATGAACTCTAATTCATCTCTTATATAAAAACTAATAGCACAAAATTGGTTCTACTAAACAGAAAATCACTCAACATGAACCGTAACATATGTATTATAATATAGGTAGCATATTTACGAAGAAATTGTAATGAAGATCCACCAACAAGTCAGCGGGCATTTTTCTCAAACAGTCTGCTAACTGTTTCGAATCCGTGGGACACCCAGCAATGGTGGACATAGATAAAGCTCTTCGTTTGGCCCAGCCCGGCGGTGAAACAGCCCATCGGCACAATGGCGAGCCACTTTCTATTATTGCTTTGTGGAATAGCCCTACAAAACCGAGATGTAAATAATATTTAGTATTATACACATCGCAAAATAAAAACAATTATAATTAAAAATACACTCTAGGATAATGGGGTCGGATGCAACCACTGTTATAGGTAATTTAATGTATACCTGTAAGCAATGATAAACTATTGCTTACGAAAAAGCAATTCTGAGCGGAGTTCAGTTGATAGTGGTGCTTTGTCAACAATATGTATGTCATATTATAGTTAAATAATAAAATAGGTTTTATATATTTTCTTCAATAATATTTGTTTAATGTTGTACCGATTTTCCCGGTTTTCCTGCATTTTTCCCAGTTTTCCCATGTTTTTTCCGGTTTTTCTCATTTGCTGAAGAAACTCTTGGGAAAATCGAAAAATTACCTCTAAAAACTACTTCCTCAATCAGATTTCCTGACTTAACCTAACCTGTAAATCGGAGCAAAATTGCTAGTAGAAAAGTTTGCACAACAAATTGAGGGATATTTTGCGATTTAAATAGTCCGAGCGAGCGATTGCTGGGTCTCTAGGCACACCCAAAATTTATTTGTTTTTTCCTTGTTTGGGTGAAAAAGAAAAAACTTGCAAACAATTTTTTTCGAAACACGGGTTCAAACTCACAAACCCCAGGATGAAAATAAGTATGTATGGTTATATATACATACCATTCAGCTACGACATACATACTTTAGAAAAGACATTATTTAGTAATTTAACATAACATATAATATCAGCATAATATCAAAACTTCAAAAAGCTATAATTTCGAAACTTAATCCACTCAATTATGACTTCAACATCGTTCTTAAATCAGAAATATACATATGTTAAAAAAATTAATTGAAAATTAGATTTGTTCCACATAATTTTTTACTCGACGATTTTCAATTTGACACATTTCAGGTACTTATATTATTCATAAATAACTATTTTATATTGTTTTATAATATATGTATATGTAAATATATAAATATAAATATATATATATCATAATTTATCTTCATAAATGTATTATTTTAAATGCACTCTTACAAAAAAATAAATAAATAGAACACTTCCATAATTTTAGTCACATTATCATTAAAAATACATAAAAATAATAAAATGTCTGGTCCTCTATCGGGTAGGCAGCGAATCTAACGGTGTATTTAATGTTACATCAATGTTTTCAATAAACCGATAAGCTAACTCTTTACACCTTTTTAATCCACCTTGATACATACCTTTACTCATCGGCGATAACAAATGTAACCCGACACTGACGGCCCCGGCACTTTCACCAAATATCGTAACTCTTTTCGGATCACCGCCAAATATAGGTATATTTTTTTGAACCCATTTCAATGCCAATACTTGATCTTTCATACCGTAGTTACCAGGCATTTCGTCGTCTTCGGTACTTAAAAATCCTGAATCGTATAAATAATTTTTGAATATTATTAAGTTATATAGTATACTATTATATTATAAACCTAGAGGTCCGACTCTATAGTTTATGGTGACGAGAACAACTTCCTTATCAAGCAAATATTGAGGGCCGTACAAACTTGAACCTCCATGCCCTGAACTAAAACCTCCACCGGGAATCCAAACCATAACTGGTAACCGACGGTAATCCCCGAATTTGGGTATCTACGATTTTAAATATAAAATATAAATTACATCTAACAAGAATAATACAGAGTGATTTTTTCATCGTGAACAATTATCTCGAAGGATTTTAAGTGAATTTGATTTCTGTTTTTTAGGGAATAGTTTAAACTTTATTTTAAACCATTTTTAACTTGTCAACCCCTAATCCGTTTAGTATATACTAAGTATATAATAAGTATATACTTTCGTTTTTTAAATAGAAACTCCCGTTTTGAACACAGATTCGAATACAGAATATTTTTTTAAATATAAAAAAAAAAATCAAAGTCAAAAGGAATCAAATTCACTTAGAATACTACGTCGAGATAATTGCTGGTTCATGATGAAAAAAATTCCCTGTAAGTTATCGTTTTATTTTTTGATCGTTATGTATTATCGATTTAATGTATGTAGATATTACCCTCGGTGTGTATACGTTCAGATACAAACAGTCCTCGTCCCCGATAATTTCGTTTAACGTCTGATACATAAACAAATTTTTCTGAATACAAATGTTCGGTTGGGTGTTAGTGTTCAGAATACCTTTCCATGATTCTGCCGGCACCGGTTCCTAAATATGAAAACCATAATAAACTTACCATATATAGAAGTCCTAGGAAGAACCAATGAAAGATGATTAAAAAAATATATAAAAAGATTAGTTATGTACGCTTGAAGAAATATTGTCCAAAATCAGAAAAATTGAGGAAACTACTAGCTCGTACAAAGCTATATAAGCCAGAGATTAAAAAAAAAACATGTTACTTCCTTTTTAAAAAAAGAGTATTGGATCTAAATCTGAGTGTTAAAGGCGGTTCTGAAAATATTTTAGAATAAATTAATTATTAAAAAGTAAAGGTTAGATTTAGTAAAATTTAAAGCCTAAAACATTAGATATCAATTAAAGTGATAATATAATACTCGTATTTTGATTATGATTATGGTTAAAGTTGTAGTTATTTGTTTTATTATTTATAATTAAAAAGATGTTTGAAAAATAAAAATAACATTTATAGTATTAGGTACAATGTTGTTGTCATATGTAAACAGGGTAATTCACTAAGCGTGCTCACCCGATTTGTTTGGTTAAATTTTACATGTATATTCAAATTCTGTTTTTTAAAATTTTTAAGTGTAATTAAATGCAATAAGAAGACTTAGATTATTAGATAGAATATTACTTTAAATAGGTTTTGATTTTAACATTTTTGATTTCCGTCAACCCGTTAACGAGATATTTCACTTTGAAGTTTAGGAAGGGGGAGATTAATGAAGTATTATTTTTGTGGCGGCACGGCGTGTGGCGCTTTATTAGTACAAACGCTTATTGAATCACCCTGTATAGGTAATAGATATATAATATTATGTTACGGGCGTCTCTTCCCTTCAATAATATGCAATACTAATACAATATTTTTGAAAGTTTAGGTATGTGAGTAGCGTGTTCCAAGGTGAGTTGCACCTTAGGGCTTAGAGCAAATCAATCACACGGTGGCCATCTGATGCAACAAATCTATATTTATCAGCCGCGAAACGGATTATCAGATATGTCTCAGCCAAGGTATCTCGAGGAATCTCGAGTATAATTTATAGACTGACCCTCGGATAAATTCACAAAGAAACCGTGCCGCAATAAATGCGAACTATTATAGTTATAATACAAGGTGATCCATTTAAGTGAATACACTCATTATCTCGGAAGTGTTAAATTTTAGATTCTGAGTGGAGCGAAGAAGATTATGATTTTATAAAGAGTTTTAAGTTAGGCTTGCTGTAATTTATAATGGTAGAAATTTGTCTAAAAAGAAATTCGACTGGGGAGGTACTTTAAACGGGTCATTTTTTAATATTCCCGAGAACATTCACAGCAAATGTGAAAAACCAGGAAAAAATATAGGAAAACTAGGAAACTTTCCATCACAATCTAACCTAACCCCGTTGACGAGATATTCTACTTTTAAATTTGAGTAGAGGGAGTAATGGTGCATTATTAACACGCCACACATCATGCTACCGTAAAAATGATGCCCCATTACTCTCTTCTGATCCAAACTAAATGTGGAATATCTCGTCAACGGGTTGACAGAAAAATTACAATTTAATACCGATATTTATTTTAAATAATATTCCAGCTTTATACATAACCTACATGTATGATATATATATATAACATAAATGTAAAATTGTAGAGTTGCTTATTTCTTAAATTTTCTATAAAACAAATTCTGAAAAAAGTTAATACTTTCCGAAATAACGATTGCACTTACTTAAATGGATCAACTTGTGTAGGTGTTCACCGATGTCTGATATGATTTATAGACTTTTATTAAAATACCTATGCACAGCGTATTTTTTACTTGATTATAAGAGTTCAAAGATCAAAATGTGTAAGTTCTATTGTAATAAAGTTAACGTCTAGCTACGCAATTACATTTTTTTGTTGAAAAACACGTAATAAGCAAAACTAGTTGGGGGGTCTAGGTCATAAATATCGGCAACCACCAACGCCTTTTCAGACGAGTCTGGAGCTATCAAATGTGAACACCTTCACGCCAGATTATTTTATGAATATTAATAATAGTGTTTCAATATTTTTGACGATTAATAATATACTTATAAAATTGCGTTCATCATTTCTCACTATATGAAGGCTATGTGAAGTTATAACTCATCTGGAATTTAGTGTTAAAACGATCACCCATAACAATTACATATTTCCCTAATTCATTTAGATACAATATTTTAGATTAAAAAAGATTATTAAATTAATAACTGCAAAATTCACCAAATCCTCAGAAATTATGGAAAAGCAATTAAGTACACTTTCATAAAATTTAAATACATTATTTGCAAATATAGATTCAAAACTATTTTATTCAAAGGATTATTAACTTAATATTTTCCAAAACAAAATTAGGTATGTACATCTAGTTAACATGTTGAAAGTTTATACTATTTTATAATGCTTATTGTCAAAAATTATTTATGTATGTCTTGACTGTTTATGTATGTATTGACTTAACGCCTTTTGTGTGCATGAGGATGATAAATATTAATATACTGGAGTGTGCGGTAAATAATGTGCTAACCTTAAATCTAAGATCCCCGATCGGCGGTTTGGCATAGGGTATTCCTTGAAACGCGTAAAATTCCCGTCCATCTCTTGATTTTAACACACTACCTTTTATCTGTCCTTGATGTATTTGTAAAACGTCTTTTGTACCGAATACCAGTCCCAAGATCAACGTAATATTACCAAATAATAACTCCATGTCTGCGGCTAAAAAAAAATGTATTTATTTTTTATAATCACTTACTTATATATTTAATTAGACACATATTTAATGTGAGTTAAGGCACTGAGAGCAATCACCCCTTGCCCCTATAAAATCCATATAATATTAGTCTTTCTAACTATCTTTAAAATCGAAAACCGTTTCTTTAGGAATAAAGAATAAAGTGGTATTGTATATTATGGTATAAAGCAAATTTTTTATTTTTTTTGCCATTAAATACAGCTAGGTTTATCATAATTTTATAATAAACCAAAATTATTAAGAACTTGTATACACTTGAATATTTGTATCTGTAAAAGCTAAAAAAAGAAACTTAAAAACTCGAACATTTCAAATAAAGCCACATTATTTTGAAAAATATATCACCTGTAGAAAATGCTAATATCAGTAGTTAGATATTCGGTAAAAATATCAATTCTTTAAGGTTATTTTCACTACACTATAGCAAAATTGCCAAATCGATGTTAACGGATACTGTTCTTGCATAGATATTCCCAGTTCTCTCGTGTTTTTTTTTTTCAATTTTCCCCATTATTTAAAAAGTTAAAAAATCGAAACATTAATTAAATAATATATTATGCTAGGAACCACTAACATTTTAATGATTAGAGCAACATTTCCTAATAGATTAAAAGTGGCTCAAATTTCTTGAACATTTGACCACGTCTATAAAAGACAAATATAAGTTGTCTATCAAAATTTCAAGTATTAACAAATATTTTAAACTGAATTATAACAAAAAAACAAAATTGAATTTTCGTAAATTTTCCGGTTACTTCTACGTTTCCTAATTATTATGAAAAATACTTAGAAAATCAAAAAAAGATCTGTGTATATAAACCATCTAGATAAAATTTCCATTCAGAGACTCTACATATCAGAACAAGATTTCTTTTCGAAAAGATGTGTACAGACAAAAAACATACATACGTAGTAAAACCAATCCCTACTCATTCCTTGCTTAGTTGAGAGTTTATTATAACCTAGAAAACATTTATATTATAAATGGCAATTATGCATAAAACGAGGAACAAGTCTACGTCAAAATCTTGTATGACGACACCTTGAATGACAAAATCTTAAAACGAAAAAACCCCCGAAATCTAGAATAAATAATTTCGGCAAAACCTTGAATGGCAAACATTTGAAGAACAAAATCTTGAATCAGCAAAATCTTGAAAAAAAATTCGTGCAAAATGTTGAACAGCAATATCTGGAACGAAAAAAACTTGAACAAAAATTGTCGGTAAAATCTTGAACTGTAAGCTCTTGATCGACAATACCTATATCAGTTCATTTTCTAAGGAATATAAAATTAGCCGGTTCGAGATTTTGCCGTTCAAGGATTAACCATTCAAGATTTTGCTGTAGACCCTACATTTTTACGGTATATATTGGAAAACGGAAAGCGTAAAAATTTAAAATAATGAAATCGTAACGCCGTAAATTTATCAGTTTCAATTTTCGTTTTTTTCCGGTTTTTCCTAATTATTAATAAAAACATAGGAACATTAAAAAGCGACTTATTTAATCACCAACTAAATTGTAATATTCAATAAATAGATTTCGTGTTGTTTTTCTATTGGAGCAATTCTGTTATAGAAAAAATGAGCCGTACAAATTTTAAATAAAATCATTGCACCATAATTTGAAAAAAATGTCGTATTTTTGGTTCTTTTGGTTTATCTTAATTATCATTATTATGAAAAATCATTTTAATAGCAATAAAGGACTTTCTCTCTTAGTGACTGCACATATATTAAAAGGACCAAAATCGATTCATAGTCATTCCTCAATCAGAAGAATATTTCTGTTAGTAAACATGGTTTGCAAAAATCAAAATAATTAAACTTGGACTCTAAGTTATCGTAAATATTAATCAATTTTAAGTTTTTGATTTTTCCCAAGTATTATGGAAATTACTTTAGGTATTAAAAAAGTGCTTTCTTTATTAATGGGTATATATTTAAAAGAAATAAAATAGATATTTTGTCATTTTTTAATTCGAGCAACAATTCTGGTGGAAAACATCATATATCTAGACAAAATTAAAGTAATGAAATCGGTAATGCCGTGATGGGCCGTAAATATTTACGTTTTAATTTTCTTTAGGATTTTCCAAATTATAATGAAAATCCCTTATAAAATCATTAAATTACCTCACTAATGCACCAACTAGACAAAATTATTTTTCAGAAAATTTAGTAAAACCATTGATTTTATAATAAACCAATAGTTAATAGATCCTTCGCTACGCTGCAAATCTAAAATTGACGCATTAGTATAAAAATAAGTATAAATTAAATGATTTGATTAAAAATATCGCTTGTTTAGAATGCCAAATATAATATTAATTATTTAAATTTATTTATTATAAATTACTTTAAATAATTAATAAAATAATACATATTTATTATATTTTAATAAAAATATTTATTTTTTTTTTAAACAATTGTCGAAAGCATAACTTACTTCGGTAATCCAGCAATGTACGATCGTACAGTTATAATAATATTGTATCGTTTAAAACTACGAGTAAAAATTTGTATCGAATTTGTTCGAATAAACCAACTGCACCGTCACCGGCATTGTCATTGGCTCGAATTTTGAACACGAAAAGCAGGTACCGAATATTCTGATTCTAGATTAAGAGGTCATCAGGTCAGGTCAGGACTCGTTATATCACTCATTATAGATGGATATAAAAGAATTAAAAAGTTAATGAAATTTAGATTTTATTGCACCTACATAACAAGTAATATTTTATTACCAATAATATAGATTTAATATATGCATAGAATTATACCTACCTTAAAATATCCCCGTTGAATTCTTTCCACTCCAATATCAGAATAATGATAGTAACAACATCTTTATTTAGTGTCAGTATTTTGGTTCATCGTTTCGATTAAATGAGCAAAAATATGCGCCTTATATTTGCATTAATAATAGCAAATTTAATTTTATTCTAACACGTGATTCACCAAACGAAGGTTAATCAAAAAACAAAACATATACAAAAGTATAGAAACTGTGAATTTTTTCTTTTATTATCTCGTAATGTTTGATTTTATTAATTTAAATATTATGGATTAGCGGGTCTCGAACTACGTGTATCGCTAATGGTATGTGATAAGCAACATAGTGGTACACAAAAGACCGAATGGGAGTTTGGAAAATTAATTATTATATGTGTATATTAATACATACAAATTTTTTTGATGGATCTAATACTATTTTATATTTTAAATTTTTATAATGTTAATATAATATTTCGGTAACCACAGTTTTTTTCACAACCTTTGACACAACTACATGATGTAATAATACAAGAAACGGATAAATAAGAGAGAACAATGATATGATAATAATGAACAGGGTGGGTTACTTTGATACCTATGTTAATGTGGTATTTGAACTACTACCTTCTTCCTGCTGTTCGAAAAGATACTGGCTCCTGAGTCCGAGAATAATGACGATACCAATAAATAGAAACTATAATTATTTTACACGGTGTTGGAACGCTAGGGTTATTAATCGCAGGTATCCTCACATGATCCTAAGATTGCTGGGTGACAGTGACAACTCAATCGAGATAAACTAATTTAATTTATTAACAATTTGCACCTGTATACACACAGATACAAATATTAAAGTTTAAACTAGAATAGAGAAAGATTGGTGGTAGATACTGGTTGTATGTTTGGTTCGCGACACAATGATTTTTAAAAATATTTCTCGAGTGGTTAAGCTAAAAAAACCTATATTTTGTATAATCGATGACTTATCGTTGCTTACAGACTTAAATAAAATAACCATATATATCCTAACTTCCCAATTTCTCACTTACAATAGTGGCCGCTCCCATCCCCAGTATTAGCTCTTTTTTTTATTTATATATTTATTTAAGTTTATTAACCATTTTAATAATTTTGTTTTACTTTATTAATTTATTGTTGTATATGAAAAATTGTGCACCTGATTGTGTTGGGATTGATGGATCATTTGTATAGACGTGTAGTATCGGAGCCAAGACACTGCCCTGGGGGAGTCCATTTCTCTGAGTTCTCCATCTACTATTTTTCCCCTCCAGGACTACAAAAAACCGTCAGTTGTGGAGTAGTGCCTCAACAACTAGTGTGTCGAAAAAAACCGTTTGCATTTCCTCCCCCCCTTTTACCAAAACTAGGAAACAACATATGCATTTTGGGACCCATGACATCACTCGCTCGAACTATTTTAATCAAGAAATAATCCTCGATTTGCTGTGCAAACTTTTCTACCAGAAATCTTACTCCGATGTATCAAGTGTAACTTATTTTATGAAAGAAAATTTTATCTCCACGGTAATTTAGGAAGGATATTTTTTCATTTTTCAAACAGTTTTCAAAATTTCTGGAAATAACCACGATAAAATGTCAGAAAAACCGAAAATTTACGAAATCTAGATATTAGTAAAAAATATTATGGCCTCTTTTTATCTGTAAACAACTTTTCTACCAGAAATTTTGCTATGATTTACAAGACAGCACTTATTCTGGAAGGAAATCTGACTGGGAAGGTACTTTAAAGAGATCACTTTTTAATTTTCCCAAAAGTTTTTCCAACAAATGTGAAAAAATATTAAACAAATATCATCAAAGAAAATGTAACATAAAATAACATATATATTGTTGACAAAGTATTATTATCATCTAAACTGTGCTCAGAATCGTTTTTTCGTTAGCAATGGTTTATCATTGCTTACAGGAATACATTAAATTATCTATAACTCTTGCTATATCAGTCTTTATTATCCTAAGACGTATTTTTTGTGTATTCTTGACAATTTTTTTTTTCCTTTGGATGGACCACTTGGTTTGCAGTTACTGTTCTTGTGTTCTCATAATAAAAACAATAAAAATGATAACATCGCGGCGCATCGTAAACATTTGCCGGTTTGCCTATAGTTTTCTTTTGGGTATTACCAATTTTTCCGAAATACTATTTTAAAAATCAAAAAATGACCGCCTCGATACACTAACGAGAGAAAATTACCTTTCAGAAAAGATATATAGTTAAGACTATAGTTAGTCTATACTTTGGAGTAAGCTTTCATGTAGAAAAGTTCATTGACACAAAAAAAAAAAAAAACACATCATATTAAAACCAATAAATCCCTCGCTAGTCGCTACGCTTCGAATCTAAATAAATAAATCAATCTTACCTATCAAAAATATAAATAAATAATAATGAGTGAAAACAGGTAAAATTAATTTGTACATTTTAAGTTATTATATTGGATTGCACTATTTCATTTAGTAAATAATTTTTGTAGAAATGTATCAACTGATTTTCCATTTTAGCTATCCAAAAATCATCATCTCGCTCAAAGGATAAATATGGGTAAATTATAACAATATTAAATTAAGGTTCCGCTGTAAATAACTTTACGATAATGACGAGGCACTCATTTACATTCAGCCCACTTCTGTGACAGTGATAAGGAAAGTGGACATGAAAGTCGGCAACGTGAATATGTAAACACATCACTCACTTTGACCTTGCTCCTCGCATTGTCGCAAGCAGCAATATAACTGGCAATGTGAGTGTGAGCATGTGCTTACATTCTGTTCAAATGTAGTTATCACACAAATGTGTAAAGAAGAATGTTGTGTGCGTGTAATTTTAAAAATTAAAATTAAAAATTAAAAATTTAGTGTAATGTATTATTTTTTTGTGATAAGAAAAAATGTTGATGAAAATTACGGTCTATAAAAACGTGTATAACCAAACTTCGCTCCGAATCGTTTTTCATTAGCAATGGTTTATCGTTGCTTACAGACATAAATTAAATCACTTTATGCATCCTACCTTCCAAGCTTCCTACCCACAACAGTGGCACATCTGTCCTCAGTATCAGATTTTTATCTCGTTAAAAATGAGCAAATTAGCCATAATAAGGTCTGTCAATATTAAATCATAATTATGGTATATTATTATAAGTTGTAATATCATAGTATATGACATATCAGACTATCAGAGAAATTATTGTTACATTGAAAATACCTAAAATACCGGTATAAATCTTAATACTAAAACACAGGTATCAATAACTTAGCAATACCCTTAGTCCTACTAATGATATAATATGACCTATTGTATACTCAGTAATGATACGAATACGGTGAACAACCAATGTAAGGCAATACTATTGTGAATAATATTATTTAAATGAATTATAATACATTTTAATATATTATTACTACACAAATATTATTGAAAATCAACAACGGACTACAAAATAATAGATTAAACCTAAAATCAATGCATTGGACCCATTACACGAATATTATTAATATTACAACTCTTCTTTTGCAAAATTATTATGATGTTCAAACGCTAATACATTTTCAAACATTATTTTATTTAAATTAGAAAGCATAGGCAAATCGTTCCAAAATTTGTACTTTTCTTCAAACGGATTTTCCATAATACTAGGACGCTCCGAGTCTATGTGCAAGATTTCTCGTTTTTGTGCATCAGAGTTAAACGCTGGCCAAGGAAAACCATTTTCCGTTCCATCCACAGTAGGTATCCTATAAAAATATCGAACATACTATCATATTTTAATATTTATAACTCATTGGGAATTGTAAATTTTTAAATTAAAATTAATATGCTTACATGAAAGTATATATTGGTAATATAATATACATATAAATATATCATTACTAATAAGTAGTTAAATTAAAATATCTATTGCGACTTTCTCGCTTACTCTGACGTGGCAAACTTCGTCCAAATGTCGACCATAAGCTTCGAGACCGCAGTATCCATGCTATTTAACTCTCGAGGATTTATAGCGTTTAACTTGAACAAACTAGTTAACTCGTCACCATGTGTCACTCCTAATTTTCTAGTACACTTCCCGAACAAAGTGTTGAATGAATATTCGTTTTGGTAATTGTATAAGTAAAAATACACCGGCGAGGACAGTTTAAAAGCCGTACCCAGTATACCATGCAAATAACTACCGTCTGTAATCATCTGAAATGTTATAAATTCGGTTCAATAAAAAAAATATAATTAAAAAATAAAAAAACATTATAAATATACTATATTATTATTATGCATTATCAATACTTTATTAATTTGTTCGAAAATCTATTAAATTACTTGGAGTGTTTGAAAATGAGAATCGTCTTCCATTCTTCCAGACGGGTAATATTTCTCAAATATTCGTCTACCAATTTCATTCAAATTTAATGTAAAATTTCGGTACGCCATTATGATCGACATCAAATGATTGAAATTCGTACGAAATTCAGGATACAGGAGAGATGTATCGTTGTACAAAGCTAAAATTGAAACATATCACTCTCACTTCTCAGAGTATATTTAATAATTAGAGCCCGGATTTCTATATAAAAACATATTTTTAATAGTTGAATACACATTGTGTAATCATGAGAGTAAGATATATTAACGGTTAACAATACAAAAAAATTGTATTTTGCATATAAATGCATATTTTGATGTTAAACGAATGTAATATTAATATAAAATCATTTTTTTTGCATATTTGAATAATATAAAATTAAATAAATTGAAATATTTTTTTAGGAATTAAAAAATTATGTACATTTCAACCGTTGCGATTAATTTTATCTATTTTATAATAATTTATTAATGGCTACGTCGTATAATAGTTTTAAATGCCACTACGGTTTGATAATTGGCAAATGATAATGAAGTGTGAAAATTATTATTTTATTATTTAACATAACATGAATACGGTAAATGACTTTGGTACACAACCTGTTAGTCCAATTTTTGATATCTAGTTATCATTTTACAGACAACAGATCACCTACGGCCCGAATAATTGATAATAATTTGTTATCTCGTAAATTATCACATGTTTTCTTCCAGTGATAATGAGTTATCGTTTTGTATTCGAAATCTAATAAAATTAAAAAATTATTTTTTTATATTTTTGAGTTATAAAAGTTGTTCTTTGATTTACAAGTTTTAATTTAATGAAATGCCAAAATAACGATCTAAAAATATGAGTTAATTATTATTTATTAAATTTGTTTTGCATATAAGTACATATTTAGATGTTAAGAGAATATATTGATATAAAAACATATATTTGCATATTTTAATAATATTTTCAGAGAATATTAGTCGTATACACAAAATTTTAAGAGAATATAAATCCGCGCTCTATTAATAATATGTTTTGGATTGATTAAAATCACATATAACATGCTTTAATGTTTATATTCACCAACGACCTTCATACCACCCTCAGCAGAGTTTAAGCCGATAATGGCTGGCACGAAAGACTCTTGTCGGAAGTCATACAGTTGATGGTGGCAAAGAAACGCTTGTCGGCCCGAATCACATCGTTCAACTACCGGCGAAAACAATATCGTAGGAAACGTGCGCCATTCCTATGAACGTGACGAAATACATATTTTTAATTATATTTACGTTTCGTTCCGATCACGATTGTAAATATTATGGTTATTTAACGGTTTTATTATAGCCAAATGTTATTTTTCGAAAAACATAATATACTATTCACAGCCAAAAAGCCTTAGTATAGTATAGTTAAGTGCAATCCATAAGTGCCTACTATAATTTACAAGAAACAATATGGTTACAATATATTAAGAAATAAAAGTAAATTTTGATTACGAGCAAGTATAAATAACGTTACACAAGGGGGTGCATAAAATATTTAAAAATATTTACTCAGAACCATATGTTGTCGAAAAATATTTTGTAAGAAACGTATTTGCCCGAAGTTGTATTTTATCAGTAACGTATTTGCTCGGAACCGTAAAAATAATAATATTTAATAACATAATTTTTATCATTTATCGCTCCAACAAAAGACATTTCCAATAAAATACGATTCTGACAAAATGATACCATCAAAATACGTAGCCAATAATTTATTTTCTAAAATATACTTTCCACAAAAATACGGTTCCGTGCAAGTATTTTCCAACAAAATTTAGCCCTGTACAATCATTGTTTTTGCCACGTGATATTTAGAGAAATTTCAGATCTCGAGGCTGCTATATAATATTATGGTTAGAGTGATTATTAGTCAACCATTATTTATACAACCGTGATTTCGTGATATAAATTCTTGCAAAAAATAAAAAAAGTCGACTTGCCCAGAGTTTTTCATGGACGTCGGCAAAAAAACCAGCCGGTATCGTTTTGAGACATTGCAATACATCTCTGGAAGTATTTCTGGCACATCCGGCGAGCTTAGCGACGATTTTACTGCGTTCGCGGGACACACCCGGCAAGGACGTACTCCAAAGACACGACGGGGTGCCGCTTTGGAGTATAGCTTTGTGGAACAAGCCCTTACTCATTGGTGACAACATATGATAGCCGACGTTGACCGCGCCGGAACTACCGCCAAAAATCGTCACTCGTCCAGAATCCCCACCGAAATTTGCGACGTTTTCGCTGACCCAACGCAGTGCCATGACTTGGTCTTTCATCCCGTAGTTACCTGGTATAACTTCATCTTCGGCACTCAAAAGACCTGTCGGTGACAAATACGCGTGTATAGATATTAATAATATAGATAGATCACGCCTATGTTTTTTTCATTCGGGCCGCAGTCTAAAAGGGACAGGTCTTTGAAGCACGGCTATCATAGGATATGGTAGATGATATAGGCCTTTTCAACATTAGTTTTATTACAGTACAAGGCAATCTACAAGACCACAAACATGTTTTCCTTTTATTATGGAATACCTATTACGAAATATGAAACATGGTACAGCATTAATTTCAAACCACAGGAGACAATGACTAGCTATATTTTATTTTTTTAAATATTTTTTGATAGTTGACATTGACCACCCCGGAACTACCGCCGAAAATCGTCACTTGGCCGGTGGGGACTTATTATGAAATATGTAACATATTACAGCACTAATTTCAAACCACAGTAGACAATGAATATCTATATTTTATTTTTTTAAATAATTTTTCTTAAGAATATGAGAAAGTTGTTGAAGTTCATGATATCTAAGAACATCCGTGAATTTGACCCCTCCCACTCTTTGTCCGATTGACTTAAAATGTATGCCAAAAAAAAGCATATAATAAGCAAATATTTTTAGTTAATGCAGTTTCAAAATTATAAAATTACTATGTCATTGGTAAATATTAAGTTCTAAACTGAATGCTCAGCGTCTTCAGGTAAAATAGGTTAGAGGTTAGATTAGAACATTAGTCAGAACGCTAGTATAATAGATTAATAATTTTATTATATTTAAAATAATCGTAGTTGTGCACACGGGGGAAACCGGAGTGACTGCCATATACCAGGTGATTCATTTAAGTGGGTTCACTTATTGTCTTGGAAAGTATTAACTTTTTCTGGAATTTGTTTTATAGAACATTCAATAAAGAAGTCGCTCCTCAATTTTAAATTTGTTTTTTTTTGTCACCCTTATTTTTGGGAGTAAAACAACTACCTACTTTTGATTTTCAAACGGCAACTTATATTAAAAAGTTCATAAATAAATTGAGTATTAGTTAAAATAAACTTTAGAGTTGAAATTTTTGATTTCTGTCAATCCATTAACGAGATATACCAATTTTAATTTTAGGTTGAAAGAGAGAAGTGGTGCATTATTAACACGCCGTGCACCGTACCAATACACTAGTGGCACACTGTAATATTAACTATAAAATGTAATATAAAATTATAAAGTATAATAAAAATAAAGAATTATCATATCAGAATATTGATTATTGATTTTGATTACAACTATACATAACGGATTTTTCTTTATTATCTATGATTATAGCGCAAAACATGATACTACCTATTGATGTTAAAAAAAGTTTTTATTGTAGTTACAAAATTAGGTACCGTATTTGGTGAAAACGCATGATAGGTGAGTACATCCTAGTCATAATACTCATAATGTTAGAATTTAACTTATAATTACAGCTACCGCAAGAAAAAAAAAAAATTTAGGGGGGGACAAATTTCCTAATTGCCTTTCTCAAATACACCACTGTACACTTCATAAATGTATAGTATAGTTAAAATACCATTAATAATTAAATATGCCAATTGAAATTGTTTGTTTTAGACATATTTATAAGTAAACTATACTAAATACTATTTGAAAAACATTTTTAAATATTTATTACATCCTAAAAAGTTGATAAAGAGAAAAAAACAATTTTATCTGGCTAAAATTGAATTTGTTCTCACTATGCGGCGCGGCAGCTTCGTCTCGTAACTATGATGTATATAATACTAGAATACACTATATTTATATTAGAAAAATGTATTTAAGTTCAATTAAACACTTTAAGTAGGGGTTGCCTTCCAAAATAAATTAGGTGGTCGCGAATTATAAATGTTTAAAAATCATTCTACATGTTGCTTATAGGAAGATTACTTTCAATTTATACTATACTCGATTTGACTACCTAAAGATACCGAGCACCCAGTTTAGAGCTTAAAATTATTTACTATTACTTTACATTGCTAAAATTTATTAATGATTTGCTACTTTTTTGGTACGTGTTGAAAATCGATCGTATAAAGTTCACGGGCGTCATCTAGGGGACCCACGAAACTTTATGGAATCTGGTGTCTATGATTACAACGTTGTTTTTTCCTCCTATTATTAGTATAATGTATCAGGTGTTAAATACGCCATACCCAACACGCCCAGTCTATAGTTAATCGAAATCAACACCACGTTTTTGTCCATGAAATAATCCGGACCGAACATTTCTGGGCTACCGTGACCCATCGAAAATCCACCACCATGAATCCAAAACATTACGGGGAATTTTTGGTCGTCGGTCACGTTTGGCGTGTACACGTTCAAGTACAGACAATCTTCGTTGCCATACATTTCACTCTTTTGAACGCACGCGTTTGCGGTTCCGGTAGCGTCCAACGTTCCATTCCACGGATCAACCGGTTCCGGAGCCTACAACAATATTAAAATTATTCAAATACATATTTATTTATGTATTCATTTTGAATTATAATAATGTATAATAATGTATGTAAAATATAAATAGTATTACAGTGTGCTATACCTCAAATCGAAGTTCGCCAACTGGTGGTTTTGCGTACGGCACACTCGTAAACGAATAATAAGGTCGTCCACCTCTCGACTTCAAAATTCGACCTTTTAGTATTCCTTTGGCGATTTTTACTCGTACCTCGCAAAATGCAGAGTTAAAAAGTACAAATGCGAACATCACGGTAACCGTGTATAACCATTTTTCATGCACCTAAACGCGCAGTTTACAGGATATAAACAAAATACAAATAAATTATCAAGACTATAATAATAATAATATTGTCTTTTACCCTTCTGGTAATGTGATATTTTTTTAAACAAATTATTCAGAATGTTGTGCAAGGTATAATATAACATTTAAAACGTGATGTAAGAGAAGAACATTGGAAATTCCTTGAAAAAAGTTAAAAATTAGGAATTACACTAATTAAGATTGAAATAACGGGAATTGATATAGATAACTAAATAATAAGGAAAAGAAAACAAAAAATAATCGGCCATATAATGAAAAACAATAAATGGATGCAAACACTAATTGAAGTAAAGATAAATGTTTGAACGAGACATGTCAAAAAAATTAATTTATAAATTTATGAAACATATTATAGAATTATAGAAGTATAAGAAAAACAACTGACAAAGAACTTAAAGTTCTATTTCTTCTCATTCTTCTCCTTCATCCTAACTACTTAGAGTCGACCACTCTTGTCCTAAACTTCAAAGTTATTTATGAGCATTATACATTTCAAATTATGTATCGTTAGATTAGGAAATTTATATGTGTGTAAATGGAGAGTGTTGAATAAAAACGACGTTTAGTCAAAGATATATATTATAGTTACCTATTACAATATTGATTCGATTACCACTATCAAATTTAACGATGTTTCTATTTATTTTTTTTTTATTTTTTGTACAATTTTTCGTTTAAGTATAGTTTTTATACTATAGTCAGCAGTATCGTGCCTAATAAAATCGGCTCTCGATGCCAGAAAAATTTACTGAACCTGAAAAAAGCTGAACCTGTATTAAATTACAGAAGTTTTAAAATTTGGGATCCCTATTCTCAAAGTGAAGAAATTTAACTACTGTTTTAATGTAAAACAAATTTTAGGTAAAAATAATCATACAATAATTAATCACAGTTAAGTGCATAATAAATTAATAACATATTTTAAGTTTTAATTTTTTGAAAAATCGAGAAAATAATGTATGTTTTTTAATAAACTTTAGAATATTTAAATGGCTTTATCTCAGGTTATTTTTGAAAACATAGAAAAAAATTATGTCCATCAAAGTTCCTCGAAAAAGAAAAAAATGGATCCTATAGTGCTTAAAATAGGATTTTGGTAAATTTTATTGCATCTGCACAAGAGTTGGAATGTTTAATATTGACTCAAAATATGTATTTCGGTATTGCAGCCTTCTTAAAAAAAATCCATTACAATCGAAATTTATTCAGCTGAAATATTACGTGTTGCCATTTCAGCGAAACTGCACTCATTACTTACGTATGATTTCAAAACAAATAAAATTATAATATTTTGTTACATACCTGGTATACGGTCCTTGAGAAACGCATGATGATAACCGATAAACAAATACCGTATTCGAGTTTTTAACAATACATTTTGTTACTAATTTATTTCACACATTATACTATATTATAATTTATAAACTCATTAAGCTTGTTATATTTACAGTGTAGGGTATTATAATACTAATTTAATTATTTTAAAATAATATTTTATACTTTTATCGTGAACACACACACACGCGTGCATAAAAACAACATATCATTACATAAAACTGTATAGTATGCATTGAGTAAAAGAAATTAATATGATCATTAGTCCTATCAATAAATAACGATAAGACCGAGTAAATTTGCCGAGGATTATCGAGTTTATATCAATAAAACATTACATAATAATTTGAACGTCGATAGTTTCAACACGTCAACACGCACTATAGGCAATGTAATTAAAAATATAATACTCCGTAGCTTTAAACATACTTAACACGAACCTGTTCAGTGGGGCCCATTAAGAAATAAACAATAATGATAATAATAATATTATTACAATAAAATCGAAACTAATTCTAGGTTTTGATTGCTACCTATTAAAACAAAACAGCTGATACTGATACTTTTATTGTAGGTTGGGAAGTTGAAAAGGATAACATACAGAGTAATTATTTAATATTATATCTATATGCAATGATAAATCATTGCTGACGAAAAAAGATTCCATACGAAACTGCACAGTTAGGTACACAATTTTTAATATTTTCATAATATTTGGAACGCTTTTAAAAAAAAAATTACATTACTTAATTTTCAACTTTCTAGTTTTTAACCGTGAGGAAGAATGTAATGATTTTACTATGACTGTGTGATTTCTTTTTTGTTTTGTGTCAGTATACAACTTGTCTACAAAAAATCTTACTTCAATCGAAAAATGACAAAATACTTTTTTTGTTGAATTTTAAATCTAGTTGGTGCAATAATTGGTGGAAATAAACATTTTTTTAATTTATCGAAAAGTTTTCATAATATCTAGGAAAACCCGAAAAATGTCATTTAAATTGTTGTTTTAAATTTTTTTCAACTTTTGTTTTCTACCAGAATTCTGCTCCAAATTTTAAGAGTAACATTTTTTCTGTAAGGAAATGTGGACTTGTTGGTGAGTAAAGAAATCACTTGTTGAAAAGTTGTTAAAAGATAGAATAATACAATTATTTTTTAAAAAAAGCACAGACCATTTATTACATATAGGTAGGAAATAAAACTCAAACATTCTTCGTTGTGCTCAGAATCTAAAAGAATCACTAATATTTGAACGTATAAGTAACTTTATTGAATAACATTCAATGAGATTAAACTAATAATGTAATATGTAGATTATTTAGCACTCAACTACACTTATTGGTATACTATTATTACAAACAACAAGAAGCCAGTTTTACGAGCCTATTAAAAAAAAAATTACAGATATCGATTAAATCGTACTAGAACCATCGTTTATGTGAAATTTATTAATCTAAACTTTTATAAACTTAAAATAATTAAAGAAATTTTCTTTCAAGCTAATAATCAAAACCCATTCAATAGCTTTTAAAGAAATATAAAAAAAGTTTTCATACCAATGGCTTTTTTTACAAATATTATTTTTCAAAACTGGTTAATTTTTTTCATCAGTCTACAGTTTGTACACATTTAATTTTTTGGCGTGAAAAAAGGAATTGCATTTTCAGCCATCGTACAGATCTCACTTTATTATACAGGGTGATTTGTCTATCATGAACCAACAATCTTCTCGGTGGATTTTAAGTTAATTTGATTTCGGTTTTTTTTTTTGTTTGTAGAATCATTTAAGTTTTATTTTAACAAGATTTTTAATTTCTACCATTACATATACCTTGAATAAGTAAATAATTTTAATTTTCAAATAGGAGTCCTTTTTTTTGAACACAGATTCAAATAAAAAATATTTTTCTAGAAATTCTGATATGCATAACACTAATATTAAATTTACCATTTCTATGTTACCTATCACTATTTAAAATGAGATAACCATACATGCCTATCAAATTATATTCTAATTATAAAAAGCCAGGCATTTCTTACTGGGTACAGTTGTATCACAGGTGTGAGTGGGAGGTTTAGAAGGTAGGATACTTAGATATATTTAATTTATATATTTTTAAGCAAAGGTTTACAAGCCACACTTTATACTTTTGAACAAGATTTCTAATATAAATAGTGTTACAATATAATTACAGAATAAAAGAAAAATACATAAACATTTTAAATATGCAATAAGAGATAATATTACTGGGGATATTTTGTACATAGGATACTTTGAGGATGCACCAAAAAAAAATTAAAATTAAATTAATTTCAAATAATCCGAGAAAATTGCTGGTACATATTAAAAAAATCTCTCTGTATTAATGTATAAATGTTATATAAGTAGTCATATAATATTGATTGTTAAAAATGTTTAAACAGTCATAATATTTCATGTCTGAATAAAAAAACTGTTAAGTGTAATATATATCAAATCGGTTTTTGGAAATATTCTTGGCATCCAAAAGACAATTAGTAGACAAGACCAGTTTTACCAACAATTAAGAAATCGTTAAATAAATTGAACTCCGTGCTATAAATTAAACACTTTAATATGTAGTAAATAAATCTGTACAAACCAAATGAGTTTCAAAAAAAAAAACTTGTTTCGAGTAAAATAATGGCAATTATAATTTTTTTTTGATAGAGGTAATTGGAAGTTTTTTCCAAAACTCATAAACATCGACATACGGGTTTTTGATTAAAACAGGACGATCTGAATCCACGTACATTATGGATTGGTCCGATTGAGTAAACTTAGACCAAGGTGTACTGTTCTCTAAACCGTCAACAGTAGGAATGCTGAAAATATAATACAAATTTAATGAATACTGCAGATATCAGATTGGTAGCATAAATAATTGTTAAGGGAAAGCTGTACGTCCGTCACTTTCACAGTTTATATTATAATATCGAGGGGGGGGGATTTTTTTTATAATATTCAGTCGGAAACTTATCGACGGATAAATAAACATAGGTTGAAATATACGATAATTGGTCTTTTTTACTCACTCAGTACTAACGAATTTATACCATATATTGATCATTAATTTTGAAACTTTGAGATCTTCTTCGTTTAATTCAATCGGGTTTAAATCATTCATTTTGAATAGACTATTCATTTCGTCACCATGAGTAACACCCAGAGGTTTGTCACACGAGCCGTAAATTTTATTATGCGAAAACTCATTCTGATAATTATAAATGTAACCATACACGGGAGACGATAGCTGATACGCCATTTCAAACACGCATTTAGTAAAAATCGAATCAGTAAACATCTGAAATTCAATAATATTACAAGTTTTGTTACATTATGTACATTTTTTATTTTCTCAAATATTACTTTAACGGTTTCCGAATGCGAATCGTCATTTATCGATCCTGACGGATAATACTTTTTCCTAATTTTATCCACTATCTTATGTATGTTTTCAGGTGTCACATAAAAATTGTACCCCGAAATGATAGGCCAAAGACGATTGAAATCCTCGGAAAATTCCGTGTACAATAATGAAGTTCTGTTGTACAGGGCTATACGAATAACGAATATACGAATATACGAATAAACAAATTGTCAATGATGTCGGGGTTGGGAAAAATGCAAGTGGAAACAAAAATGTATGAATAAAAGCAATATATTTATATTAAATATTATAATATGAAAAGTAATATTATTGGTTAGTACTACATAATATTATATAGTATCATATAATAGGTACCTCACTATATTTCAATACAATTGACTATATAAAATATTCAATGATATTATTTTAAATGTTTTCACAAAAATAATTATCAGAGCAAATTTTCGAAATCTGAAATCCATAATTGAAAGTAACAAAAATGGCTAATATTGTAGTGTAAGTAAAAAATACATAAAAATCAACTTAAAATAAACATAAAGCTATAGCAGAATATAGTGGAAAACATTTATTATCTAAATATTTTTGTCTCAGAATAAGAAATCGTGGAAAAAAAATTTGGATTTATACGACAGTGATTTAAAAATTAAAATTAATTATTTTTAAAAATAAATAGGTATAATATACCTGGTATATTATATTATTATTTGTGCCATCATTAATTTTTTATTCTATACGAGTCATATAATGTAACACTTATTATTTTGTACGATAAATGTACGAACTATGGTATTTAAACTTACGAATAGCCATAAGTCCACCTTCGGCGGAATTCATGCCGATAATGGCGGGCACAAAAGATTCCTGTTGAAAATCGTAAATCGGATGATGACACAAAAATGCTTCTTGTCTGGACTTACAATTTTCGACAACGGGACTGAATAAAATGGCAGGATATTTTAACCACGTCTGTAAAAGTATATAGGTAATTATGAAAATGTATTAATCTTCTATACATAAATTGATAATAAGTATAAACAATATACATTTAACGAAAAGATACATTTTAAGCATTTTAATTTAATATCGGAAAATTTGTCGATCGCAATTAAAAAAAATATTAATTCAAATAAAATTGCATATTCCTCTGTAAATACTCGTTCATACTAATTAATTTATACAATTGATTATTTAAAAAAATATAATTGATAATAACTTACAAATAACTTAGTATGCATTTCAGACTGCAAGTATTTAGCCGGAAGTATTCTTAAACAATTTAAAATGTCTTCGGAATTGTTAAAATTGCATCCCGCAATAGTGGCTACCGAATAGGCACGCTTACGGGACACTCCAGACGGACAATTTGCCCAAATACAAACCGGGCTACCGCTCTGAAGAATGGCTTTGTGAAAAAGACCTTTGCTCATTGGTGACAACATGTGAAATCCCACAGAAGCGCTTCCGGCACTTCCGCCACAAATCGTAACCTGATCAGGATCACCATTAAAAGTGATTATGTTTTCCCGTACCCAACGCAAAGCCAACACTTGATCTTTCATTCCGTAGTTTCCGGGTAACACATCGTCTTCAGTGCTAAGAAATCCTTTGAAATAATAACGCCATAATATTATAAATATAAAATTATATAAAACTCTCATCTCTTTTAAGGTAAAAAAAAATGTTTCCCGATAAAAAAAATAATATACCATAATGAAACTAATAGCTTTTACGCTACACTCAGATTCTAAAACAGTGTTTCCAAAATTGGGGAAGGGAAATGAACAAATGTATGGGGAGGCATAAGCCGTGATGAAAGGTCAAATTTGTATTTTACAATATAGAGCAAAAATAAAAAATAAATAATGACCAGTGATTGGGTATCAATTAAAGTTATTAGGAAAGCCAATGTATTTAGGTAGAGGCAACAGAGAGCAGTTGTGAATTTTATTTTTATAACTATGATTTGTTTGCTTGGTGACCTTAATGATTTTTTTTTTTGCTCATCATGTTTGTTAAATGGGAAAAGAGCACAAAAGCACTAGTCTAAAATTATTCGTTTTACAGATCAGATTCGCTTCTTAATTTCTGATAATTGATTTATATTATAAATTATAATATACTCACCTAGTATACCAAGTCGATAGTTGATCGTTACCAAAACCACGTCTTTATCCATAAAATATGCTGGTCCAAATAGGCCGGATCCACTATGGCCCCACGTAAATCCTCCTCCGTGAATCCAAAATATGACCGGCAATCGTTTTTTATCAGTTTCCGGTGCATACACGTTTAAGTATAAACAATCTTCGTAACCGTCTACGTATCCTTCTTGAATGCAAATATTCGGTTCTTTTGTAGCGTCCCATGTTCCGTTCCACGGTTCCGCCGATTCCGGTGGCTAAATATTGACAATTTTAAATAAACGTTGATGGTATGATATTATAAACGACTTATTTACAGTAGATAGGTATTCTCAAATTTTAATATCCCAATCCAATTTTATAATATGCTTAACGTAATTGTTTTCATACCTGGGGAAAAATGAAATGTGCGACAAAGAATAAAGTTTACCTCACATACCCGCAATAAGGACCTAGATCTTAAACATTCAAATATACAAAAGAAAATATTGAAGACAAAATGGAATGAGCGAAGGTAGAAAAGTAAGACCAGTATCAGAAGTCTGAAGTACTTTAAGAAGAAATAAACTCTTTCAGGGCCGTATTTAGGAATTTGCAATCCTGGGGCAACAAAAAAACCACGATGAGCAAAAAAAATCATGTTTTCTCCCGATCAGCCCAAAATCTCTTTACATTTCTATAAAAATTAAAGCCGTCCCCTTTCTTCAGCCACTCAGGGCAACTCCCTCCCCCTGTTGTCTCCATCTAAATACAACCCTGAACGTATTTATGTTCAACCTACCATGAATCTGAGTCGTTGTATTGGTGGTTTTGCATACGGTATGCCCGTATAAGAATGATACGGACGTCCATCTCTAGATTTCAAAATTCGTCCTTTGATAACACCGTTCTTTGTCTTCAAAAATACCGGTTGACATCCGACTGAAATGAACATATCTACCGCGAAGACAACACAACTCCATAATGCAATTATATTCATCTAAAATGTTTGTCCATGAAATTACTAATTAGCTTGTTATAGCTCTACAAATTCGAAAAAATAAAACGAGTATTTTCAATAAGTCACTGATATTTACTTATAACACACCTACGTATATACACATACACTTTTTAAAAAGTAAGTATTTATAATGTATTAATTTAAAAACAAATCGAATCCACAATGATTTTCAATATTTAGTTACCATCTAAATATACTGTTCCACAATTATGTCGATATAGCTAAATCAAACCGCTATATTACATAGTTTTAAAAAATACATTTTAATAGTTCTATAAATACCGTATCGACTTTAGTGATTGTAATATCATGTGTCTTTCATAATGTAATGTATTATTAGCTAATGATTTCTGTACTCTATATCGATTATGTTTAACAATTATAGATAATTGTTTAAAAAAAATAAATAAATAATAATTAATCAACACTTTTACACTGTCATGTTACATTGTACTACCAAACGGTCATAATCCGTATAAGAACGGAGGAAGGTAGGTGTAACTATTTGTTACATAAGTGGGGTATTCCCGAATCTTCACTATGTAAATGTGGGATCACACAGACACGTATCATATTGTAGACTCTACAATGTAGAGGAATGCCAAAGAACAATGTTCGAAATTGGAGTAATTGGCGCTGCACGAATGTAGTCCAGTTGCAATAAAATGGTTAGAGGAACACGAAGTACGACTCTAAAGAAAATAATCATAATTCCTGTTCTATTATTCTTAAGTGTCTTAATTTTGTTTTGGTTATTTTATCATACATATATAATATAACTTAACCTAACCTGTATATATATATATTTTTTTATTTAATATACTGCAGTTAATATTCATTTATAATTTTGTTTTACTAAGCAACATTATGCATAGATAAATAGCCGTACCACTATGGCCACGGGTTTACAGAGTACAATATTCGTCTAAAAATATATCCAAATAAAATACTAGCCACTAATTATCTTATCGTTTTTATGTACCTATTTTGGTTGTAGCGAAAAGCCTTATATTTAAAACTTCAGTATACCTTATATTATATTAGAATATCTATAATATGATTCAACGGTTTCAAATGTTCCAATATTTAAATATAGAACAATATGATACCTATTACATTATCCAGATATTATAAATTGCATGTGTACCTTGTGTAATTTAATCAACAAGGTCATCACGAAGCGTTCTAGTTTGCATAGGTGATTTTATCTCATGTTATGCATTCAATAATTATGATTGCAGACATTGCAATAGTAAAAAAAAATAATAATAATAATAATTTAAACATAAATAATTATCTCTAATATCAAATAATCATATTGTACATACATATTTACGATGATTATACCTATACTAACTATGTGAAATCATAATACAATTATTGAGAGTCACGATTAAATAAACGAATAAAATAACGATTATATGGTTTTTATTTCCGGTGAACAAACATGCAGTGAAATTAAAAAAAAAAAAATCTGAAATAAAATTTAAAAAGACTGCCCCTAATTCAAATTTCGCTAAACATGTTTTAGAAAATAACCATAATTTAAGCTTTTATATTATACAGACTTAGAGATATTGAATTCCCAAAATAACATTTACATTAATTCAGTTTTAGAAGAATTATATGTATAGAATAAAATAAAGAAAAATTATTTTAATAATATTTTAAATGTAAGTACAAACCAATTTTAAAAATAAAATCTTACATCACATTTTAAATAAATAATAACCAAATAATTTATATTTCTTAATATATGTCTGTGTCTAATAATAACTAATTTTAAATAATCTCTCCTATTAAAATAAGTTATTTCTATGTAAAACGACCAATTTGGATAATTTTTTTTTTCTATGTATTCCTTCATTTAATTTTTTATATTTTGACTGTGATATACTTGATAATGAATTTTTAATTCGAAACCGGTCGTATATTAAACTTACCATAATACTCCAAGTGACGCATTTTTTAATTTATATATTTTTTAAACGCATTTATAGATTCCGAGCATAGCGAAAGAGCCAATGGTTTTACAACAGCCGATGCTGTTTATTTCTTCTGTTTTTCCTTTGTTCTAGTCTGTGGACACGCTTTTTCCTTTGTAAACTTGCTCAGATCTTTACGGATCACATTTTATCTGAAATATCAAGCTGTCTAGATGGTACTTTAGAGAGATCATTTTTTGATTTTTGATGCTATTTTTTAAATAAAAGCACTTAATTGAGACAAGAGGTTGGAAAACGTAGAATTTCACGATTTTATTATTTTATAAAAACTCTGATAACATTTTCTACTAGAAAAAATTATTTAATCGAAAAACACAGCATAGCTTTTGAGGTTTTGAGGAATTTTAATTTTTTGGAGTTATTCACGGTTATAAATATACGTAGAAACTTGAAACTTGGTAATAATACTTATACTGAACTGACCTAGAAGTGGTAACATTTTCAAAATCAACGAATAACTTTTTTTTTTTATAAACGTTTTGAAATAAAATTTAAACGTAAAATGCAAAAAAAATTACGGCACTTCAAATTATGTACTATTAAACTACGCTCAGAATTGTTTTTCGTCAAGCGATAGCTTATCGTTGCTTACAAATATAAATGAAATAACCTTATATATCCTACCTTTCCAACTTATCACCTACATTAGTGGCCGCTCCTATCTCCAGTATTAACTCTTTTTTTTTATTTATATATTTATTTACTATATTTACTTACGATATCACGGTTATCGATATCGCATAAACTGTGTCAGCAAATATGGGCTGAAGAACGGGTATCGGATAGCTGGAATAAGGCAATCACCATACCACTACACAAAAAGGGAAACAAGACAAAATATGACAATTATAGAGCGTTATCGCTCTTGAACTCTGCGTACAAAGTGTTCTCTAGAGTACTACTAAATCGTATTTTCCCTTATGCGGAGGTTTGCTCAGTTGATTACCAATGCGGCTTCCGGAAAGGTCGTTTAACTACAAAACAATTATCCATAGTAGGTCAAATAATAAAAAAAAAGGTACGAGTATTGACAGAATATGTGACAATTATTCGTAGATTTTAAAAAGGCGAAAATAAAGGCCAGTAGGTCAAGAAGTCAAGAAGCCAGTTCTTGGCACCCTGTCCAAAATGTTTAATCTGTACTGTCAATATATGACCCAAGCCTGCAGCTCTCATATTCTTAAGGTCTTTGATTGTAAGGTTTAGTTCTTCTTAAAAAAATAGAAAAAAAAATTAAGTGGAACAAATTTATTTTTTTTTTTTTAATGTAATATGTATATTGTTGATTTAAAAACTATGATGAAGTCAGAATTAATGGACTGACTAAGTTTCGAAATTATAGCTTTTTGAAGTTCTGATATTATGCGTATATTATATGTTATGTTAAATAACTCTATATTATCTCACTTAAAGCATATTTGTCGTGATCTATTGGTTATTTATGTCTATTACTATCCTAGAAGTTCTGTGTTCAAACCAGTGTGTCGAAAAAAATTGTTTACATTTTTTCCCCTCTTTTACCTAAACAAGGAAAAACATATGCCTTTAAGTGTACCTAGAAACCAAAGACATCGCTCGCTCGGACTATTTTAATCGCAAAATACCCCTCGATTTGTTGTGCAAACTTATCAGAAATCTTACTCCGATGTATCAAATGTAGCTTATTTTTTAAAAGGAAATGTTATCTCCACGGTAATTAAAGAAAGTCATTTTTCTGATTTCCCAAAAGTTTTCCCAGCAAATGTGAAAAACGGGGAAAACATGGGAAAACCAGGAAAAACGGGAAAATCGGTAAAATATTAAATAAATATTATCAATGAAAATGTATAATGCCTATTTAATTATTTTACTATAATATGAGATATATATTATTGACGAAGCATCAATATGAACTGAACTGCGCTCAGAATCGTTTTTCCATTAGAAATAGTTTATCGTTGATTATAGATATACATTAAATTACCTATAATAGTGGCTGTACCCGTTTCCATTATCCTAGAACATCTTTTTTGTTTATTCTTGACAAGTTTTTTCTTTTGCCCTGTGAATTATATTGATTGATCTTACTATTTAAGAGAAGTTAATGGACCACTTGGTTAATGAAATCTACAAAAATCTATATTCTTTATTGATACGATATATTATGTTAATAAACTAAAAAATGCCTAAAACAAATTCCTTTAAATAATTTACAAAATTATAATAATGTATCTAATAATTAGTTATTCAAAAATACTTTTGTTGTTCAAGATAACAAAACGATAATAATTCTAAAACGTTAAAAATGATTTTAAATATAACTGTACCTTATTTACATTGTCGTGTTAATTTCAGTCAACCTTTAAATTATATGTATGTGTATTGTGTATATTGTATACATTATATACTCACTAAAAGAATCGGTAAAAAAATACCTTATTACAATATTAAGTATATGTACATATTTTATCTTTACACTCATGGCGTAAACTTATGAGTAAAAAAAAAAATATTTTTTTAAAATATTGTCTGCTAAGAAAAATTAGCTTTGTGTATACAGACACTGCGGTATTTCCACTTAGGTAAGTAACCAACAAATTTAAGTGTTGATTCCGTTATAAAAATAATCAATTGATTAACATAACATTTACTGGATTTACACTCACTTAGACTACAGATAATCAAGTTCCACAAGAATTTAATAAGTGTACATAGCATTAGAACAGCTACTACTGATAATAATATCAATCTTAAAAACTGTAGTGTTTATAATGTATATATCATTATCTTGTAATAATTTATGGCGATTATTAAAAGACAATTTGCGATTTCAAAAAATTAATCTGTGTGTACAAAATTATATTATTTTTATAATTCTGTTTTTATATTTATCAGTGGTGTTTGTGTCGTAATTCGATTTGAAGATAAAAATACGGGAGTTTACTCCAGAATTTGTGGATATCCTCGAATGGATTTTTGATGATTTTCAGTAAAGCAGAATTGACGTGTAAAAACTGACTAGAAGTGCATTTTGGCCAAGCAGTCCCGCTATATTTACCATCAATAGTAGGCGTTCTATAAAAATAAATACTATGGAAATTGTGAAATAAATGTGTTAAGTTTAAAAGTCTTCTGAATATATTATATAATACAAATTTTGATTATGCTATGAAATTCTACCCATAATAATATTATATTTTTTTTTTTTTTCAAAAATGATATAGATATTAGTTAATGTTTTTCAAAAAACTAATACTTAAGCTCAATTTCACCAAAGATTTAATGATTTTTTTTTCTGTGAATAACTTTTTTACCAGAAATTTTACTTCGATTTCTAAGTGTAGTGCCTTTTCTGAAAGAAAATTTAACTAGGATGGTGATTTAAAGAAATTTTTGTTTTTTTTTTCTCATGGGTTTTCATAATAAATGGGAAAAACTGGGAAGAAACGTTAGAAATAACGGAAAAATGTATGAAACTTATTATTTTCAAATCTTAAATATAATGACCTTTCAAACAGCGAACTTCACTCAGAATCATTTTTCGTTAGCAAATGATTAATTATTGCGTACAGATATACATTAAATTTCCCCTCTACCTTCTCAACTTTTCACCTACAACAATGGCCCACACATCTTACAAAGTATATCCGTTTTTTCTGTATTCATTCCCATACATTAAAATAAAAAATAAAAATCCCTCGTGCTTTACTGTGCACTTTAAAGATACCATTATAAAAACAACGAAGACGATTTTGTCGTTTATCAACCACAGGAAAAAAGACTAATGGTTTCAATAATATAAGAACCCCCTTAAATTTTGTTTTACATTGTCGTCCTATTGTCTTCTTGCACTAAATTACCCTTAAGTGGTCGGCGACTAAATTCAATATCTAGGACTCATAAAAAAAGATTCGCGTTCCTTTTTTTTTAATAATTAATCCTATTCATATTAATTTTTTCTAATTAACTTTTTAAATATTAATTAATATATTTGAACTAACTAGCTGAAATATGTAGTCAAAATGTAATATTTTAATTTAATCTATTTGAATAATGTCACTGTTATCAATATTGCTTATCATGGCGATACGGATGTTAATCGTGAATAAATATGTTAATCAAAGTTAATGAACCGTGGTCAGTAAAATCGTAATTTTTAATGATGAAATCCAAAAAATGTTTATCAAGAATATTTTATCTAATTATTGCTCAGTTACATTAAATCGCGATTAATGTGTTTTTGGTGAAATCGACCCGTTTACTCACATATTTTTATCAAAACTTCATGAATACACACGTATAGCTCTGAACTTATCTAGTCTTAACCTCACGACTAATCGTTAATTTCTAGCCAAACTACATTAAAATTCTATTGGTTCTCCTTGTCTATACTTACATGAGTTTTCTATAGCGTTCTTACACAAATGTATGTTCAACTAGAAACACCACTCATTTTCATATCACTGTATCTTCCTCTAACTTCCAGTCTAATACCCATACATTCAAATAAAAATAAAAATCCCTCGTGCTTTACTGTGCATTTTAAAGTTACCGTTTTAAAAACGACGAAGACGATTTTATCTTGACTGAGGAATCTGTTGTTGAATCATTCTGTTTCAAAATATCAACACCAAAGGTTTTAACCTTTTATCACGATAAAAATAAATTATTTTTTAAACTAACGAATTAGACGTTTATCATGACAAAATCAAGTTTTTAAATGGTTTAGTACGTTTTTACATTCATTTGAAATAATTCAGTTTTTATTTATATATTTATCTCTAAAAATGTTTTATAATATACATATAACAATAGTATAATAATAAGTTCAAATTATTTTTCAACTTATGAATTGTTACTGTTGTCGAATCTCATCCATTTGATATACATTTTATTCTTATTTCTTTTCAAGTTAAGAATAGTGTTCGGGAAATTTGTCTTTGTAATTTCTTACTCATAAAAACATCCTAAAACTGTATTTTTTAAACCGTCATTTAATTGATAAGATATTGGATTTGTGTTTAAAACCTTTGTTATTGTATATATTTTAGTAGTCCAATTTTGTGTATACCCTTTACTGAATGCATGCTTATATTTAGATATTCTAACATTGTCAATAACTTTAAATTTAGGTTTTCTTATTTTCTTATTGTTTAACTTAAATGATAATTTATGCTCTTTTCTAGCATTAACCAGTGTACATTTAATCGTTGAATGATTGATTGTAATTAGTTATTAACTTTGAAATTGAATTGCACCAATTCCATGTACCTGACGATGTAAAATGTTTGTAAATTTTATTTTAAATTATTCTTATAACACGTTCAACCATACCTGCCTTAATGCTACTATACGTACTATAATGTTTAATATTATATTTGTTCATAAGGTCTTGAAACGGTTTATTGTAAAATTCCGTTCCATTATTGTTTGTAATAATTTTGGTTGATTCGTTTTTAACAATTTTAAAAATATTTTCGTAACTTCTGTACTGCTTTTATTTTTTAATGATTGTACCCATACATACTTAGTATACATGTCTATTATAATTAAAATATATTTAAATCCACTGTTTTTCCTAGAATTCTGTTGCATATTTATTAAGTCTGCTTGCCAAAGATTATCCTTGAAAAGAGATATAAGGTTTCATCTAGGAAATATTGCTGGTCCTTTGATAATACCGTTCTTTGTCTTCGAAAATACCGTTTGACATCCGACTGAAATGAAAATATCTACCACCAAGACAATACAACTCCATAATTATATTCATCTAAAATATTTGTTCATTAAATTTCTAGTTAGCTTGTTATAGCTCTACAAATTCGAAAAAATAAAACAAGTATTTTCAATAAGTCACTGATATTTTGTTATGACTAAAGACCGGGTTCAATTGATATTTCAACTTTTTTTTCAATTAAGATAAATCAGATCTGATAGCCGATATATAATAAAAATATTCTGCCTATTTAATTTTAGAAATTTTAGAATGCAGTTTTTCAATTTTCGGCGGTTTTTCAATTTTTTGCAATTTTACCACGTTTTTAAATCATAGACGATTATCATTCGTCTGGAGTTTTCGAAGTAGGAAGGCCCGATCATATATATACATGGAGAAAATTGAATTCAACGTAGTAGTACAACGATTCGTGTGCATTTTCCTGTTAGTACCTATTTCTTTGATCAGTTTGACCGCACAATAAACGTATTCGACGTAATGCCTAAAATAAAATTTAAAATTGGGTTGCTTCTCACGATGAAAATAAAGAAGTTTGTTCATCGAATGGATAGATTATATATTGTCTCGTATGTAACAAATCTGTGCCTACTGAAAAAAAAATATCTATAAGATCATCATTCCAAAACAAATAAGTTTTTTTTTTTATACTGAAACTACACATAATA
This sequence comes from Cinara cedri, assembly GCA_902439185.1. Lineage (NCBI taxonomy): Eukaryota > Metazoa > Arthropoda > Insecta > Hemiptera > Aphididae > Cinara > Cinara cedri. The sequence goes on from CABPRJ010001922.1 coordinate 370,609, forward strand.
TACTACATATTATTTCAAAAATACACATTTCTTTTTAGTTCAACACATAAATGCATTACAAAGGAATAAAGAAAAAAACAGCTTTTAATTACCTCTCAAAATTCGAATGGTAAAAATATGTTTTCTGAAGATTTATTTAATGCATTTGTTACTGCAAATATTCCTTTGAATAAGCTGGACAACCATTTATTAAAATCATTTTTGAAAAATCATACTGGCAAATCAATTCCGGACGAAAGCACTTTAAGAAAAAATTACATACCAAATATTTATAAAAGCGTTATAGACCAAATAATTAATATTGAAAATAATTACGTTTACATAATTGTTGACGATACAACCGACCCAAGAGGTTTGTATACATATTTTTTTTAATTTCTCATATAATAAAATATATTATTTTCGTTTAGGTTTGGCTATTGCAAATGTATAATTGGTAAATTAAATGGGAAGCCTAGGAAATCATATTTAGTTGCGTGTAAAGAACTAGAATCCACCAATTATAAAACTATCAGTTTATTAATTCCTCGATAAAAAAATGTCCTGGTATTGAACAAAACATTTTACTTTTTATTAGTGATGCTGGTACTTATATAATCAAAGCAGTAAAGACATTAAAAATATTTTTCCCGAAATTAATTCATATTGCATGTATGGCACACGCAGTTAATAGAGTTCTAGAAAAAATTCGAAAATTGTAACCCGACACTAATAAATTGATTGACTATGGTAATAAATTAAGTATCAATTCAAAATTTAAATACATATATAACTTTTTTCGTTTATTTCAGGAAATAAAACTTTCCTAAAAGCACCATCGAGAACAAATAATTACAGAAAAGAAATGCCGAGTATACCATTACCACCGGAACCTATTATTACATGATGGGGAACATAGTTAAATGCTGCACTTTTCTATGCAAATAATTTTGAAGAATTTAAAAACGTGATTAAAAGTTTAACAGATGATGCTACAAGTGTCGAAAAGCTGAAACAGCTTGTACAAAATAACACAATGAAATATGGTTTAGCATTCATAAAATTACACTTATCCGAGTTATCCATGAATCTTGAAAATTTGGAAGAATCTAATAGTCAACTACTGACAAACATGAATATTTTTAGAAAAATTGAAGGTATTTTAACAAATATTCTTGGTCCTATTGGGAAAAAAATTAAAGAAAAATGTATGTATGTAATTGAAAAAAATGAAGGGTATAAAACTTTAAAGTTTTTCTATGAAGTCATGTCAAGTAATGCAAATGTTAATTTAGATATAACGCCTACTTTATTAAATTGCTTTAAATATGCACCAATAACTAGTGTAGATGTAGAACGTAGTTCTTCTTTGTACATATTTTAAGTAATAGTAGGTTTAATTTTAATGAAAATAATTTAGAAATGTATCTAATTATCACTTTTAATTAAAAAAATAACACATTTATCTAATTTTTTTAACTTTTCTAACTTTTATATTTATATAGTGCAAGTTTTATGTATTTTTTGGTAAAATAATATAATTTTATATGCAATTTTTGTTTGTTTTAAATGCAATTAAATCAGGTCTTTATTTAAAACAATAAGTTTCTCAGAATGTCGAAAGGACCTATTATTGCAAATGACAAACGCGAAATGACAAATTATTTACAACGTAATTAAGTACAATGATTATTTCAAGGGGTGATCGGAGAGGGTATTAGGGATTTAGGGGTTCAACCCCCTTCCCCCTACATTTTTAAAGTAGGAATATATTATTAATATAACAAGGACTAACTACAAGTTCATGTATTCAAAATATTTTAAATCCCTTTTTTTGACACTAGTGTCCGAGTAGTATCGAAAATCGTTAGCAATGGTTTGCTTACAGATATACAATAAATTACCTATAAATATGGCTGAATCCATCTCCATCATTCAAGGGCAGCTTTTTTAATATTTTATTTAATGTAAACTAATTGTACTATAGGAATTACATTCATACTACCACAGTATTATAAATTAATCATAGACTACAAACACTAGATATAACAACTATAGGTAAAAAGTGAAACTACTTTTATATTATTATACTATGCAATGATTATGTATGTATTTACTATTTTAAATATTTTACATAATTTTAATTTTGTTTTCATAAATTCAACATTACCATGACAAGGAAATGCTTACTACAATCCAAGTATACCACGATACATTTGATTGCAATTTTCTTTTCTTGTATGTTTACGTTTATTTAGTTACAAATAATAAACAAATATAATAAAGTATTTTAATAATACACCTACTAACTGTATATTAAACGTTGTGAAGAAAATATTACAAAACTTTGATTACAAAGGGGGGAGCTGGGACACTGGTAACATCTATGTCCGCATTACATCAGTTCTTAGCCGTTATGCCAATATGAAATACCTCATTACATACAATGAACCTTTTGTATCAAATTCTCAATAATTTATACAAAACTTAACAAATGTATACACTGATTTATAATGAGGAGTCGAAATCTACTATGAGTACACTAGTTCATTTCGAGCACTGAATGTTCGGTTAGATATGTTTTGAAAGACAGTAATATTTAAGGTTAATGTCAAAATTTGATTTTAAAATTCTTATAAACAACAAAATACTACATTACACTCAATTATTTTTGACTACAAATGACGACTTATAATAAAGCTCTTGTCAAACTTTCAAGCATTTCTGTTTAGTCTATTATCTAAAGACTGCCTACCAAATAAATATTACATACAAAAACTCGCAAAATTAAAATATCTAATAGATTAAAAGTGGCTCAAATTTTTTGAACATTTGACCACATCTATAAAAGACAAATATAAGCTTTCTATCAAAATTTCAAGTTTTAACGAATATTTTAAACTGAATTGTAACAAAAAAACAAAATTGAATTTTCATACATTTTCCGGTTTTTTCTACGTTTTTTTCCGGTTTTTCCCAATTATTATGAAAAATACTTCAAACAGCGAAAAAAGAACTTTCTATCTTAATGACAGTGTGTATCTTAAAAGAAACAAAATCGATTTATTGTCATTCTTCACTCAGAGGAATATTTCTGTTAGTAAACATGGTTTGCAAAAATCAAATTAATTAAACTTGGACTCCACGTTATCGTAAATATTAATCAATTTTTATTTTTTATTTTTTCCCAAGTATTATGAAAATTACTTTAGGTATCCAAAAAGGAATTTCTCTATTAGCGGGCATATATTTAAAAGGAATAAAATAAATATTTTATCATTTTTCAATTAGAGCAATACTTCTGGTGGAAAACATCGTATACCTATACAAAATTAAAATAATGAAATCGGTAATGCTGTGGTGGACCATAAATATTTACCGTTTTACCTCCAATTTTCTTTTGGATTTTTCAAATTATTTTAAAAATCCCTTAGAAAATCATAAAATTATCTCACTTATACACCAACTAGACAAAATTATCTTTCAAAAATAAACACAATTTAATAAAACCATTGATTTCGTAAAAGATCAATAGGTAATAGATCATTCGCTACGCTCCAAATCTGAAATTAACGCATCAGTATAAAAATAAGTATTAAATAAATGATTTGGTTAAAAATATCGCTTGTATAAAATGTCTAATAAAATATTAATCATTTAAATTTATTTACTATAAATTATTATTTAACATTAATAAATAATTAGATAATTTTTAAAATAATATATTTTTATTATATTTTAACTATAATATTTATTTATTTTTTAAACAGTTGTCGAGAAAATAACTTACTTCGGTAATCCAGCAATGTACGATCATACAGTTATAATAATATTGTATCGATTAAAACTACGAGCAAAACTTTGTATCGAATTGGTTCGAATAAACCAGCTGCACCGCCACCGGCATCGTCATTGGCTTTGAATTTTGAACACAGCAGGTATTGAACATTTTGATTTTAGATTAACAGGTTATCAGGTAAGGTCAGGACTCGCGATATCACTCATTATAGATGGATATAAAAGAATTTAAAAGTTAATGAAATTCAGATTTTATTGCGCCTACAAGTTAAGTAATATTTTATTATAAATAATATAAAGTAGATTTTATGTATACATAAATTTATACTTACCTTAAAATATCCCCGTTCAGTTCGTTCCACTCCAATATCAGAATAATGATAATAACAACATCTTAATTTAGTGTCAGTATTTTGGTTCATCGTTTCGATTAAATTAGCAAAAATATGCACCTTATGCATTATTAATAGCAAATTTAATTTTATTCTACCACGTAATTTACCGAACGAAGGTTTATCAAAAAACAAAACACATACAAAAGAATAGAAACTGCATTTTTTTCTTTTATAGTCTCCTAATGTTTCATTTTATTAGTTTCAATATTATAGATCGGTGGGTCTGGAACTGCGGTACGTGTGTCCCTAATGGTATGTGATAAACAACATAGTGGTATGCAAAAAACCTAGTGGGAGTTCGGAAAATTAATATATATTTGTACAAATATTTTTAATGGATCTAATAATATTTTATATTTTGAAATTTTATAATGTTAATATTATATTGTAATATTTTACTGTTTTACGCTGTTCTTAAGCCAGGAAATAAAGACTAAATTTTTGCAAATGGCAGAAAAAAATTGCAACCAAGATTTTTCTTTTTAAGTTTTAAAAAAATGTGTCCTATAACATAATAAAATTCCCCATGAATTGGACAAGAGCTTTATCTATGGTATATTAATTTTATTTTAAGTATTTCAATAAATCGCTTTTCATTGTTATCATTTGATAAAAAGTTCTCTTTTGAAACCGGACCACCATATGATATGGTTATCAAAAACCAAATTATTACACTTTTAGTTTAATCTTCGGCGTTAACGCCATAAACTTTTTATACTTTTTACATTTTTTTCATAACCATCGAACATAACAATTGCATCAGTACCAAAATGTTTTGGTTCAAAAAAAAATATTTTGTTGGTTATTATGTGCATTATGACAAACCTATTTCCTCGCGCATTCATTTATATTCTATTTTAATTCCTATTAATATTTTATTATAAATTATAAATTTGTTTTGCTAAATATTTGTTTAAATGAAAAAATATAAAATAACTTTTTTTTTTTGAAATAATTATTAGACAACTTTTGTTTGAAACTTTTTGAAATATAACAAATATTTTTTTAAAATATACAAAAAAGCTCACTTTAACTTTCATGAGCCTATTCAAAAAAAGCTCCAGTCCAATCCATGGGAACTTTTAATATGTTTTAAGACTCATTTTTGGAAAACTTTTTTAAAAAAATCTTGGTTGAGATTTTTTTTTGACATTTTTCTTTCTTTGCCTGGACTATCTTATCATTTTGAAATAAACTTAAAGATTTTTTTGAATTTTTAGTATAATATTGTTACACTCTCTATCTCTAACTCAAGCTCTGCTTAAAAGAAATAGATAATCATAATATTGTAATTATCAATTTGTGTATTGTAAATATTTTTTTATTGATTAATAAAAAAAAAAAAACATCATTGTAAAACCAATACATTCCTCGCTCCGCTCAGAATCTAAATAAGGATTATTTATTTCATTTAATTTCTACTAACCTAACTTCTACTAATTTCTAGAGGCCTAAATACAAAGTTAATAAAAACCCACATTTATTTTTTAACTTCAGTTCTTTAGTGTTTACTGAGACCTGATTTCATAATAATGTAAGCTCTTTAGAGCTTAGTCTATTTGATTATACAGTATATAAATATGTATATTTGATATATTCTATCTAGCCTACTAACTATAGGTGGAGGCGGTACTAATAGCCGTCAATAATAAACACATAACCACTTTTCTTGATATTTATGTTGAATCACAAGAACTTTGTTTCACCTCGGCCAAAATGAATTATCGCAAAAAGCTAATTGTCGGATTGTTTACTTCTCTCCTAATTCTTCTTCCTCTTTGTACATTGGTTACTTTAATAATCTTGTATATTTAATCTTAATTTATCCTAATGCCGAAATTTTACTTTTTAATGATTTTAACCTACCTAATTTTAGTAAAACTACATTAAATTTAAATTTAAATATATCTTCTATCGAAAACATCTTTCTTAAACATTTAACACTTCTCAATTTCTTTCAATTAAACTATACCGAACTTAAAGGTTCTATGCTTGACTTAATTTTATCTAATTCTTCTTTTCCTAATGTTTTGTTGAACAATGATCAACAACTTCATCAATCCATTCAGAATCTAAAATTAATAATACTAATAGTATTTTAGACTTTTTTTTTATATTTATTTAGAAAAAACTTAAAATAAGTTACATAAAATAGTAAAAACTAAAAATTAATATTATTATTTTACTATTAATATCACAAATACTCGCGCTTTACTATATTATAACATTATTTACAAACTTTCAATTATAAATCTAATAGATAGATATTTACATTATATTATAAATCTGCGATTAAAACTGATTCAATTAAATTAAGTCAAATCATTATAATTCATATTTAACGTTCGGTTTTGATGTAAATTGTTTTAAACGCGAGAACAAAGGCAATTCATTCCAAAATTTATATTTCTCCGCAAATGGATTTTGCACGAGTTTCGGTCGGGCCGAATCAATGTGCAATACAGACAATTTTTCAATCGATTTAAATTCTGGCCACGCTTTTCCGTCGTCCTTTCCATCAATAGTAAGTGTCCTAAAATATTAAATTATTATGGTTATTTATTTTAGTTATTTTCATTTAAACTACAAAATTACAAAGTTTGTATTATTTTCACTAAATTTTACTCACAATAGATTGAATTATTGACAAATAAAGATATAATATATAATAAATAAAAAAATGAATTTTTTAATTTGTACTAAACTATTGTGTTCAAATTTTAAAGTATATCAGTATTCAAATAAAACTGCAATAAAATTATTAAAAATTATACTCACTTGGATGAAGCAAACTTGACCCAAATATCAATAATTAGCTTTGAAACTTCTTCGTCTCTTTCGTTTAATCCATTGGGATTTACGACTTTTAGTGGAAACATGCTGATCATTTCATCGCCATGACTAACTCCTAGGGGCTTTTTACATTCGCCGTAAAATTGATTAAACGAAAACTCATTTTGATAATCGAATAGATATATATAGGACGGCGAAGACAATTTTAAAGCCATGCTGTAGACACATGGAAGAAACGTGCCTTCTCCTAACATCTGTAAAAGAAAAATAAGAAAAATGTAAGACAATCTGTATTAATTACCTAGAAAAGAACTTTAATGTTTCGTGTAGTATACATACATTTACTGTGCTTAAGTGGTCGTCTATTTTTCCAGATGGAAAGTACTTTGTCATTATCCGATCGCCGATCTCGTCCCAATGTTCGGGCAACGACAAATGTTTGTATGTTAATAAACTGCCTAATAATCGATTGAAATCGGTTTGCAATTCCGGAAATAACAGCGATGTCTCGTTGTATAAATCTAAATTCATATAAATTCAGATTTTTAAATATATTATACTATATCGACGGTGTTTGGTTAAACGGGCGTCTATCAAATTTCACTTTTTTTCAAGAAGCAAAAGAAACTATTTTGCAAAAAAACAGAAAAATAGTTTATAATGATATTTATCATGGAAAACAATAAAATTACTCGTACACATAATACCTTGTACACAAAGTATACACGCATTAAATGTGGTAAACGCCCTTTTAACAAATTAGTGCTGATTTAAATATATTTTAAAAGGGCACCAAGATCTTTAAGTCGATATTACCAACTTAATTTTTTATATTTAAATACGCCCTATAACCAGTTTTTGCTCATAATTTGTCTGATTTTTTTGATATAAAAAAACGTATTTTTCGATTTTAAGTAGTATACTTTTAACAAAACCACTGATATTGAAAAAATAAATGTATAGGTACATTTATTCATATTAGTTTTTCTATGAGATACTACACAAGGTTAGCGCATGAATATATTTCATTTATTAAATCTCTAAAATAATTAAAATGCTATTGTTTTTAACTTTTAATTAAAATGGATTAAAAATATATATTCTTCAATAATTTTACGATAACCGATTTAAAATATTAATATTAGATAGATTATTAAAGTTTGATATAACAATAATAACAATAAATTATTTTTAGAAAACCCATCACTTTGAAATAACTTTTTTAAAAATGTAAGTCTACATAATCGTCATAATCCAAAATAATAAGAAGTTCAACTATATAAAATTGTACACAATACCTACTTGAATTAATTAGGTTCAAAATACTGTAATCATAATGTCCAACTGAGATACGTTGTTTATACGTGCTATTGCACGTAATATGTAATTATAGGTCTTCTATAATATTTCATTTTTATCTTGTTTCAACTTTTGATAACTATTATTGTATATAGATATACCAGTGCTCAAATTGAGGAGAACACAAGCGGACGAAGTCTTCTTGCTTTTTTTCATAGATTTCAGCGTACCCTTTCATTTAATTAAGCAAGGAATGCTAGAAATACGTCCCCTTTAGGAATGTCTACTTCTGGACGGTATATTTGGATTTGTTTTCATTTATTTCTAACAAAGCAATAGTTATTTTTTATCAGTAAACGGTTATCATCAACGTCAATCGAAGTGGTACCAATAATATTATAGCAACATGCATACACATGGGCATAACCGTTTTCAACCAAAATCGTACACTTCCCTTTTAAGCCGATCCACTTTTCGGCCAAATTTAAAAAAAAGGTCAATTCCCTTTTTGACTAAAATAATCGTACCCTTCCCTTTTCGGCCAAACAAAAAATGTATAGGTGAGAAAGATTGCCAGTAAGAAAGATAATCTATAATAATAATATAAGAAAATAAAAATATCTATTTACAGAAAAAACCATTAGTACCTATTTGTTCTCAAAAGCCTTCGATATTCGCTAAACGGTAAAGCTAGTTTTGTTTGGGCACAAAAGCTGATACTTATATTATAAATACTAAAATAATAAATATTAACGGATTTTCATGACTATCATAGCTTCATAACAAATGATTAAATTGTTTAAAACTATAAGTATGTATATGGCATGTTAACATAAAAATACCGTTAATAAATCTTATTTATATGTGTAAATTAAACTTTCGTTTTGAATATTTTATACTTTTTAATATGTATAACATACTTAGTAAATTAGTATTGTTTTGGCTGAAAATTGAATTGGCGAAAAGGGAAGGGTACGATTTTGATCAAAACGATCTCGCCCATATACATAGTTATGTATCTATTTATATGTAACTAATACTACATTTTTTATATTTTCCCGTTTTTTTCGGTTTTTAAAATTCGTTGAGAAAACTCCTAAGAAAATCAAAAAATGACCTCTCTAAAGTACCTCCCCACAACGAATTTCCTTTCAGAAAAGGTAACATATTTATGTTTTCTGATAGAAAAGTTATTTACATTATATTAAAAAAAAAAATAAACATATTTGTAAAACCATAACCTTCTTCGCTCCACTCAGAATCTAAAATAATCCCAGTACTTTGTCTGTTCTATACAATTTCATAGATAAGCGCACTCATATCCTCCAGAACAATATCGTATCTAATTTTGTACATATTAGGTATTCACAAATACCAGTATTTTTAAATACCGTTATACCGTTCAATCGCTAAATACTACTTAACCGGTGAATACCATTCAACTGGTAAATACCGTATAATCGGTAAATGTCGTATAGTTAGTAAGTATGAACAATTAAAATATGTTACTTAGGTATAGGTACCTATAATAAACCTACTTATCAATTATTATGTGAATTAATATAACATGTTTGATGAAAATAAATTTAATAACAAATTTAAATTGATATAATCATTAATTATTATCGAAAAGACGGTATTTATTGAAAAGAAAGTGTTTAACATTTTTTCTAGAATTATACTGTCCGTGACTGTAATACGGTTTCTAAATTTTTTTCTCCCGAAAAAATACAAACCAAAAATAATACGGATTTTACTTCGATTTAATTCGATTTATATTCCGGTAAAATACATTCTGAGTGTTAACAATCCGGGAACAGACAAACCGTACAATTATGCATATTTTTCGATTCTGGGTTTTTACGGTCCGTGACTATACGGTTCATAAATTTTCTTTTTCGCAATCCTACATTCCGTAAAAATACACTTTTGTTCCGGAATTATACAGTCCAAGCAAATACATTCCGAGATTATATGGCTTCCCAAAAAGAGGATGATAAATAAAGATATACGTCGAGTCTCACACAAAAAAAAATATTCTACTTGCCACTGGGATTATAATGTAGCTGTAGTATTATATTTATATGTCATCATATATTAAAAAAGATTAAATAATACCTACTCGCAACAAATAAGCCTCCTTCGCCAGAATTTAAACCGATAATAGTGGGCACATTCGATTCTTGTTTGAACTCGGTAATCGGATGATTGCAAAGGAACGCTTCCTGGTTCGAATTGCACGATTCTACCACAGGAGGAAATAGTATGGATGGATTATTAATCCATTCCTAAAATATAAAAATCATGTGTAAAATATTATGTTAATTTATTTATATTATTATATTATTGTTAGAATATTAGCATCAGCATAATTTAATTAAGTATAGAATACAATTAATGATAATAATTAAATAAATAATTATGTGAATAAATAAGTAATTACTAGATGAATAATTTTACCACAAATAAAGAAAGACAAAAATAATGGAAAAACGAAGATATGAACATCAGAATCAGAATACTTACGAATAACTTATTATGAAGTTCGACTAGATAAAAAGCTGGTATTTTCTTCAAACAGTTTAATATCTCTAAAGAAGAATTGGCGTAACATCCAGCAATAGTGGCCACGGCTTCAGTACGTTTTCGTATTATTCCGGGTGACGATAGAGCCCAGCAGCACAGAGGCGTGCCACTCTGGAGTATAGCTTTTTGGAAAAGACCTTTACTCATTGGTGACAATAGATGGTATCCTGTAGAAGCACCTCCCGCGCTTTCGCCGAAAATCGTTACCTGTTCGGGATCACCGCCAAAATTCGCAATATTTTCTCGAACCCAACGTAATACCATGACTTGATCTTTCATTCCGTAGTTACCCGGTATCACGTCATCTTCGGTACTAATAAATCCTAGAAAAAAAAAAACAATTACAATATTTGTTCGACTTCTAATACTAATAATATATATAATATATAATTATTAAAACCTAAGCAATAAAAATCTTACCGAATAATCCCAGTCTATAATTGAATGATACGAAAACCACGTCTTTGTCCATAAAATAATCGGGTCCGTACAAATCAGGTGCGCTGTGGCCGGCGAGAAATCCTCCACCGTGTATCCAAAACATAACCGGAAGTTTTTTATTCAAATCGGGAGTGAAAATGTTTAAGTATAAACAATCCTCCTGCCCGTGAATTAAGCTTCTCATTATAGGGAAGAAATGGTTATTTTGAACGCAGATTTTCGGATCATTTATAGCGTCCCAAATACCCTCCCATGGATCGATTTCTACAGGAGGCTGTACAAATATAATACATATTACTGTTATATAATATTGTTTTTCACTAGAGTTTAAATAATAATATTGACCTGAAATCTGAGCTCGCCAACAGGAGGCTTTGCATAAGGAATACCAGTAAACGAATAATAATCTCGGCCATATCTCGATTTTAAAATTTGTCCTCTTATTTTACCTTTTGCGGTTTTTATCACTGGTTCACAAGATACGGCACTCAAATATAGTAAAAAGCACGAGATATAAACCCACCACATAATAAACTAAAAAAAAATAATAATAAATATACATAATTTTATATTTTTAATCCCGAGGAAGAAGGGCTCAAATCAATTTTGTACAGTTTTCAATACAAGTAAATTCAATTGCAAAAATACATAAACTAATGTCACCATTAAATTGAGTGAAATAATTGCATAGAGAACATTATAAAAATACGGACATTCTTCGCACGATAGGTGGGCCATTGTTGTAGGTGAGATATTGGAAAGGTAGGATATAGAGGGGAATTTGATTTATATCTGTACGAAACGATTAATCTTTGCTAACGAAAAAGGAGAGGAGTTCGGTTATATATGTTTAAAATGCCGCAATATTTACGATTTTCGTCAAAATTTGATAATAAAATTCTTCTAAAAAAAAATATATACAACATTAAACTCAACTTATTCTTGTTAAACAATGAGTACAATTTATAATAAACCTCCTATCAAATTTTCAAGTATTTCTCTTATGTCTAACAGTTTACCTAAAGAGTACCTATCAAATAAAAATTGTGTAAAAAAACTCATAAAATTAAAATGTCTATAATTAGCTAAACAATTTCTCAAATGTCCCAAAAGTTTTATTAAGTCTAGAAAAAGTAAAGATAAGTTTTCTGTCAACATTTTAAATCTCTATGAATATTTTAAACTGAATTACATTAAAAAATACGGATATTAAATTCTAAACAGAAATGCTTGAAAATTTAATGAGAGCCGTACTTTGTGGTTAAAAAAAAAATGAGCTTAGTACTATTTATTAGTATGTTTTTTTTTTACAAATTAATTTTAATATCAAATTTTAACGAAAATTATTTGAGTATAAAATTATGTGGAATTGGTCCATGCGGATTTTTCAAATTTTTTAAGATTTTAAATCAATTTTAGACTTAATATTGTCAATTTTATAGGATATCTATCGTAGTTTAATGGTTGTACTTACCTGTTGATATCCCAGGGGTTTTGAATTCAAACCTAAGTTCCGAAAAAAATGTTTGGCAAAACCACGTCGGGTAGAGAACGGAAAAAAAAAATTTATTTTGTTTCAAAAAATAAAATATAGTACATTATAATATTCTTTTTATAAGTTTTAAAATCGAATTTTGACGTGAATCGTAAATATTACGGCCTAACCTAACCGAACTTCGCTCCGAATCGTTTTTCGTTATCAATAGTTTATCGTTGGTTACAGATATAAATATTAAGGGTAGAACACGATTCCTCACGTTCAATGTTCGATATTACATTTTTTTCAACCTTTTTTTCTACCCATCTCCGTATTGTATTCTAATGCGACGTTACTAAATTATAAATATGATTCCGCATGTTTTTTTCTAGTCACACGATTCCGTAATATCTGTATTTATTTACCTCTTTACCACGACATTTCAAGTTCAAATTAATTACAAACAACATAAGTTAAATATTTTTATAAATATAACAATACGCATTAAATTACATGAGTCTATATGATTTGATTAATATTTGTTATAATAAAAGTAATAGTATAACTTAACTATAATCTCATAATGACGAGATTATTTTGATAAATGACCCACAATAACTGTTGGTAAATATATCCATATAGTCAGTCAGCTGTCTACTCAAAACTGTTAAAACGCCACTCAAGAATATATTTCAATAATAAGTTGTATTAATTAAAAGCATTATTCTATACTTTATATTTTTACGGAGTTAAAATTTATAATAAATAATAGAATCTGAAAAAGGCAACGTATACAAAACGTTATACAACATTTTAATAATTATAAAAAAGAGCTGATACTGGGGATGGGAGTGGCCACTGATGTAGGTGAAAATGTAGGCAGGTAGGATACCTAAGGTTGTTTCATTTATATAAGCAACGATAAACCATTACTTGACGAAAGACGATTCCGAGCGCAGTTCGGTAATACATAATTTGAAGTACCGTAATTTTTTTTGCGATTTTCGTTTAAATTTAATTTCAAAACGCTTATTATAAAAAAAAGTCAACCAATTTTGTACATTTTACCACGTCTAGGTAAGTCCAATATAAATATTAATACCATATTTCAAGTCTCTACGTATATTTATAACCGAATTACAGCAAAAATAACTCCCAAAAAGTTAATGCTGAGAAATGCTGGCAAATTACGTTTTGGTGAAGAAAAACAAATACCCATTTTGAATATAAAATTAATAATTCAAAATTAGCGATTGTAACCTAGAAAGAGGATCTAGGTATTATATTGTCAAATGGCTTATCATTTAATAATCATATAACCATAATGTGTAATAAAGCTCTCAAAGTATTCGGTTTTATAAGAAGAAACTGCTTAGAATTTAAAAACCCAAGTTGCTTCAAACTATTATATTGCTTATTAGTCCGTTCCATTCTGGAATATGGCTCAGTTATTTGGAATTTTTACCAAGCTAGACAAATTAATAAAATTGAACTAGTTCAAAAACGATTTTTGAGAGTACTGATATTTAAGTCTAATAAAACTGACGCCTCGCTTGAGCAACTAGCTACTATCGAGTCGCTAGAAAATAGGAAGAAATCTCATGACGTGTCTAGGTTGTACAGTAGATATCAGCTTTTTTTTTTTCTATTGAAGCAATATTTATGATAGAAAACATAAATTGAACATATTAAAATAATTAAACCGGGACGCTACGTTGCCGTAAATAGTAATGAATTTTAATTTTTTAGTTTTTCCCAATTATTTAGGCGGGCGCGGATCCAGTTGGGGCAGTAGGGGGCGGTAGGGGCTCATTGACATATTTGCTCAATCAGCAAACAGAAGATTGGATTTTGTTATATGATTTACAACTACTATATGTTTTGAGATTTAAATTTGTATTTTATTGTGAAATTTTATAAAGGTATTTGATAATAGGAGGTTAATTTTAAATTGTAAATAATTCAATAAAGACATTCAATTCAGTTTATGAAAAAAAGTATTCATTATAATTAATAAGCAATTATTGCATTTATATATATATATATATATATATATATACTTTTATTTACCAGTAGGAAAATAGTAAAAAAATATCTAATTTATAATCCTCCCCTCCCGTTAATGTAGGCTGGATCCACACCTATATTTTCGAAACGACTTTGAATATCAAAAAACAACTTGCTCTATCAATAGCGAAATATTCATAGGAACAAAATCGATCTTTTGTCATTTTTCAATTGAAGAAATGTTTCTAGTAGAAAACATCGTATTAACATAATAAAAACAATTAAAACGGTAACTTCACGGTGCCCCGTAAGTATTTGTAGTTTTACTTATAATTTTCTTTCGGTTTTTCCCATTTATTTCAAAAACCCACTAGGAAATCAAAAGATAACCTACTAAATACACTAAAACTAAAAAATTACCTACCAGAAAATGTGCTATGGTTTATACTTCCAAGTAAGTTTTCTGGTAGAAAAGTTGTTTTTTTTAACTAAATTACTACAAAGAAAACAAAATTAAAAATAATGTAACTGTTAATACCGTTACTCCCTACCACATAAAATACGTATTCCGTTTTCGGAATTCAAATCCAAGGTCATCCGGCCGAAATATTTAGTGTTCACTGGAAATGTAATCACACTGTGTAAAATATCCTATAATATAATATAAATAATTTATATAAATACGGACTACGAAAATCGTTCAGACATCCCATTAAAATACAGAGTGATTTTTGTTTTATCATGAACCAGTAATTATCTCAGAGGATTTTAAGTGAATTTGATTTCTGTTTTTTCTAATCATTGTGGAATCGTTTAAGCTTTATTTAAAAACCATTTTTAATTTTTACCCCTACTCTATATACCTTAAATAAGTTCATACTTTTAATTTTCGAATAGAACCTCTCCCCTTTTGAATACAGATTTTAATAGAGAATATTTTTCTAGAAATTTTGGTATGCATAATACTAATATCAGATTTACCTCATTATTTATGAGTTATAAAAGTTTAAAGTTTAAACCGGGGGAGTAGGGAAGGATAATAAATTGCCTATCTATGACTTTAAATGGTTTTAAAATAAAGCTTAAACGATTCCATAATGATTAGAAAAAACAGAAATCAAATTCACTTAAAATCCTCTGAGATAATTGCTGATTAATAAAAAAAATCAACCTGTATAAACAAGGTAAACCATCCAAGTATATTCTGACCAATATTATAATATTCGATTGGCATACTAAATTAAACAAATTTAATATGACAATTCTGAATTCAAGTTACAAGATTATTGTTTTTATCGTAGTTTTCTTGGAGGATTTAAAATAAATTTGATTTCCGTTTTTATTTTTTAATCATTAGAGGTAAGATATAGCTTATTGTTTAAGACTTATTTTAACACCATATTCAAATGTTTACCCCTACTCCTTATACCTATCTGAATTAAGGATTGAATTTTGATTTTTATATGGAAACCGTCCTAATTTCAAAACAAATATGAAAACAATATGATTTAAATTTAGAGTAGAGAAGGGTAAAAATTATGTATTCATTGTTAGATAATAGTTCTTCTCTACTTCTCCTGTCTATACATTTTAAAGTTGTATAGCTCGTAAATGGTACCTTTATTAGTAGTATCCAGTTTAATATTTTTTAACAAATATTTTCTCTTTAAACCTTATTTTAATCGATGGAGAATTTAAATTTTAAAATCGAAATTTGATGTACGGAATAAAATGGTAACATTTTGAACATATTGTAAATACAATTATTAAACTATTTTAAAAATTAATGAAAAAGACATTAAAAATAATTTACTCAAAATCTTCATGGATAATTTTTGGATCGTGATATACCACCTGTATTGTATTTTAATAATATATTATAATATAAATCTGAATAATGTAAAATTATTCGTTAAAATGACTCGGAATAATTTGCAGAAAATTTAATATTAAATATAGAATTTCAGTAGGAATAATCTTAAATAAAATAATTATTGACTCGTTCCATTCAAAATTCAGGAATTTTCGAAGGTTAACATCTAAGTGTATTTTTATTTTATTTTTTTCACGTTATATATAAGTATATAAACAACAACAGTGGGGGATCTGTTTTTACGATACTTTTGTACTGCTGTCATTTATTAATAATTACACTTGGTGTACACAAAAACCTGTTTCCCCTTCGTAGGACAGGGTCACATACAAAATATACAGTTAAAAATACATATACCAAATTTAACGTTATTTTCCTCTACTTTGTTTCAATGGTGACTTACACATTTGTATTACCTTGTGAAATTAAATATACAAATTACAAAATAGTCAATCTAGAATGAGAAGCGGGAAACGTAACTTAATATGCCTACTTACGAACATATTATTATTGTAGTCATTAAAATATACTTACCAGTGTGTGTGAATATATTATTTCCAATAAATTATTTGCATCAGTTTAATGAGACTAAATACGGAATAGTCAACGGGTAGTATAATTGAAATTTATAATGGACAGTCAACATCCACAATAACAAATATAGTCGCACACAGACACAAATATCAAGAAAACTCGAAAAATAGACAAAACAGCTAATGCTACTATTTTTAAGGTGGAATAATCTTTTGGAATTCCATTTCACACTTTCAAAATCGTGTTCCCTATGTTTACGATCAATTTGTCTATCGCCCCTATCACGCTGAATTTCTTCTAATTCATTTCTCGGTATAACGAATTTTTCTTTCCGTATGGTACTCGCAATGTTATATATTATTTATTATTATTTTATCTACAGATAAAATTGAATAATCGTTATTGACCGATAAAAGCCGTATGCTCAAAATATTTTTACCTATTATAATATTATATAATATATTTTATAGTAAAAATATTTTAATTTTTCGCGTGCCCTCAAAATCTTTTCGCGTGCCACCTCGGGCATGCGTGCCATGGGTTTGCCATTCCTGCTATATGAAAATACATTTTTGTTATTATTATTATTAAGTTTATTTTTTTTATATTACCTAGACAAGTACTACCAATCATTTGTAATTTAATCATAAAAGTTCTCATTTTTACTGTATAGAATAATAATGATAATATTACCTATTTACATAACGAATTATTAAAGTGAGCAAATATAATAAAATAATTCATTGTTTAACGATATCAGCTTTTTTTTCTTTTCTTTTTTAACAGGCAAGTTTTATCATTATTAGTTTACATTGTTTGCAGTACATTCAACAGTTAACACAGTCAATAAGATTTTTTCTCAGAAATAATTCCCAAAAGCTGGATTTTTTTACATATTATAGAACATCTTAAGAAATGCATGTTTATAAAAGTTTTTGTTGTGAAATCACCCTTTTTTTGCTATTAATTTTAACATGAATAACTCAGAAAATATTGTTTTACGATACATTTTTTTTTTAGTTGATCAATTGTTAGTTGCACATAATTTGTATTATTTCAGAATACTTTCGAATTGCATTCTAGCAACACCTAAAGGAAATTTTAATTTACACATAAGCCTATTGGTCCATATCAATATTTTTTTTTGGTAAAAATTTTGAACGTGTACTAATTTGCATGAAATTAAAAAAAGGCACCTCTCAGTAATATTTTCAATGTTTTTACATAAATTAGAAGTTAATTGATTCTGTAGTTTTAAAGTAATGCTTGCGCAAAAAAACATAAGCCATTTTACATGTGTTTAAATGAGAACGTTGTAATTCAATATAATATACATTTTCATTCGCTACACTTCTTTTTTTTTTTTACTAAGCGCGTGCAACGGCCGTTGCACTGAATAATATAAAAGTACAGACTACAGAGTGATTCTTATATCGTAAAATGGCGATTATCATACGAAGATTTTAGTTTTTTATTCAGACATTTATATTGGTGAACAATCTTATTTATCAATAATATTTTTTTAAATTTTACCCTAATTCCATAAATGGCATCATAAAAACATATATATGCCGTAGTAGATTTTCGAACATTAACTGAGATTCGGAGAGGGAATATATTTCTAAAAATGTTGGTATTATATTATCATTATGCATTATAACAATTTTGATATAATATAATATGTGAATATGGGTATACAGACCCGTCGCTAGGGTACAAGCAAGCCATGCGTTACTTTAGGACGGCATACAATTTTAATCAAATTGAAATTAACAATCGTCAAAAAAGACCGGCATCAAAATGTTCGCTTTAGGGCGAAAAATATCTTACGACGGGTCTGTGTATATATACCGCTAATGAGTTATAACTAATGATTATATTGTAACAATTTAAAAATGTTCGACCATAAGAGTCAGGGTAATCAATTTCATATTCATACCAATATTAATGTTCAACAGGATAAACCTATGGAATAAGGACACCATTCTAAACATATTGTAAATAATATCCTACATACCAAAACGTATTTCTATAAAATGTCCGAAAACAACCAAAACCGAATTAACTCAACGTTTCCGTAGATGATCACTGTATATTATATAATACGTAAACTCAAAAATACGGTTTCAACACAGGCAAACATAATCAATAAAATATAATCACAATCTGCTGTTTTTTTTTTTTTTTTTATTTTGGCAAAACCAATCATAATAAAATGTTATAAATCGCACGAATAATAGAATAAACAATACAATATATCGAATAGGGTATCAATATATATTTTATTTTATTATGGTTATCACAGGGAGTCAAAACTGGTCGAAAAATAGATAAAAAGGCTATTCTAAAAAATACTTTTCTTTAATAATATATTTATTTACTTGTCTATATTATCTATTTCATTTGAAATACATAGTTATACAGTGTATACTTTTGTACCAGTGTATACCTATAAATAAATGCAAATGTGAATAAATGTCAAAAGTGTATAGTGTACACTATACATATTTTTCAAAAACTTACCTACAATAATTATTATAAAATAATGTTGGTTTTTCCTAAATTAAAAACTGCCTGTTACCTACCAATTTTCAAAATAATTTTTTTTTTATCCAAATATGAACACTTACCATTATAGCCTTATATAAGTATACAGTACATAATATACTTATAATATAATATTGGCAAACTAACTAGAATGTGGTTTTTAAGCATAATGGGAAGGGGATAAATTATAAAATCGAAAAAAAACTACTTACATATTATTAGGTATAGCGTGATGTAGTTCGTACAGCTGCCGCGTTCGTACTGAGGCTTACTGCAGAGAGTGGGTATACCTAACCTTTTGTTCTGTCATCATCGGTTCGACGACGGTCGTGCTACCCGTTTATAGACAGTTGAAAAACACGGCTAAATTAGCTTACATAACTATACTAAAATAATATTAAAAAATTAGTAATTTTAATCTGTAACATCTAAAATCAAGTTCAATTTATGTTGGTTTTTATACAAATCTACAATTTTATTCCGATCTTGATCAAACTTTGCACACTCAACATTTAGAAACAATCATAAGGCCACTGTCTACTTTTTATCTCGAAATTCAACCCCAAAAATTTGGCTGACATAGTGGTATCTTTGAAATAAAATCGAACTTTTTTATTGATTCATGAATTCACCTTGTCGACACCGATAAAAAATAATTATTATTATATTATTTAATTATTATTTTAGTTTTCACCCTTTGTAAAAGATAAATTATCGGTTAACAATGATTCAATGTGATTGGGATAAAAACAATGGTTTAGTGGAAGGTAGCAATGCCCACGGGTATGCGTATATAACAATTTTTTTCGTCGGGAGTACTCGATTCTATAACTTCAACTTCATTTCAGCTTATATTTATATATATAAATAGTTCACCCTCGAGTGAATGGAATCCTGAACAATATATAAAAAGTTAGAAAGTTAATCATAGAACCAACAATGACAAAATACTCAAGATGGTTGAAGCTAGTCACGTAGTTTTCACCTTTATATGGGACATGTGCCCACTTATTTATTTACTACATGGATAAAAACGAGCCCAGGAAATAAGGTAATTTAGCTAATAATAATAATAATACATAACTCATTATGACAATTTTCAAAAGTTGAATATAGTTGAAAAATAATGAATAATTTAAGAGGAATAATTTTTCTTAAAAAAGTTTTTACTATACACTATCCCAAGATTCACCGAGAGAATTAAAACAATATAAAATGAATCCGATTAAGACTACATCTAGACTCGAAAACGTGCAATAATTACGGAACATTAAAATGTGTGTTTGACTTATTGTACAATACTACTGCAGTTGCTGTGGCGCTCACCAAAGTTGGCAAAGGTTTCAATTAGGTGAAACTATATTAAAAATAGAATTCCGTTTCTCGTGACGATATTAATTAATTATAAATATTTCGTCAATAAGTGGTAAGTAATAGCAGTTCAACTATACTATGAAAGGCATATTTTATACGAAATTTAAATCGAATGAAACTTATGATTTGATCAGTTTTAATTTGAATTTATCCAACTGCAATAACCTTTTAATAAAACGAATTTAATATACTCGTTCCGATTGCAATAGCGTTGTTTGTACAAAAAAAAATAAATATATGCATATTCACATCAAGGTAGTGACCTCACTGTTGTATGTGAGAAGTTTGAAAAGTATTGAAAAAAAAAACGATTTTAACGGTGACCCAGAAATCAGCAAAAATAAAAACCTATGTCATCTATTGTGTTGTTTCTTTTTTTCAAACTCGTAGGAACATTTACATCTTTTAAGGTACAATGTAAAGTCTAAATCACTTAAAATGAGTCGAATTATTAACGTTGTAAACAATTTGGCTCAACATAGTATGTCTCTACGAATATTTTTAACTGAATTGTATAATTATAAAAAAAAAAAAAAAAATTGAAAATAATAAAAACATTCATTTTGTAACATTATTTTTCATTTTTCGTCTTTTTCCAGTTTTCACAATTATTATGAAAACAACAGTATATCCAGTAGAAAACATTAGTTTGAAAAAATTAAAAACTATGAAAACGAATCGCCATAAATATTTACCGTTTTACCTATAATTTTCTTTCGTGGTTTTCCTAATTATTTTAAAAAACCACTTGAAAAATCAAAAAATGAGTTTCCCAATGCAACAACAAGATAAATGTTCCTTTCAAAAGAGATGCTACACTCCATATATCGAAGTATGATTTCAGATAGAATAGTTATTTCCAGATACAAAAAAAAAAAAAACAAAAAATTAATTAATTAAAAAGAGCTAGTACTGGGGGTGGGTTCGTCTACTGCTATAGGTGGGTATTTGGGACGGTAGGACTTAAAGTTATTTATTATGCCTGTAACCAATAATAAACGATTGGGCATTGATAACGAAAAACGATTCGGAACGAAGTTCGGTTGTACATGTTTTAAAAAGCCGTAATTTTTACGATTTTTCTCAATTTACCATAATTAATAATAAAATTACAGATAAAATCAAACAGACTTTCTAACTCACCAACTAAAATGAAAATACAACAAAAAAGGTCTCTTGTCGCTATTCTATTGGTATAATTTATCAAATAGAAAACATCATAAGCCGTAAAAATTTAAAATAATGCAATCGTTGCACCGAAATTTGAAAAAACATCGTATTTGGTCTTTTTAGATTTTTCCTAATTATTATGAAATATAAAAATATTTTAGATATCAAATAACTACTTTCAAGGCCGTAGACACAGGAGGGGTTAAGGGATTGAAGTCCCTTATAACATGGATATTATACATAATAAATATGCATTTACAAACATTTAAAACTATTATTTACCAATATGTTTTAAAGTTCTTTTAGATTCCGAGCATAGTAAGAGAGCTATTGGTTTTACAATGCTGTTTATTTCTTTTTCTTTTTTTTTTCTTTGTTCTAGTCTTTGGACACATTTTTTCCTAGTAAACTTGCTCCTATGTATAAGTGTAACACCTTTTCTGAAATCCCAAGTTCTCTAAATTGTACTTTAATTAGGTCATTTTTTGATTTTCAACGCCATTTTTTAAATAAAAGCACTTAAGTGAGGAAAAAAACGTAAGAAAACGTAAAATTTTATGATTTCATTATTTTATTAAAACACGGACGACGTTTCTACCTGAAAAAATGATTTAATCTAAAAATCACAAGACACCTTTTTTGTTATCTATTTGGTTTAATTTCTTAAGGTATCATCACCAAACTTTTGAGCCACTTTTGAGCTTTTAAGTAACTTTAATTTTTTAAAGTTTTTAGCTGTAATTCGGTTATAAATATACGTAGAGACTTGAAACTTGGTAATAATATATATTATTATATATAATATTGGACTTACCTACACGTGGTAAAATTTGCAAAATCATCGGAAGATTTGCTTTTTTTTAATAAGCGTTTTTAAATCAAATTTAAACGAAATTCACAAAAAAAATTACGGCACTTCTAATTATGTATTATCGATCTGCCCTCGGAATCGTCTTTCGTCAAGCAATGGTTTATCATTGCTTACAAATATAAATGAAATAACCTTATTATCCTACCTTCTCAACTCCATCACCATTATCAGCTCTTTTCTTTTTTTAAAAAATGTATTCTAGGTGAAGTTACTATAATAATATACTAAGTAAAAAAAAGTAGGTATAGATACTCGTATAGGGTATACACCAATAGTCACAGTAATTTTAAAAATACATATGGATATTATTATTATTACCTTATCCTACCCATATTATAGTACTTAAATAATTCATTAATAAATACTGGGAATGGGAGTGGTCATTAGAAAGTAGGCAAGTTAGAATACATAAGGTTATTTCATGTATTTCACCAGTAAGCAACGATAAACCATTGCTTGACAAAAGACGATTCCGAGCACAGTTCGGTAATACATCATTTGAAGTTGCGTAATTTTTTTTTACTGATTTTAGTTTAAATTTGATATCAAAACACTTATTAAAAAAAAGCAAGTCGTCCGATGATTTTAAAAATTTGACCACGTCTAGCTAAGTCCAATATAAGTATTATTACCAAGTTTCAAGTCTCTGCGTATATTTATAACTAAATGACAGCAAAAAAACTCTAAAAAATTAAAATTCCTTAAAAGCTCAAAATTTTTTGCGTTGATACCGTAAAAAATTAAATATAAAAGGCAACAGAAAAGGTATCTTGTAATTTTTCGATTAAATCATTTATTCCGGTAAAAAACGTCGTCCGTGTTTTTATAAAATAATGAAATCGTGAAATTGTACGTTTTCCAACGTTTTCTCCACTTAAGTGCTTTTATTTAAAAAATGGCCTCGAAAATCCTAAGAAATCGAAAAGTGAACTCCTCAAAGTCCCTCCCCAGTTAGATTTCCTTCCAGAAAAATTACTATCATTGTAATTCGGAGCAAAATTGCTGGTAGAAAAGTTGTTCACAGGAAAAAAGAAGGCCGTAATATTTTTTAACTAAATTGGTATCTATTGAACAGCGCATAGGTCGTACATTAAATTATATTATTGCGTTAAAAAAAAAATTAAATTAACTTTAAGTCAAATAAATCGAAATTAACTCATTATTCATTATATTCAGGTCCCGCTCAGGCCGCTTGGCCGACGGCTTTGGGTTACTAGTTTCTCCCTGATACATAATTTTTATTATTGATATATAATTGTAAATAACTATTAAGAGTGAATTTAATAAACAATAATACTGATAACTCTTAGCGTATTTATTTATACGTGACCCGGCCATCGGGATATCATATATTAAAATAATAAATTATTAGACTTAACAATTTTTAAATTCAGAAGCCTTTTAAAATGATTGAAAAATTCTAGGGCATCAGCTACTGAGGAGCCCAACGTTTGTGTAACAAATTTTACTTTCATTTTATTTTTTTTCCAATCTGTGTGAGATGCAGCTAAATTATTGACTAAATCTAAACTAACATTTTCTTTAACTATATTAAAATTTTAAAAAAAAGAGTAGTAATATTATATAATTTAATACTTGACAAATGCATTGTACTTGAATATAAATTTTGAATAAACTTCCAATCACCCTTTCACAAATTTTGAAAACTTTATAGTGCAAGAGCATTTTGTACCAATTTTATGTTATAGTATGCATCTAGTATGTAATAAATCTAGAATGATGAAAATTTAAAAATATCTAATTTACCTAATATACAAAATAAATAGCAAATATGACAAAATAAAAATTTAATAAGGAATATTATAATTTTAATTCATAATATAAGACCAGTTTTAATTTTAAATCAATTTTCAGTACTATAAAGTATACATTTACTTTTTTACAAATTGATGATCATTTTTTTAAATCAAAACCAAAATTATAAAAATAAAATAATATATTTTTTTTTATTTATTATATTTAATACATGGCACATACTTTTGATTTTATTCCTGGTACATAAAACCATTCTACAATTTCAGCATAGAATATTAGGTCTGCAGCCTCGTTGATTCGTTATGGATAAATTAATAGAAATGCCGTCACAAGTTACACCCCATAATAGTTAAAATTCGTTTTGATTTTAAATTTTTAAATTACGTCAATCCGTTAATGAGTTATTCCATTTTTAAATTTTGGGTCGGGGAAGAATAGTAGAGCATCATGTGTGTGACGGCACAGCGCACCGCGTTTTAATAATGCATTATTACTCTCGCCGATCCAAACTTAAAAGTGGAATATCTCATCAACGGATTGACAGAAATTACAAATTTAAAAACCAAAACGTATTTTAACTACTATTTCATCTATTTATATAATTTTTAATACAGGTTGCTATTAGAAAATCAAAAGAAAGTAGTCGTTTCACCCCCAAAAATTAGGGTAACAAAAATAACATAAATGTAAAATTGCAGAGCTGCTTGTTTCTAAATTTTTTTTAAAAACAAATTTCGAAAAAAGGTAATACTTTCTGAGATAATGAGTGTCTTATGATAGATTGATCACCGTGCATATACCTACATTTATATTAATAACTCATAATATAAATATTGAGAAATAACTACTTATACAACTAAAAAAAAATTATTTACTAATAAAATATTCAATTTTTTTTGTCGAATTAATGCATACTCTGTAGGTTCATTGTCAATGTTTTGCCAACCGACAAAATGACGAGCACTGATATGGTAATGACTGGTAATCCTCAATATATTATTCGAGTTCCTTATCTAGTGTAGTATAAAAGTCTGTGATTAATCTAAGGTCTATGGTATCACCTAACTGGTATCAGCTAATCAAATTTGGACTAGGTATGCAATTCAAATTTACAATAAGGATTGGTCATGGTTTATAGATCTATTAACCTTGAGTATTGGTTGCATGTCCCGTGGCTAGTTAACACCTAAGCAGTTATAGGCAACCCGTAATTCACTGACTCAGCGTACCATTATATTATATAAGCATTATGTAAACTATTGTTGCAATTTTTTTTTTTTGAAATTCAAAAATTCTCAAAATTATAGCCAAAATTATTAAAATTAATATTACAAATACAATATTTATATCAATTCACTATCAATATAAACTATTACTACCTATAAAACATAATATGCAAAGACATATCTATATAAATAAAAATGAATCGCTCAAAATGTTGGTAAGCGCAAAACTTGAGAATGACTGCCCCGATTTGGCTATTTTTTTTTTTTTTTTAAATATTTGTTTAACTCTTAGAAAGGTTTTTATGAATTAGATAAATAGCTCAGAAAACTAAAGATTCGGTTAGATTTTTTTGAACAGCCGCATTCATTCAACCCTAAGGAAGATTTTTATGAACAGTTTAGGTTTTTAAAAAATAAGAAAAGGTAAAAAAAGAAATTAAATTTCAATAAAAGTTCTATGTAATTTTATTATTTTTTTTTTTAAGCAAAATCTGATAAAATTGGTTCAACATTTGTGTATTCAGTTTAAGAATCATACCGCCTATATGACATGCACAGAACAATTTGGGATGCAGAACATGAAATGCCACAAACCAAGTACCAATTTAATTTTAATTTAAAAATTAAATATTTCTTTTGACCTATTCTTCATAAAATTACATTATCAATTATATAAAATGAAAATGATTTATTTCTTTGTTAAAGAATAAAAAACTGTACATATATACTTTCATATATTGTATAGTTATGTATGCACCTTTATTATTGGTATTTATTTGATAGTGAAAGATAATAGTGAAAATAAAGGTATCACTTTGCAAAACTATTAGTTAGCGACACATGTCAAACCTCCCTCTCTCTCCCAACTAGATTCTTTGCACACACACAAGGCTCTAAGCAATAGCTTTTAACAGAACAAAGTCTGTCGGGTCAGCTAATGTACTAGATAAAATATAAATTTTACTTAGTATGTCTTTATTTATTATGTCTTATGTTATTATTATTATAATTCATAATTTTAAAAATGTCAATATTTTATTTGTTTTTATGATTAAATATGACTTAAAATTATTAAATTAACTATCCTAAAAAAAAAAAAACACTAATGAAAAATAATCATTTTTAAAAGTGTAATTTTTTACACTTTTAAAAAAAAAGTTCTTACATTTTATTTTTTTATTATATAAAATAATAAGTAAGAATATAATACTATAATAAGGTAGATATTTGATAGGGTTAAATGTAATATAAAAATAAAAAACTGAAGTTTATGAAAAATTATTGGTCACATGTTAATTCAGTATACATACAATTATTTATTAATGTTAGATTTATGTATAAAAAAAATAATAAAATGAATAAATAATTTGTAATCTGTTAAAATTATTTCCGTTTATGTTGATTATCTTCTCTAGCATCAAAATCATTCATGTCTTCATCATCTTCTGTACATATAAACAAAAAAAAAAATGTGTCAATATAAAATATTTCAACTAAATTAAATATAATAATAGTTATATTGTAAACATGCAAAATATTGAATGTTATTTTAAATAAGAAAGTATTTACTTTAATAAAAATGCATTATATTATTTTCAAAAAAAATAGTATTCCTTATGGGTTTCACTATTCTATCAAATCTCTCTCAAAATAACACAATCTACCTTCCATAGGATGTATCTTAAAATGATATAATGTTGTAATAATCCCGCAACACATGCAATTAAAATAATTTTTGTTTAAATTTATATTTGTATGAATAAGATTGCTATTGTACAAAACAAATAAATTAATCAATAGAAAAATAATGGGTTTCCAATCTAATCCATTGTCAATTGTCATTTTCTTATAAGCATAGAAAACTATTTCATCTAATAGACAGATAGACATAAACATAAAAAAAATTTTAGAGAGTTGTTTCATTTTTCTCACCTGAGATAATAGTATATTATTATAAATATTTAAGTATGATAATAGACAAAATATAACAATTATTACATTCGGAAAAAATATTTGAAGCTGTATGAAAATTAATATAATTGTCTTATATATTTGTCCACTAGTTTTCAAAAACCTTTTTAAAAAAACTGCATTGTAATTAAAAAAAAAAAAAAAAACTATTTAATATATTATTTTTTCTATAAAACTACTATTCTAATTTTAACAACTTCTTCTGCCCCCATAACATACACACCAGGCAATAAAAAAAGCAAAAGCAATATGACATATTAAAGCTAATGACTTCCTCTCTTCTCTTAAAATCTAAAATAGCATGCATACTGTCCATCTCACCATCTTCTTTAAAGTGGTCTTGTTCATAATCATATTTATATGCATTATTTTTTTGCTTCAATAGTTTATCTTCTTCACTACTAAAATTTAATTTATACAATTTAATTAATTTTGAAAATGTATTTTTTTTTTTTAAATTGATATTACTTGTTTATAATATGTTCTTTTTTAATAATTGTTTCTCTAGGTGGAGCCTTCATAGGTTCATTTTCACCAACTTGAGATTCCTAAATAATACAAAAAAAATCTCTTGGTTTCAAAAAATGTATTAAATTTGTTTTTTTTTTTTTTAATAAATATGTCTTATTTTTTACTTGTGTTGGAGGACTAGTTTCTTTTTGACCTATTAAAACATTATTCAATTCATTAGCAGAGTCGATATCCATACTTGGTTGATTAATTGGATTAGCTTCATTCTATACAATTTTAAAATGATGTATATTATATTAATTAAATATATTATATAATAATAAATGCACAAATAAAAATAAATATAATTTTTAAGTTTATTACATTTTCAATAGGCTTCTCAGGAGATTCATTTTTAGGAGATACTTCTAAATTGATCTTAAAAAAATAAAATTGCATAATTTAATTAAAAAATCTATTTTCGTAATCAACTTTATATTTTTACAATATATACCATTGGTGTTGAACTTTTAACTATAACTCCATCAATAGCTTGTGGATTAATTGCAGGAGTCACTGAAGTTGACTTTAATAAAACATAATTTTATATAGTAGTTATTAAATAAAGCAATAAATTATTATATATTCAGTATACTTTTGTAGCATTTATATTTTCATTTGACTTTGGAATAAATTGTACGACTGGAAAATCATTTGATTTTTGTAAACTACTATTATTTAGATAATTCTCTAGTTTGGAATTTTCTTTCTGAAATAACAAATATATATATATATATATATATATACACAAACAAATAAAAATTCAGTAAACAAAAATAATGTTTAAAGACCTTGAGATTTGTTATTTGACTTATTGCAATATTAAAGTTTTTTTGAAGTAGATCTTTTTTTCTTTTTTCTTCTGTGAAATTTGTTTTTAACATTTCTAATTCATCTCGTATCTCTTTTTCTTCTTTCTATAAAATTTATAGTAAATAAAATAAAATATATTAGTTTATACAAAATTCAGTTTTTCTATTTTACTTCTTACGTGAATAATAATTAATAAAAACAAATATAAATATTATAATCTTTCAAATGTGTTATACCTGTAAAGTTAATAACTGAGCCAATTATTATTTTACTTCACTAATATATCTGGTTACAAAGGACAATATCTCTAAGTAATGGCAAAATAAAAGTATTTACTTGACTCAAAATTGAGAAAACTCAATCATGTCAAGTAGTCAATCAACTTTATAATTTATAATGTATTATTTCAAACTTATTAAATGTGTTAGATTCTGAGCATAACGAGATATTTTATAATATATTTTATTTGTACAGCTATAATAATTAGTTTTATTTTAATATAAAATAAATATATGATAAAAATGATCTAAGATATAGTTTGGTATTTGATTTAAAAGAACGTTATACCTGCATCCACTGTCTTAGTCCAACTACCTGGCAACATGCAAAAACAATACTTATACAGATTAAGTAAAAGTGCTTTAAATTTGATTTTAGATTTTTTAAATGCACCAATTATGAAATTTATAGAGAACAATATTTTGGAGGGAATGTCATAGGGTTTTTGTATTGTTCAAAATATACTACTCGATAAAAAATAACTGTAACTTTTGTAATAGTTCATAGTTCATAGTTCAAAAAATGCCTATAACATTCCCTCCAAAATATTGCTTTCTATAAATTTCATAATAAGTAGTTTTACTTTAAAATCAAAATTAAACTAGTTTTACTTATTTTGTGTAAGCGTTGTTTTTGCATGTTACCCCGTAGTTCAACTAAAACAGTAAATGTGGGTATAACGTCCTCTTAAAGATATTTTTGGTTTTATACTTTTAATTTCATCCTCTATAATTATTTTATACTGTGAAACAGATTTGTCTGTAATTGAAATCCCTATTAATAATATACATTTTTATGAGATTTCTTAAAGACAAAAAAAATGTAATAAAAAAAGTGTAAAGAACCCAATGATATATCTAAACATATTATGAATAAGTATACTTCTAATGCTGCACGAGTTTGGTCTAAATCATTATAACGATTCACAGCTTCAAGATTTTGTTTGTCACGCAATTGTTTCTCATCTAGAATTCTTGCATTAAGTTCTTCTTTTGTTTTCATGTGTTCATTTTTTTCGTCTTCTAAGGATCTCTCTAACTTCAATTTGTTTTCAACAACAACTAAATAAGATAAGTTAAAATAATTTAAAAATAAATTTGATTTGTGATTAGCAGAATTTGGTATAAGTTATAGGTACTAAATTTTTGTTTCAAATTTGTAATTAAATATGTATATTTACATTGGTGCCTAGAATAGTGCAACCCCTAAATTTTAAGTAATAATTAAATCATCATACAATTTATACAAATATCATATACCTTAAACATGGTCCAGTTAATGTCATTTTATAATGTATTAAAAACTCCCGATTGTTCCACTTTGCATAATTAAAAATTATTTACATGTATAAAATAAATATGCTATCAGTATTGTCATATAATCACAGGCAACTGTATTGTCATGGTTAAATGAAAAACCACATCATGGTAAGGTAAGAGAAAAAGTCACAACCTAAAAGTGGTGTCAACCTATTTTCCCTTAAGCAAAAGCTGATAACATACAATCAATTTAACTTTCACTCTAACCAATAAATATAATTCAATTTAAATTGTTTAGTATTAATTAGTATAACTTACTGATACCTATTTATTTTGTGTTGATCATTTCATAGTCCAAACTTTTTATAAATCATACGTAAGGTAAGTAGTGTATATAAAGTTACACCCCTCCCTGGTTTTTTTTTACTATGATGGAAATCTATCAACGCTATCAATTGAATTAAAAAGTTTCTCCTAAAATTAGATGTATTTCAGAACTTTGTTTCAAACACTAAAAAGCGCCACTATAGAAAAAAAAATACCTTTGTTGATAATAAGAGTACACTCAGAAACTATTTCCTGCCAAAGTAAACATAAAAATATCAATTTTTACTTTATATTACTTTGCAATTGTGATGAAATTGATTCTAGATGATGTGTGCATGAAGATGCAGATTGACGATAATCTTCTAACTCTGAATGAGTTTCATGAAATATATATAGTATTGCCGAAAAAACCAAAACCATACATATGAATCCAATAAATCTTGTTTTACTTCCTCTGGATACCATTCTACAAGTGGGAATTGGACTAGAAAATATTCAATGTACGGTTAATTCAGTTTAAATAGAAAAACAAAATTAATAATTAATAAAACTAATAAGTAATTTATATTAATCTCGATTACCTTTAAAATGTTTCCAATTTCAATGATTTACAAATATTATATTATGTTTTACTCTTTTAGGTATTCAATAAACACTGATACAATAAAGTCACCTATGCTTGTTCTAAAACACATAATTTTTTCGCAGCTTGGCTGTACCTATCTGAGTAAAAAATGTTTAATAAAAATCAAATAAATCAAATAAGATAATATTTGTTTTTCAAAAATTTCAACTAAACAAGTGTCGAGTAAAATTATGTTTTACATTTATAATTCAATTTTTATTGGTAATCACCATTGCACCGTCAAATGTCGAACACAATATTATGTTGTGAGAATTTGATAAAAATAATAACAATCAACGAACACCAAAACCGCAAACGGTTACGAGATAGCGTTGCAATCGTTTCTTTTTTCTCTCCAGTGGTGTCCACAAATCACCATAAGATAAACTTATCTTTAATCGTACATACTGCTTTGCATTCAATATGGATATCGAGACAAATTTAACGCTGTTGAAAATTAGTGTATGCGTTGTTCGAAGTAAGATTTAATTAAATAATTTATTTACAAGTCTATTAAACTTTTTGAAGTAAAATAATAACACACAGGTATTATACACTTGGTGCGCAACTCTGTTCCAATCTTGTATAATAGTGGTAAATCTTTTTATAGAAATTAAACATTTTTATTTTTATAAAACTTCAAAACATTGTTTTAACTATCTACATTATTTCACATTTCTGCTTTTCGTTCCTAAGCAGTGGCCTTAAACAGTGGCAAATTCAGAGGGTGTTCAGAGGTCTTGCCCCCTCCCAGACTATACCAGCAATCCCTAAACTGTGAGACGTTAACCGTACTTAGCAGGGGAAGCATGAGGTAAATATTGGTATTTTTAAATCAACGTTACCTTCGTCGAAACGTTTATCTGATGAAAACCCAGCATTATCGCATTACCCGAATATTCTCGAACCATAATAACCAATATTATTTATATATATATATTGTCCGACAATAGCAATAACAGTACCTAGAAGTCGTGAATTCGCAAGGTGTGCATTATTAACTTGTATTTTATATTTAATCTTATTTAAAATGGAAAACTGTCTCCTTATTACATCAAAACATCCAAATGAAGACGCCAGAAAAAAAAAATTAACTTAAATTTGAAAACACGATGCTAGTTATTTATATTTTTGTTTTACTTATATACTTTTATTAGTATTCTCCGTCTATTTATGTAATTTCTAATATAGGTTTTCATTTGAAAAACCGAAGTATTCAAAAATATCGACTTTAACTACACTTAAAAATTTCAAAAATCAGAATTTAAAAGTATGCAAAATTTAACCAAAAAAAAAAAGGGGTGAGTACGCTTAGTGAATCATCCTGTTTATATATTATAATATATAATATTTATAATACGCCCACTACACTTTCCTTACACCAAACTTTTTGTCTGTAAACTATTTTTCTATCAAAAATCTTACTGCGATTATCGACTTCAGAGGTGATTTTAGTAGACAAATTTGTTTATTAGGTACTATGACATCATTTTTTGATTTCCTTAGAATTTTAGAGAAATAAAAAGGACGGACATGCATCGCACATGAATGGACCACTATTGTAAGCGAGAAGTTGAGAGGGTAGAAAGGAAATTTAATGTATATCTGTACACAATTACCATTGTTAACAAACAACGATTCTGAGCAAAGTTCATTTAATAATGTTGCTTTGTAAACAATATGTCACATTATGGTAAAATAATTATTTTAATAATATGCATTATATATTTTTTTTTATAATATTTGTTTAATGTACCGATTTTCCCATGTTCTTCGCTGGTTTTCCATATTTGTTGGGAAAACTTGAGAAAATCTGAAAACGGCCTTTTTAAAGTACCTTTCAACACCGATATCCTTTCAGAAAAAGTGCTACACTGGAAGCAAGACTTCTGGTAGAAAAGTTGTGAAAAAAAGAATAAATAAACATCTTTATAAAACCAATATAACTATATAACTAATATTATAACTTAACTTATTATTATAACTCTAATATTATAACTTTATATTTATATAACTTCTTTACATTTAGAATGTAAAATGTTCAATTTAACAATTTGCTCTCTTCCACTGATAAATGAAAACAATTATAAAAAAAAAATTGATCACGAATACCAATAAAATACAATTTATTTGAGAAAAAACGTCAGCTAACATTGAGCAAAAGAGATAGAGCTACACGTTGAAAAGCATTGTTATTGTTATAAAAATCTGAATTAATTGTTAGTATTAGTTATAATTTATAAACAATACGGTTTGTTATTATTATAAAACCTGTTGATTAATGATTTTAAAATGTATGGTTCGTTAGTTTATGTTCTAGTCTAGCAGATTTATAGTAAAGCACTTAATGAATAAAGTGTTTTTACGTTTATTATAATAATATACTTTTATAATGATCAATGTCTGTTGCATTAAAGAATGTTCCACAAAAGCTAGTTGAGGCATTATGCTGCACAAGTCTTTTTTTTATGCATCTTCATTTCATTTTAGATTCTGAGTAGACTAAAGAAGTTTATGGTTTTACAATAATGTTTATTTTTTATTTTTTATCTGTAAGTAACTTTTCTACCAGAAATTTGGATCCGAACCTTAAAAGTACAGCACTTTTTCTGAAAGGAAATCTGATTTAGGTGATACTTTAATAGAGGTTTTTTTTTTAATTTCCTAGGAGTTTTCCTGATGAATGAAACAAAACCGGGAGAACTGGAAAATGGGTACAATATTAAACAAATATTATTAAAGAAAATGTTTAATGCATATGTAATTATTTTACCATAATATGGCATATACATTGTTGACAAAGCAAAACTATCAACTGAACTCTGCTCAGAATCGGTTTTTCGTTAGCAATGGATAATTGTTACTTACAGATATACAATAAATTTCTCTCTACCTTCCCAAATTCTCACTTACAACAGTGGCCCACCGATGTGCGATATATGTTTGTCTTTTTATACATAAAACTATTTCATTTAATTTAAAATTCTAACTGGTGAATTTGATATTATTTTTCTATCATAGTATGTATAACATACGGATACTGTACCTACCTTTATATTTATACTTATAATGTAAAAATTTGGCTAATACTTACTAATTTCCTAATATAATATGTCTACATTATTTAATATATTTCTAATATAACTCAAATTATTGTCAGCTTATATTGTTTAAATATTTAATTTACAAATCTTAAACATTAACTAACAATTTTGAAAAAATGTTTTACGAGTTTTACATTTAATTAATGAATATGAATTATGAATAAATTAAAAAGGTATAATTAAAAAAAAGCTGATATTGGGGACGGATGCGGGCACTATTTAGGTGAGTAGTGGAGAAAATGGGATACATACAATTATTTAATGTATATCTATAAGCAACGATAAACCATTGCTTACGAAAAAACGATTCTGAGCGGAGTTCAGTTGATAATGGTGATTTGACTGACAACAATACATATGCCATTTTATTGTTAAATAATTACATATGCTTTATATATTTTCTTTAATAAAATTTGTTTAATGTTGTACCGAATTTTCCAGTTTCCCTACGTTTATTTCGGGTTCCCCATGTTTTTTCCTGATTTTCCAAATTTTCTGGGTAAGCTCTTGAAAAAATCAAAAAATTACCCCTTAAATTGTACCTCTCCACACCGATTTCCTTTTTGAAAAAGTGCTATACGTCGAAATCCGAGCAAGTCTTCGGGAAGAAATGTTGCGCACAGATAAAGAAAAAATAAAAATCTTTGTAAAACCATAAGCTTCTTCGCTCCACTCAGAATCTAAAACGACTTTCTTGGTCACGAACTAGATTAAAAATTCAACAAAAAATATCTTTTAATGTTTATTTTGGAGCAATATTTCTATTACCAAACATAAGCCGTACAAAATTAAAACAATGAAATCATTTTGAAAAAAAATCCTATTTGCCGTATTTTCCAATTATTATGAAAAATACTTTAGATATCAAAAAAAATAACTTTATCTATCAGTTGATATATATTATACATAACAAAATCGATTTTATGTTATTTTTCGATTCAAGAAATATTTCTGATAGAAAACATAGTTTGCAAAAATTAAAAACAATGAAATCATGAACGCCATGCAGTAAATTGTTACTGTTTTACCAATAATTTTTTTTAGAGTTTTTCTAAATTATTCGGAAAACTATAAGCGTGCGCAGGAAATTTTCATTTGGGGTGCAAACCATCAAAATACTACATATAACTACCTAATAAGTAATAAGCCATTAAAAAAAAAAATAATAATTTATTATTCAATATTACCCAATTGTCCTTTAATGTTCAAATTTATTTTATTCAGCGTGTAATAAAAAATCCCATGCATATACATACATCATTGTTATGATTTATAATTTTTTTAAAACTAGTTTAAGTCGATAAGTATTGTCAAGGCGATACTTGTGAACAACTTGAACAGGATAAGATCACGTGGTAGACCGAAGCAACGGTGGTTAGATGTAGTCAAATAAGACATGCAGAAGTTGAGACCGGACTGGCATGGGGACCTGAACCACGCATATAATAGAAAAGAGTTGAGGTGTTTAGTATTGACATCAAAGGGTCTAAATGATCTACAATGTTAAAAAAAAAAAAAAAAAATATGTATGTCTAAACTTTCTGGGGGTGCAATTGCACAGTCTGTATTCCTCGTGCGCATGCTTATGCTGAAGAGTTCTTAGAACAGCAGTTCCCAACATTTTTAGTTGAGCAGATCACCAATTTTGAAAAGAAAACTTTGAAGTCCACTAAACTAATATGCAGATAAAAATAAAACAGACACCTATTATATACGTGTGACCAATATATTATATATAATATACCTATAATGTGCATATTGCACACACGTCATTAATTAGAAAAACATACCGTACAAGAAGATTAAAAGTGTAATTTTTTATAAA
Organism: Cinara cedri; assembly: GCA_902439185.1. Taxonomy (NCBI): domain Eukaryota; kingdom Metazoa; phylum Arthropoda; class Insecta; order Hemiptera; family Aphididae; genus Cinara; species Cinara cedri. The sequence goes on from CABPRJ010001922.1 coordinate 407,468, forward strand.
AAAAAAGAAGTTTATTATTGTTTTCGATTTATAAATAAGTGGTTTAAGTTAAACTTAAATAAATACGATTTTTGATAATGTGTTTCTCTTACGAGAGAACCATTATCGGGATTAAGTATATCGTAACGTGTCCACACTCCACGCCAAGCATGATAAAATACGATAAAAATGATAAAAATATTCCAGAATACTATATAAGAAAACGACAATCAATACAATTTTACGACGGCGATAATTGTGGAAATATTACTAAATCTTGAACAAAATATAGACGTTTATATTATTATAATATACATTTTTTTTTAAATTTTCCGACCCTTGGCGTATGTCCTCGATTAGCGTCCGTGGCCCAGTACTATATTGACCACGGAACCACTGCCTTAGAAAATCAAAAAAAATAACCTTCTATTTTTAACTATAATACTACTCATTTACTGTGGTAGTTCTTATTATACTCTGGTACTTTTTAATAAGTGAGATTCGTGTAATTATTTTGACGCATTTCATTAATATCATTATTGTCATCCATTTCACTCATATTAATCATTTCATACCATGTTTTTAAAACATCCTTTTACTTACGTAATTTGTCTTATTTCATTTATGGTTATCACTTATTCAGAACACCTATAATGCCTGGTTTTGTACTCCATATAATCTCACTTCATTTCGTTAATCTCACTCATCGAAAAACACCCCCTTGGGCTGGGTTGCAGTGTTGTACCCTAGAAAATATACGATCTTCCTTTATTAATAGTTAATATTATCGTAAAGTATTTAGTACCAATTACTCGACGTGCATGTCCCAAAAATAGCTGCCCGCCGTACATAATGAGACGAACAAATTAAGTGCAATTTATTGTTTTAATTCCGACATAACGTGTATTTTACGAAAATATTGATAATTCTGTATAATATAATCAATAGGTATAAATGTATAATTTTAATATTATATTATATTTTTATCGTGCAATAATGTGCAAAAAATTTACCTTTCAATGTTATAATAATAATATAGATACTATGATACCGGGGAACTACACGCTACCGCGGTAACGTCATGTTTAACTACAACAATAATAGGTTAGGTACACGTCATTCGAACGAAATTCGTCGAGTTTGTGGATATCGTCTACGGCGACAGTGGGCGTGCCGGTTGTGTGGGTACCTACAAAACCGAGTCGAACGCCATCTTTTGATCTGTCCGTGCTTTTGAGTTTTCGTCGATTTCTCAGCGTACCTATACGACCGAAACTCGGCCGGTCGTGCAAGACTACTTGTGATTAAACTTTTAACAACGCGATATATCATAAGACAGTATATGGTAAGTACCAATACTCTAATAGCAATACTTATAATAAAATATATAGGTATTAGCCGTCCTACCGTAGTGTTATAAATGAATAACAGTAAGCACCGGCATCATAAAATAGTAATTAAGCAACCTACGCAACTATGCACTGGTTTATCGTTGGACGAAATAATAACCCCGTCGTGGTTAAGTACGATAAGAAAATTCCGTCTAGTTATTTCGACGAGCCGAGTCCTCGGAGGGGTTGCACGGTTTGTGCGAGTTTTGCGAATTCTTCCAAAACTCCAAATTACGCTTTACGGCATTTTTATTTTCCGGATTTCGCTTCCCAAGTATCGACGCGCTCCGGACGTCCGGTATGCTTTGGTAATATTGCTGTAGTGTTCGTGGAGTGCTCTAAAGACAGGTAACGGCAATCGGCAGTGGCCAGTGACTCGAAAACGATGGGGGAAGAAAATATTAAGAATTCATGACATTCGAAGACTCTGACCGCCGCGCTATCTGTTGCTGGGGTGATGGGGTTCAGGCGATTCGGCGATCCGGCAGATGGCTTTGCGTTGATCGGCAATCGCCGTCCGTCGATTGTGGTGGCGGACGACGCGGCAGTGTCGTGTGTACATACGCGTGCCCTCCTCCGCCGCCGCCCAGTCGTCACCACAGCCGTGCCGAACGCGCGCACGGGAAGCCATTGCTGTTCGTCCGGCTCTCACGTTTTGCGTGCGTGTGCGTGTGTCGCAGGCAACGAGTTCGGCGTCATTGTCGGCCGACCGCCGTGGTGTGTGTATTGTATACGCTCACTTTTCGCCAGGGGGGTCGTCGTCACTACCGCCGCCGTCTCTGCGCCCTAGTTTTCACTCCCCCCACGTAAACGTCTTCGTCTCCGTCACCGTAAGTATAATATAATTTGATTTTGATATTGCCTATTTTTATTAACATTTTGCGCGCTTATGCATTGTCATGACCGTTCGCACTGAGGTCTTTATGTATTACGGTTTATGAGTATTATTATTCCATATTTTATCGCCATTGTGCGTCGTTGCGCACTACCCGCATGACGAATGGGGGGATCACATGTACGTACACCGGAAAAATTATTCGTTGGACAGAGGATCCGACTAAATGCAGTTGGGATGACGAGAAGTTCTCGAACTACGCGATAAAAGACTTAGTGTATGGGGCGACCCATTAACGCCGAAACAGGGTCGATACACGCGTCCCGGTTCCCTCGTATACACCCCCGACACGCACTGGTCTTCGTAGATCAGCATCCTCTTGTTCCCCTCCACACACTCCCGTCACGGGCTACCATCGACACGATGAGTCTTCGCGGTACACCGTCCGTACACCGTAATTCACGACCTCAAGTTTCCGGAACGACGCGATATAATAATACAGTTTTCTCACGTCAAGCTTCCGGTTTGCGTCTAATTTTCTTCGCGTTTTTTTTCCACACCTACCCACCGTGTTTACACTATTTCGTTTCTTGTTGTATAACGACTGATAGCGATGCCTATTTATGACACCACTAAAACGGTACACTTAAATTCTCAATATTAAAACCAGGTACACACGAAAATTATTTTCGAGCACAGAATTAAGTGTACCGTATACCTGCGATAGTTTATAATTCGGCTCGTTTGATTAACCGGCACCGGCCGGAATACACTGTCGGCACAACCACGACTATTATATTATTATGATCCATCCGCGGTGGATGGACGAGGACTCGTGGAAGAGTGCGAAAAAAAACAAATCACCCGTAGGTATGCCGACTACTTTATCGACTAGGTTTACTAGTTCACTACGCCACCGCCGACTCGTCGGTTTTTGATTTCACGTACTCGTTACCCCGTAGACCGTGTAAGGCAGTTTTCACGAAGCCGTCTCTTTTGCCCCTCAATCCCCCTCACCACCTAATTTCCACGGCGCTCTACTTTTGGATTATTTCTCTGGCGGAACGAGGCTCGGATTGCGCGTCACGTTGTTTTTCTCTACTTTTCGGTATGCCAGTACGGCCGTACACTTGTCGCGAAACGTGTCTGTCCGTGTTCGCCTTCGCTGTTACGGATATTAGATTGCAGTCGCTAATTATTGTATTCACCGCCCTCCCCCCTTCCACTCGCCCAAACGACTCGACCGTTTAGCGAGTCGATCGAGTTTCGGGGGTTTGTCTCCCCCCCTCCCGCCTTAGACACCTTAGATACCGCCGTTGCAACGATTAAAAACCTATTAAAGATTTAAGACTCCGTTTCGACGCGTTTTAGCGAGTGGCAGTCGCGTTTACGACCTACGCTCGCTATTCACTTAGACGAGGGGCAAGCGCACTCTAGCGTTTTGTCATCGCAACGACGACGCCGTGTCGAATGCGTCTTTGTTACCGACACGTACGTATGTACGTGAGTGCGTGCGGCCAAAACGTACGTATGACGTATTGACGGTACGGTACGTACGGCTACCTAATTGTATGTGTGTGTATGCTTGGCTTATCATCGAGCCGACGATAATACCATTTGTCTTTGTGAAATATACACCCACACGCACACTATACACTCATAATACCATGTAACATTGCACACACATAATAAAAATAACAATATTATCAACCACCGCGGCCGCGCAGGATTAAAGAAATGTACCACGAATAAAAAATACCATAGTCCTATTATAATATGCCTCCGCCGCGGTACCGCTATCGTCGTGTTCCATGTCGTTGATCCGAACGCGCGAATTTTATTCCGCCACTCTACACGGCAGACACTTAAAAACCCGCGACACCACAACCGTCGAGAACCGAGAGGTACTAAGTATTCGTTTTCGTTATCGTTTTTCAAGGTTAATCGATAATATTGTGATCGTCGTACCCTGTGAAACGTCGTTGACAATGTAAAATTATTATTATTAAATACGGTTTGTGAAAATCAAAAATAACATTACACCGTTTTCCATAATATTAACATAATATTTATTTAATAGTAATAGCATAATAATTCTCGTGTAGACGAATTCGATCTAAACGCGTTTCCGTCGGATTCGCCCGTCCGACCGTCGACCATGTCGGCCACTACCTCGTGCATGTGTGGAAGTACTATGTCAAGGCGAAAGACTGCAACGACAAGGTCGCGGCCGTCGATCGCGGTGCGAAATATGTTACGTTTTTATTATAATGTCGCAGTTGCACTATTACAATAACATTGCGTTCGTATGTTATAAAGTTTGTCGCGCGACTGGATTTTACGGCCGCGCAGATCTCTCGTAAGACTAATGCGTGGCGGACAAAGGCACTCCACCGGTCCACCGCCATGAACGTCCATCCGTCCGGTATTAATCCCGTCGTCGACGCTTCGCCGCCGCTTTTCCGAATTCCGACGTCCCAGCGCGGTCGCTGCCCTGTAGATTCTAATGCAGTAGCGCGTGTCATAGCTAAATATTATACAATACGCGCAATTTCATAATAATTAATATAATAATATAGGCGTTTTGTGATTGAAACGGGTTTTTAGATAAACCGCAGCCGCCGAATCGCATATTTCCACAGATAGAACTTAAACCAATTTAACGGTACCAAACAAGTACCTATTAATTTCGAATATACCCACCTAGTTTGTTGGTTTTTTTTTTTTTTGGTCAGTACTGTAATTCTACGTTATTATAGGGAGTCCGTGGGCGAACATGTTGATTTATCGTGGGCCCTTTTATTTCATATATAAAACTGTAAATTGTACCCAATACAATGTATTGTAGATCGCAAAAATCGAAATATTATGTTTCGTTTCTGTGCTGTGGGTTAAATGTTGACGCCCTCGAGGCATTTGGCCCACACCCTAGTTTTGTGTTCGAAACGTCAGTTATTATATTTGGAATTCGACTGTATAAATGCTATCATGAATCGTTCGACAGAATGTCACACCGAAATAAGAATATGTATTTCAAATAAAATTACTTAAACCGCACAGTACAATTTATAAGGACCGCCGTGATTATTCACCCCGGAGGTGGTGAAAAACATATTTGAAGATATATAATATAAAACTGACAATTTGAAAACGTTTAGAATACAGAATTAACAGCAGTTAAAAATTATTTATCTAAAATAACCATTATCTTGTGATGTAGGGACCAACGTTGCAGTATAAGTTATTTAGGGAGGGTTTTCTAAGCCTTGTGAATAAGTTTCCCGTATCTGGGGGTGAACTGCACTGCAAGGTACGAAGTATTTATCAATAATAATTAAAACGACTCGTTTTGTTTACAATTCTGATATAAATTATGTTTGATAATCGACTTTACCTGTAAGATGGCTGTTAACGTGTCCGTTTATGTTGATGGTAGCCGGCGAACTGTCCCTCGCCGTCTGTATTTAAATATGTAATAATATATTATTATACAGTTTGGCCCCCACCGAGAAGTGCTAATGTAGTATAAATGTATAATATACATATTACATGGTGAATATAATATACTACATACATGTAACGAATGTTAAAATCTCGTAATGTTCACATTTTATGGATGCCCATAGTTATATAATTTCTCTTTTCTAATTACAAATTTATAGTCATCATTCATCAGTGTAGGGTGGGGGTTGAATAATGAAAAATCCGTTTGGGGGAATAAACAAAGAGGTCTTTCTATATCTTGTATATGCAGTGGCGTAGCCTGGAATTATCAATGAGAGGTCTAGGGGGGGTTTAGGGGCTCTATAACTTACTTAACCTATGGAAATGGATGGTTATAAAATCCAACTCCTGCCCCTTGGTTACTCCACTGTATCTATGTTTTGTTACAATAATCTAAAAAAATGAATTTTTTACAAATCAACAGCAGTGGTGGATCACTAGCCTTGTAAATGATGTAGCAAATATTTTGATAATTACAAAGCGTGGAGGTTTTATAATAAGTACTATCAGAAATATGATTATCATTAATTATTTGATTAGTTAATTTTAGGATTTGTTCATCAGTAATTATTTTGAAAGTTTAAAAATATTCGGTAATCGTACATATTTTTCTGAAACCGAACATTACTATATATTTTAAAGAAATTCCTTTCGTTTTGGAAATATATTATACTACAACATATATTAGATATATGTTATATAGGTTCCACGACATAATATCACGAAACTACAATATCCCCGCAAAAATATTCCATGTCAAAAAATCCCGTGTAAATAATAATTCAAAATGTCAACCTTTATTATTAACACAAAAAAATTAATTAAAAAATGTTTACTGTTGAAAATTAGAAAATGTCATATTTTAACTAGGATGTTATGTTTAATTCTAATCAAAATTAAGAAATCGGTTCTAAATAAAATTATTTACATGATAATTCGTCTGTAGTTGTGTGACATCTTGTCAAATAATTTTTTCTTTTGTAATCAGTGCAACGCCAATTTATTATTTTTTTCAATATTTCGGTGTATACTAAATGAATAACCTTCAAATATTAATAATTTATTGCTTTTTTGGCTTTGGATAAATTCTAACATTTTGTACCTGTCACAAACTTGTACTAACATAAACAGTTAACTCACGAGTAATAAAAACGAAACACTATACCATTATTATATTATTATTTCTTATCGCAACTTTCATAATAGAAGTTAATTATTTTAGGTTAAAATGTTGAATTAATACTTACGCGGGAATTTTTGACATGGAATATTTTTGCGGGGATATTTTTGTCGTGTCACCATATACATATACATTTATCTAGTAATGAGTATTTCTGAATAGTCTTATAGTTTTTCTTATAACCGAATAAACACTATTCGAAATTCGAATAGATTTTAATCTATCGAATGGTTCAATAGTAATTATTCGATTGTGTCTATTATTAAATCTAATTACCTATATGTATATTTATTGTAATTAGAAATGTATATGAGGTGACACCTCATCACTTTTCTCGTCTAGGAAGCCATCACTCGTCTGCAGTCGTCAATAAAATAGTCTACAACCGAATAAGTTAATGAGTGCATAAGAAAAAAGAAATCTGATGGTGATATCAGGGTATTTGGGAGTATAATCGAATCTTTTAAACGACAATAAATAATAATGCTGATAATAATCTGATTTTTTCATTTCAACATTTGTGCGTTTTCCGAATTTATCCACGTATATGACCAATGAAGTCGAGGTCTTGGATCTTGTATAGTCCGCATTTTTTACAGTGCAGTGCGAATGTGTTTTTTTCCCGACTTATTATTATTTTATCGGTGTTGTTCATTCATTAAACAAAAAACGAAATGGATACCAAAATATACGTTTGTGTAATGTATGACTATTTAATATAACATTATTGTCTATTGATGGTATATTATAATTTGTATAAAGTATTTGCTTGATTCGATATCTGCATCTTCGTTCAACGGTCCTATATATAGGGTCTTCCAAATTATATATAGATTATAAATAAATAAATTTAGAGCTGTGAATTCGTAACGTGAGTATTTTTAAATGTAGATTCCGTAAGATGTAGTACAATTAAAATATAAAATGTTTAAAATTTAAAATTTAAAAAATTAATAAACATAATAATTTAGATTTAAAATTTTGAGCTTACTGAAGATGCTAGATATCATAGTTTTAATAAGATATTTATTTTTAGAAAATACTTTTTTAACGAATAAAATACTCCGATTTTTGCATGCAGTACTTTAATAGATACGAAATTTCTGTCTGGTTGTACTTTATTTGATACACTTTTTGAAATTCTCAACACAATAATCCAAACATTTTCTTTGAATTTTTTTTCTTTAGAAAAACGACTTTTCCGTTAGGAAACATTTTTCAAATTGTTCACACCTTACATTTTTTACCCGGTAGTACTTTATTGAAAAATATTTCCAGATTCATTACAGTTCTTTTATTTAACTATTATAGTGATAAGTAAAATTAATAATTAGATAATTAAAATAGTCAAACTCCTACCTGCATATGATTTTATTACAATCTAGTCAATAATATTTTTAAATTACTGCTACTAAATAATTATAATATGATTTATAAAATATATAATTAAATAATTTTCGTATTAAACTTTTTTTAAAATCATAATCGATAAACAATTCGTCGCTTATCGGTGTTTTAACAAAACATCATAATATTAACTTCAGTTTAATCTGATTACTGTACAATGTACAGATACTACTATTATTATTAACAATATTATTTTTTTTACTGCAGTATTCTTTATGAAACTTATTTAGTAAAACTTACTTAGTAAACTGTTAATATGAAGTATAGTAAACACTATGCATAAACTACAACATTATGCATGTTGTTCGAGTGTACGTTGGAAACTGAATGTTAACTCTTATTGGCATTAACTTATCTACATGGCAAAGTGTGAACTCTTATTAAGTATTTTGTCGAAACGTATTTTGCAGGGATTCTATTTTGTCGGAAAATAATTTTTACCCAACGACGATAATATGCAATCACTGAGTGCTTATGATGTAATAATATTGTACGGTTCGACAAAACACTTTCCAACAAATTATTTTCCTGGCAAAATACGGTTACGAAAAAAACACTTTCTGACAAAATATTTTCTAATAAAATATAACCTTCCTACTTATTCTCTTATTTTCGAAAAAATTATAGTAAAAAAAAAAAAAAACTGATACTGGGGATGGGAACAACCATTGCTGTAGGTGAAAAGTTGACAAGGTAGGATATATAAGGTTATTTCATTTATATCTGTAGCGATAAACCATTGCTAGATGAAAGACGATTCCGAGCCCAGTTCGGTAATACATAATTTGAAGTGCCGTAATTATTTTTGCGAATTTTCATTTAAATTTGATTTCAGAAGGCTTATTAAAAACAAAAAAATTCCGATGATTTTGGATATTTTACCACGTCTTGGTAAGTTGAATATAAGTATTATAACCAAGTTTCAAGTCTTTACGTATATTTATAACCGAATTACAGCAAAAACTCTCAAAAATTAAAAAATTTTTAAAGCTCAAAATTGGCTAAACAGTGTTGGCGATAATACTGTAAGAAAGTAAATAAAAAAGGCAACATTTGTGATTTTTCGGTTAAATCATTTTTCTATTTTTCTGGTAGAAAACGTCGTTTGTGTTTTTATAAAATAATGAAATCGTGAAATTGTACGTTTTCCTACGTTTTTTCTCACTTAAGTGCTTTTATTTAAAAAATGACATCAAAAATCAAAAAATTACCTGTTTAAAGTACTATATAGATAACTTGAGCTTTTAGAAAAGTTGCTACATGTCAAAGTTGGAGCAAGTTTATTGGAAAAAACGTATCCACAGACTAGAACAAAGAAAAAAAAAAATAAACAGAATTGTAAAACCAATAGCTCCCTCGCTACGCTCAGAATCTAAAAAACAAACGGACATTCTTCGCACGATGGATGAGCCACTGTTGTAGGTGAGAGTTGGGAAGGTAGAGGGAATTTAATGTGTATCTGTACGCAACAATTAACCACCGCTAATAAAAAACAATTCTAAGTGGAGTTTGATTACACAGGTTTTGAAAAATCGTGATATTTACGGTTTGAAAATAATACATTTCGTAAATTTTTCCGGTTTTCCAACGTTTTTTCCTAGTTTTTCCTATTTATTAAAAAAAAAACCATGAGAAAATTAAAAAATAACCTAGAATACAACCCCACGTAAATTTCCTTTCAGAAAAGTTGTTCATAGAAAAATAAAAAATAAATATCACTGTAAATCCAATGCATTCCTCACTTCACTCAGGACCTTAAATATATATAATAATCGTTATAATAAATAATTTTTATCAAATCGGATAACAAGAATCTATTTTTTTTCATTGAAACATTTGTAATCTGAAATACCTACCGAAATTATATTATTATAACTAGGGAACGGATTTTAATGCCATAAAAAATAAGAAAAATGTCCTGAAAAAATACGACTTAATGCCTTAAAAAAATGCCCTACAAAACATTAATTTTTTTTTTAATTCAATAAAAACTATTTTGAACTTACAACTTTTAAAAACACATTATTATGAACAATTTATCTAATACAAAATATTTTCTGTAATTATATATATAAAAATATAGTTCAATTATCTTCTTCATCTTATTATTCTTCATCTTCTTTTTACCCTGAAAATTATTTTTAAGACGAGGCTATACGCGATATTAAACGATGAAGTAATGACAACTCAATAGTGCAACACAAAATTACAATTCAGATAAAAAGATTATCTTATCTTTACTTGTATATATGTATAATATACGTGTGTCAACAATAATTTCGTCTGGAGTCAGGGTTTATCCGATCGGTAAAAACATAATAAATATTTATTTTTATTTTTTTAGAATGAATGTTAATCTACATTTTTATCGAATTTTATCCATTCCTATACAAAAATGACTTAAAAACATTAAAATGTCCTAAAAATATCAAAATATAATCTAAAAATGTAATAAAGTCTTAATAATACAAACATATGCAAAAAAAAATGCAAAATAGAAGTTACATTTCTTAATTCCTTGATGTATGAAATGAACTTTGTGCTTGGAAAGCAATGTTTTCTGATATTCAGAAAAAATACAATTTGCATTCAAATCCGTTCCCTAATTATAACCTTTGATTATAGGGAAATTGTGGTCCAGGGCGAAAAGAAAAACAGGAATCGATTATTGCATTTTGAGATGTTAAAAATTTAACATGCATTATTTTGATTTTGTTTACAATCAACGTAAATTGACACGACGGCGTATAAGTAGTGCTGTTGTCCTACTTACATGAAATATTATATTATATTAAATAAATACGCGCATAGTGAAAACAAAAATACAGCTAAACATACCTACCCATTTATAGAAGTAATTAAAAAAAAAAAAAGTATGGACTTACTTCACACGATGTGTGGGCCACTGTTGTAGGTGAGAAGTTAGCAAGGTAGGATATATTAGAGAATTTAATGTATATTTGTACGCAACGATTAATCTTTGCCGGTGCCTGCCCGATAGATTTCGGGGCCCTGTGGAGAATTTTGCAAGGCCTATATTTATTTATTTTATTTACTAACTGACTTACTTTATTTTCATGTAATTTTATAAACTTTAAGGTCTTGTTAGAAATCTAAATTTATATACCTATATATAAAGTAATAAAATAAAATTAAGTAGGTATACCTACTTAGGTACAAACAATATTTTATTGATTAATATTTTTATTAGCTATGTATAATTGGTACCATCTTGATTTTCGTTAATAACAATTCTTGTCCTAAGAAAACTACACGGCCACACAGTTCATGAATCGAAATTTGTTTACTATTGGGACAATATTATTATGATTATTTATAGATAATGTGATATTAGTAATATTATATACATAATTTTTGGGGTTCCGTAGAAGTGCGGGGCCCAGTGCGGTCACACCGCTTACCCCTCCCCCCTTGGCCCGGCACTGATCTTTGTTAATGAAAAACGATTCTGAGTGGAGTTCGGTTATGCATGTTTTGAAAGTCCGTAATATTTATGATTTGAAAATAATATAATTCGTAAATTTAATGGTTGATAATGATGATTTGTCAACAATATATATGTCATATTATGGTAAAATAATTATATAGACATTATATATTTTCTTTAATATTATTTGTTGAATATTGTACCGGTTTTCCTGAGCTTTTCCCGTGTTTTTTCCCAGTTTTTCACATTTTCCGGGAAAAATCATAAAATGAATTCCCCAAGTTACCATGGAGATAAAATCCTTTCAAAAAATATGCTACACTTGAGACATCGATGCAAGATTTTTGATAGAAAACATAGCACAACATAACGAGGGGTAATTTGCAATTAAAATAGTCCGAGCGAGCGATGGCTAGAGTCTCTAGGTACATCAAATGCAAACAATATTTTTTCGAACTCGTATACCCTAGGAAAAAAATATTTCTATATTCAGCTGACAAACATAGTTTAGAGAATACAGTATTTAGTTATTTACATAAAATATAATATCAGAACTATAAAATGCTGTAATTTCGAAATTTTATCAGTTCGCTCAATTCTGACTTCACCATCGTTCTTAAATCTAAAAGTAGATTTCTTCCACGTAATCTTTTTCATAATTTTTAACGATTTCCGACAAAATTTGATATTAAAATTTCTTTATAAAAAAAAATACTTCATTATACTCAAATTTTCTTTATTGATCACAAAGTAAGACTCTTAATGAACCCCCTGTTAAATTTCCAAGCATTTCTATTAAGTTTAACAATTTTACCACAGAGTACTTACCAAATAAAAATTACGTACAAAACTTGCAAAATTAAAATGTCTATATCTAAATTTTTGAGCTATTTATAGCTCAAAAATAGCTTACATTTCTTTGGACATTTTACATTTTCTAGAAAAGGTAAATATAATTTTTTGGGCCGAATTTCTAGTCTCTACGAATATTTTTAACTGAATTACAAAAAATAATAAAAGCATTATTTTTGTAAATTTGCCGATTTTCTTACGTTTCAACTTGGTTTTTCACAGTTATGAAAACCGCTTGGAAATCAAAAAATGTCCTCCCAAAAGTACCATATGGACAACATTCCTTTTCAGAAAGCGTGCCGCGCGTATGTATCTAAGTAAGATTTCTGGTAGAATTTGTGCACCATTTTTTTGATGTTGCCAGCAGTTTTCATATTAACAGGGAAAAACCAAGATGAAACGTAAGAAAAACGAAAAATTTACGAAAATAATGCTTTTATTATTTTTAAATTTTGTAATTTGTTATTCAGTTGAAAACTGAGGATTCAAGGAGACTTGAAATTTGTTCAGATCTTCCAGAAATCTTACTCCGGTGTATCAAGTATAGCTTATTTTCTGAAAGGAAATTTTATCTCTTTGGTAACTTAGGGATGTCATTTTTTGATTTCCCCAGGAGTTTTCCCAATGAATTGAAAAAATCATGAAAATCGGAGAAATAATGGGAAAATGTACAACAAATTACATTAGTAAAATATTATGATTTTTTTTCTATAAATAAATTTTCTGCCAGCGATTCTAGTCCGATTTACAGTAATATCGTTTTTTCTAAAAGGAAATCTGACTCGAAAGTTACTTTAAATAAATCATTTTTCTATTTTTCCAAGAATTTCCTCAGCAAATGTGAAAAACTTGGAAAAACATGGGTAAACCGGGAAAATCGGTACAATATTAAACAAACATTATTAAAGAAAATATATAATGCCTATTTAATTATCTGACCATAATATGACATAATGAAATATATATTGTTGACAAAGCATCACTATCAACTGGACTGCCCTCAGAATCGGTTTTTCGTTAGCAATCGTTTATCTATGTTTACAGGTATATATTAAATTACCTATAACAGTGGCTGAACCCGTCTCCGTATCTTAGGATTTCATTTCCATATTTATTTACGAGTATTAACAATTTAAATTATTTTATTTTTACTTTATTATTTTATTAATAATAATCAATTAGCAAATGTAATTACAGCCTGCTGCAAAATTATAGTTACTTTTCTCCGAATTTTAAAAAATGTACGAGTTTAATGAAAATAAGAAGTAAGTACGTAAAAACTTTCAGAAAATTAAACTCTATTAAAAGGGTTATTTTTTAAAAATAATATAATTTTCCCATAATAAATGGGAAAAACTGGAAAATAGGTACAATAATAAACAATTATTATTTAAGAGAATATAAAATTATTTTACGATAATATGACACATACATTGTTGACAAAGCAACACTATTAACCGAACTTCGCTCAGAATCGTTTTTCGTTAGTAATGGTTAATCGTTGCGTATAGATATACATTAAATTTCTTCTTTACCTTACTAACTTCTCACTTACAACAGTAGTTCATCCGTTGTGCGAAATATTTGTCCATATATATTTTTTTTTATACATAAATCGAGTTGATTAAGTGTTCGTTAACTGTCTAAAAATTGAACGGCCATATTTTAACGTATTTTATTGTTAATTGATGAATACCAATAATTATAATATTTTAAACAGCTCGTAATTCGTGTATTATATTTAAACAATACAATAAAGCCATTTAAAATCCTACTTGTATCATAAAAAGTTGGTTTGGGTGTATAGATATATTTTATTATTTTTCATCCAAACTTCTTATCAGATTGATTTGAAATTTTGCATAGATGTAGTTTTAAAGAAATATTGACATATAGGTTACTTTCTTATCTTATTCAATCCCTAAAGGAGAGCTAACACAAAATTGTTGGTATTTTGAAAACGAATTATTTCTTTTGATGATTTATGGAATAACTTATTGATAAGAATCGGACAGGACCGCTAGTATTATACATTTGATTTAGATATTAATGCAAACTCTTATAAAAAAAAAAAAAAAATACTACATTAAACAATTTTTTTTTTACTGGTATATACGACTTGTAATGAATCTCCTACCAAATTTTCAAGCGTTTTTGTTAAATCTATTAATTTATCTATGAAGTACCTACCAAATAAAATAACGTGAAAAACTCTAACGTCTATAAATAGCTCAAATGTTTTAAAAGTTATACCACGTCTAGAAAATGTAAGTATAAATTTCAAAATTTAAAATAATAAATAAATTATTTTCGTAAAATTCCCCGTTATTTCTACGTTTTTTCTGTTATGCTCAAATATTGATAAAACTACAGAGACTAAAAAAACGAATAACTCACTCATGAACTAGATTAAAAACTAAATAAAAAAGTCGCTTGTCGTTTATCTATTAGTGCAATATTTTTGGTTTAAATATAAAAACATTTAACGCTCCGAATCAAAATGATATGTAATTGACACAAAAAAAAAAAGATTTTTATGTAGACAGCTTCATGTTTACAATTTTGAATTACACGATAACAGGAGAAAAAAGTGAAAAACAATGTTAATTATAATTTAGAATTATTAAGGAAACAATTTTTTGTATAAATACGGCATAGAGTTGAAATATACAAGCCCAATAATTAACAAAATATTGCCCAAAGGCTTTACGTGTGCATTTTGCTGAAATATTATAATGTTTACATTTTCTTAATCCCTTTTACCATCATAACATTATCTGTTTTCATCTTTGATCTTTATCGGAAGAACACTCAAATTCTTATAGTTTTGCTTCGTAGATTCTTTTAAGGAAGATTTATCGAAACAGATTTTTACAATGTTATTCTGATTTGTCTGCAGTTTTTTATTTATAAAACTGTCACCTTCATTATATACATCAATATTGTTTAAATAACGTATTTACATTATTGAATGTATAGTCAAAACGATAGTTTGATTATTTTTAGGCTCGTATCGGTCGTATCCCACAGGAATTATCGGATATGTTGTATTTACAATACACGTAAATAAGATTATAAGTATTTAGCATAAAGATAATATATGAAATGTGGTGATTATTTGGCAATCTGTTCTTCAGTCAGTCCATAAATTTCGTGTTTTATTATTTTGTAAATATGCCAAAAATTATGTCGTATTTTTCTCATTTTTTTAGTGCAATTTTTATTTTTTTTCAACGCATTTTTCGGTATTTTTTGGTGCAATATTGCAATCAATTTTACTATTCCTTAACTATTACAACATTCGTGCCCTAATAATTACAAATACCTATATTATTATTTTTATAATGTATACCGATGTGTTGTACTTATACAGTTTTTAAAACAGATACAACATTACTAAAATATTACAATATATTATTAATGTGAAACATTTTTAATTATTCAAAACACAAAGCAAGATTTTAAATTAATAAACAGGTTTTTCTACGTACTTCTTAAACTCTTACTTATTATACTCGGTCATGCATTTATAGGTTTAAGGTTAGGCCGCGCATGCGGTGGCACAGAGCGAGTTAACACTTCAGGTTATACAATTATATTTGAAAAAACGAAAGAAAACATCGATCACATCTTTTATATATTTTCGCCTAAGGGTTGCAAAATATCAACTACAATTCTATAATATTATGGGTAAACGAAAAAAATGTTTTGGATAAAAGCTCAACACCCCTCCCCCCAAACCTAGATGGTATAAGAAAACTACAATAAAGTTTTCGATTGAGACAAGATTTCTGGTAGAAAAGTTGTTACTGAGCTCAGAGTCTAAAATAAGTTCTGACGAGTGGTAGTGCTTCAAATAAATATTTATATAATTATAAAATAATAAAATTTCACTGGAAATTGTACACACCGGGTGTACAACTACATCCTGTGAAAAATTTCGTCCGTTTGATATTTGTGATTAAACATTTTTACTGGAAAAATAATTACATAACTTAAATAATAGTCAACTAATATAAATTAATACATAGTAGTATTTACTATTTATATTGTTTTAATATTTAAATTCAAACTATATTCTCGCTCTTCAAAAGATCATATTCATTGTAGGTTCGTGCTTTTGGCGTCAGTTTAAAACCTAACCTGACGTATTGGTGTTATATTTTTAAATATATGAATTAAAATGAAAAAATTGTATAGATGTTTTATTAAAATGCTTTTTTTTTAAAGCTATATTAAACTGTGAAGTTAAAATCAAATCTATATTACTACTATATATTTATTATATACTTAAATACGTTATCCACAAATAGAGCGATAACAGTCAGGGTTTTAAATGTTTTAATTACGTAGTTGAAATAGGTACAAGGTAGTTAAAATAAGTCAATATAAAATGTATAAATTTATATGAAATAAAATTGTCTTCTTGGTCAGTAAAATTATCCTTTAATTTTAATCGAACACAATATTGTAATATAACTAATGCCAACTAAAAACTGCGTATATATGTGGAGGTTAGGCCAACCTAACCAGGTAATCCATTTAAGTAGGTACACTCATCTCAGAAAATGTTAACTTTTTTCGGGATTTGTTTCCTCGTACATTTAAGAAACAACCAACTCTATAATTTTATTTTTATGTTATTTTATATCAAACCACTACCTACTTTTAATTTTCAAATGTATATGCAAACTAATTTAAAAATTCCATAAATCAATGGAGTATTAGTTAAAATAAATTTTAGTGTTGAAATTTTTGATTTCCGTAGACAAGATATTCCACTTTTAAGTTTAGGTTGGAGGAGAGTAATGGAGTATCATTTGTGTGACGTGTTAAAAATGTACCACTACTCTCCTTCAACCTAAATTTAGTATATACTTTAGTACTTGAAATGTGTACACAAACTGCGTAAAATAGATTTGAATCGTAATTTTGATTCTAAGTGTAGCGGAGAATGTATTGGTTTCACAAAATTATTTTTTTTTATGTAAACACTTTTTACCAGAAAGCTTACTGTAATGTAGCCCCTTTTCTGAAAGGAAATTTTCTTGGAGTAGTACTTTAAGGAGGTCATTTATCGATTTTCTCATGATTTTTTTAGTCAAATATGAAAAACCGAAAAGAATACGGAGGAAAAACAGAAAAATGTAAGAAATATATTAGTAAAATATTATAATTTTTATTTTCTACCAGCGATTTTGTTCCGATTTATAATAATAGACAATAATAGCACTTTTTTTAAAAGGAAATTTGATTGGGCAGGTACGTTAGAAGGCGTTACTTTTAGAAGTGGTTTCAGAAGATTTCTCAGTAAATGTGAAAAACCAGGAAAAGACATGGGAAAAACGGGAAAGCAGATCAATATAAAACAAACATTATTAAAGAAAATATATAATGCTTATTTAATTATTTTACTATAATATGACATGTATATTGTTGACAAAACATCACTATCAACCAAACTCCGCTTAGAATCGTTTTCAATAGTATAACATTATCAATTGTACATCATTTAAAACAACACATTTATGTATTTACTCGTAGTATTTATGTATGCGCCTATAATCTTATATCTAATATCTTGTAACTATATAGTATGTACAATGATTAATGTGGGAAAAACTTAGAGAAATTATATTTGTCAAAAATTGAGAGGCGTTCCCGAGAGCAAACTTAATCTAATTAAACTTTCTGTTTATCTATAACAGAGACAAGTCTTTCAACATGTTTTTCTCCCACCCAATAAGAGTATAAAAAATGTTATTTTAGTAGGTTTTTTGTAATAAACGGCTCCCAAAACCCTCCCCCCCAAAAAACATAAAATAAATAACCTATATATATATATATATATATATACAGGTTGATCAATCTATCGTAAACACTCATTATCTCGGAAAATATATTAATTTTTTTCGATATTCGTTTTATAGACAATTTTAGAAATAAGCAGCTCTGCAATTTTAAATTAATGTTATTTTTTGTCACCCTAATTTTTGGAGGTGAAACGAGTATCTACTTTTAATTTTTAAATGGCAACCTATATTAAAAATTCCATACATAGATGTAATAGTTAAAATAAAATTTGGTGTTTAAATTTTTAATTTCCGTCAGTCCGTTGACGACATATTATTATTACGGTACATTATTTAAACGCCGCACGCTGTCCGCCACACAAATGATACTCTACTCCCCCGACCAAAGCTTAAAAGTGAAATATGTCGTAAACGAATTGACGAAAATTGAAAATTATTTCTAAAAAAATAATTTATGTTTATTAAACCTTGCATAGTATTGTATATAAATATAAAATATAGGAGTCATAGAAAAAACTGAACATTGAAATACATAAACTTTGAGTTGGATTTTTGACTAGTAATAGAATTTTACAATCTTTTTTGGACTAACAAATTGATAGTGTCAATTAATTTAAATAAATTATGGAATATTCTTCAATAAATAATAATTAGAATAATATATATGGAAATATAAAATAATGTAAGTTTAAAAACATTAAATTTATTGAAGGATTATGAATTTATAAATAACGTAATATAGTATTTCATTTGTAACTGGTTTTCTCACATTTTAGATTCTGAATGGAGCGAAGAATTTTATGTGTTTACAAAAATTTTTATTTTTTATTTATTTTTTCATCTGAGCACAACTTTTCTACCAAAAGACTTGTTCAGGTTTTTAATTGTAAAATCCCTTTTCTGAAAGGAAATCGGTGTGGAGATACTTAAAAGAAGTGATTTTTCGATTTTCTCAGAAGTTTTCTCGTCAAATTTGAAAAACCGAAAACAACGTAGGAAACATGGGAAAATGTACAAAATATAATACTAAAATATTAAGATTTATTTTTTTTCCTATGCACAACTTTTCTACCTGCAATTTTGCTCCAACTTGCTCCAAAATTATAGCAATATTTCTAAAATAAAATTTCACTAGGAAAGTACTTTAGGGAGGTCATTTTTCGATTTTTCCAAGAGTTAACTCAGCAAATGTTGAAAACCGGGAAAAACATGGGAAAATCGGTACAATATTAAAAAAATATTATTAAAGAAAATATATAATGCCTGTTTAATTATTTTACCATAATATGATATATATTGTTGAAAAATCACCTCTATCAACTAAACTCCGCTCAGAATCGCTTTTTCGTTAGCCATGGTTTGTCGTTGCTTACAAGTATACATTAAATTATCTATATGAGTGGCTGCACTTGTTCTTATTATCTTAGGACAGCTTTTTTTAAATGGTATTATGTGAAAAATAAAAAAAATATGTTGTCCCTAAATAACCACCTATACTTCATAAACTTGGTTTAATAAAAAGTTTCAGTCTTGTAAGTTCAGTTTAAAATTATACAAAATATATATTATATAACTATACACCAACTACCAACTACTATATATTGGATTTGCTGTTTTCAAAAGGGGTCGTAAGTGATAGTTTTGGGGTTGCCAAATTTATAAAAAATATTTAAAATATCATAATATAATATTTTATTCATATTATAACGAAGTTCAAATAAATTATTTTAAAACGATGTTAGCCAAAAACTTACTTTGTTACAGTTATTTGTAACTTACAGTTCATTGAACTGCAGTTTGTTTAAAAGTCTTATTAAGGACTATAGAGTCTATCGGATAGACCAGTTCTTAACTTGTTTTCAATATAGAGCCCCGTTATCAAGATAACTGACTAGAAACCTAACCTCACCCTTCTTGAAAATTAACTATTTTTGTAAGTATACAGATCAGTATTCAAATTAAAATAAAAACTCTTATTTGAATAAGATAGTAATTCATATTTTATGCTACACCTCTTAACAAAAATATTTTACTTTACTATACAAAAAAGAATATTCCATTATACTTCTTCAGTATTACTTTAAGCCTAATGAGTAGATGCTAATTTTTCGATATCTGGTTTTAGTCTGTTAAAAGTTAAACGCAGATCACTTTTGTTGTCAATATACAATCAATACCTTTGTTTCGTCAAAAACTCAACAAAAACAATTCTCAATTTTTTTTTTTTGTTATAACTTTTTGCTATAACTTAACTTTCTCTCTCCCAAAACCTAACGAACCCCCGAAAGACCGAAATAGAAATATCGCCCCTGTTATAAAAACCGCTGGGGTATACTGTCGTACCCAATTTTATCAGCGAAATGACGACACGGATACTCAAACTTAACAGAAATTATTATGATCGGAGGATTTTTCATTAATGACCAGTTATAAAAATATTGTAAAATATAATTATTAATTATTAACTATAACTATTTCAATGTAAAAGCTTGAAAACTACCATCTCAGAAGATCGTGGATTGGACAAACGGATAAAAACAAATTATAACTTACATTTTACCTGTCTTTTCTAATATTAAACTTGTGTAAATAATTCTAACGACAATAAACAATAACTACTGAAAAATATAGGAAAGTTTCTTCCTGAGAACGTTTCAGGGAATTTCCAGGAGAGTCATCCCTAATCGTGACAATAATTAAAGCGTCTCCCGCAATTTGAATACTAAACTAAAATAGACGGATAAGAAAATTAACTTCACCTCCTCCTTCTTTAACTACTGACTTTATTATAAGTTTATATTTTAAGTCTGTTTTTTATATATTTACTTTTGCTTATTTGCATTGATTGATCAAAAAATAACTAATTTATACCAAATGTGTTTCAAGACTTCCTAACAATTAATTCTGTATATATGTTTTCATTTTACATATTTAGAGCTTTTTCATTATTAGAACATATTTTAGGATTTCGTATATTTCTTAGGTCATATTTTCAATTTATTTTTTTCAAGTATATTGAAGTATTTTTCTTTATAACTCGACAAATTAAGAATAACAAAATAATTGTTCAAGATTTATAAAATATATAACGTGCAGATGAGATGATAACTTTAGCACCCGAGTTTTCGATCATTTATTTTCACTCAAACGAATCAAATGGGTTGTTAGAATTTTTCCAATCTTATCACCGGTGCCAATTTTTGTTTTTTTTTTAGTATAATTGATGATTTTGCATATTTGATTTCCTGCTAATTTTCTTAATAATTGCAGTCTGATGTACTAAAACTACGTTTTGTAAATATTTATTTTATGCAAATAGATATACAATATGGATTTTTGGATTGAGTTCTTTTTGATAGATTTTAAAACGGAAAGTTATGTGTGTTCAACAAGTTTTGTTTTTTATATATCTACAGCTCCAGTCAATATGAATCAACTTTGACGATTTTTTCCTCTAATATAATATTAGGTATTTTTCATTATTAGAAGTACTCTTTTACCACAAACGACGATGATTATGTGTATTTGGTCGGAATTATTAGTATATAGTGTCGTCTATTATTTAGATAAATACGATTAAAAAAAAATATACGACGACTGCAGTTGCCAGCCACGTATTTTTTTGTTACCCTGTACACCCAACATTTTGCCTTATCTAATCTCCAGTTCCAAGGCCATCGTGAAATATGTTTGCCCGTCCACACGCGCGTTATGTACGTACAGTATATACATAATTATTTAATAATATTATAACAATCGTTATTACTTATTAGTAAGAAGTAATACGTTTTTACTTACTTATTACTTATAGCGCATATTATTATTAGTTTGTACAATTGTATACCAACGATGATGATCCCCTTACTTTCGATTTACATATTTTTAATAAATAAAGGGCTGATATTGCTCATCGGTTTATGTACAACTGTTCTAGAAGGGAAGTCAGAAGGGATGATATATATATATATATATATATATATATATAGTAATTTAATTTATATCTGTACGCAACAATAAATCATTACCAACAAAAGACGATTCCTAGTAAAGTATTATTAGTCGTGTTTTCCTTTGGTAAACCGGAAATCGACAACAATTGTATGAAAACTCGTTAGTTTTTCCCATTTATTAAGAAAACTTCAAAGAAAATTAACAAAAGACCTCTTCAATGTATCAACTAAATCAAAAACGGTACAAAAAAGTTTTCATAACATTTTTAATTAGCGATAGATTTCTAGAAGAAAAGTTGTTTAACCCCCACCCCCTCAAAAAAAAAAAAAAAATTAATTTTAAAACCAATGTACTCGATTCAGAATTTATTACCAATAGATATTCAAATTATATAATAATATTCTAATTTCTCGCTCATTTGAATCTAATACCTACCTATACTATTATTATTACGCGTTTGTCTATAAAATAATATACCTAAATGTACGTTTTCTTTCCGTTTGTGCACGCGTAGAACACGTTTCCCCTAACACCGAGGGTAGCTGATATAAAATATAGATACCGTACGGAGCAGTGACACCAGGAGGGGCGAATGTAGGACGCCGCTTTCCAATGTGCTCTCGCGTATTTGCGCGCCGCCTCCGGTATAAAATCTAATAATATTATTATTCTTATGCGTGTACCGTAGAACTCGTCGAACTCCACAAATTTCCTTTCGCCGACCGACGACGGCGGTATTCGTACCGTAGTTTTTTTTGTTTTTGGTCCGGGTCGGCGAATGACAAAGCACAGACAGCTGGCAAACGAAAAATGGAATGCTGCCGCAGGGGTTGGCGCACTATGAACGATAGTCTCCCGTAAAATCATGCAACTCTAATTTTTAGGGAAATTATGCTTGAAAGTGTTGAGACCCAACGTAGTGGACAGGAACTAAAACAGGAAAACATTTTTATTCGGGTGGAAGGGGAGAGAGAGGGGGTTTATAACGAAAAAACGTTGCACCATAGAACTAGCTAATATAGTATTATGTGTTTAAAGTGAAATTTTTTGAAATTTTAAGTTAAACCCTTAAATCCCTCTATATAGTGCTTGATCGTGTATATTATAGCAGTTTGAAGTTTAGGTGATATTCTAGTGACGTCACTTTACTTAGACATTTGTCAAAACCCTATGAATGCGAGAAAGTACGAGTTCAACCCAACCCTTGAAATTGAAATCCTACAATCAGAATACGATTAAAGCGCATAACATCGCTGGGATTTTGCCGTTTTAACAGATTGACAAACTCGGGTGATTATTCGCAGAGATCCTGTTGAAAAGATTACAGTCGGGGTATACGCAGCGGTGTGAGCTAACCACGCCTAACTGCAGTTTTTTGTACGTCGCGCGCGTTAAAAATGTGCGCGATCGGGATGTTATCATCGTTTTTCTCAACCTCCTCCTTCTCCTCCTCCGCGAGTTCGGCAGCTGGCAACGTTGCCAAACCGTGCGCGCAGCGTCACCCGGCTACGTGATACGGTTGGCCGGAAAACGTATCTGCCGCCGCCGCAATGTATTCGCCATCATTTACTATTATTGGTGAACCGAAAGACATCGAAATCAAATAAAAAGTAGGCATTTCGAAAACCAGTACTTAATACATGGCGTAGTCACGGCGTGGCCGCATTAGAATGGAAAAGAAAATTGGACGGATACTGATTTCCTGGCAACACATACACATACACATGACGTATATCGTATACCATATACGTATACGTATCACAATTTTAGTGTGCGCGCGCGCCCGATCTCTGAACAGCAATCCACCGTCGTCGGGTTCGACGACAAATTTGTCATAACATTGCATAGTCAGTGCGCCTAATAAAAACTGAGAACCAGCTCGCACATTGTGCATGCTCTCGACGGCGCGTAACATTTTTATAATAGAGGGCAAGGGGGAAAAAACAGGAACGTTTTTAAAAAATTACGGCGGCCGCGTACAGTTTGTCGGTGTTCCAACGCGTCAAGGCGGGTCCTTTCCCCTACCACCATCGCGCGCACGACGCGGTCTCGGTAGTACCACCACTACATCGGGCGCACTCCGCGCCCGCGCTCCCTTCGCGTGCACGCACGCACCGCAACCTCCGCCACCACCTCCGTAGCCGTAGTGCTCGTAGTAGTAGTAGTAGTAGTAGTAGTCGTCGTCGTCGTCGTCGTCGTCGTCGCCGCCGCCGCCGCCGCCCGTCGCACATACAACACAGTATTATATTATTATATACGTGCGTACGCGTTTCCCGTTCACGCCACACACGCACGCAGTACTCTCCCCCTGTGCGCGCGCCAAGTCGACCGTGTATGTGTGTGCCGTATTACAAGTGCGTGCGTGCGTATGCGCAGAACTTTTTTTTTCATACCATTCCCGACGTGGTTTTTCAACGGCTTAAGGATCGCCGGACACACTGCCGAAAGTTGCGAAACGGCCACTTCAAGTCCGCAACACAGTCAACACAATCACGTTGTCCGACCGTTCGTGTTATGTTTTTCGGCGACCACGGGGTTATGTCGTCATTCTCATCGTGAAACATCCCTCGCCGTCCCACCGCCGGCGTTCCGTGCGCCTTCGCGTCGTATGATTTCAACGCCCCGATGTCGTTACCGCCACTGCGGCCGTCGTGACACAGAGTGCACATCCGGAGAAAGGATAACCGGGACGGTGTTGTCGATCCGTCTTGTTCTCTCGGGCACACCCCCTCGGACACGACCCGCGCCCGCTACACCTACCCCTATCGATGCATAGTGTCATTTGATCTCGTTCTTTGAGTCGTCAACGTTGACGACAATCTTGTACACGCGTCCCAAATCGTTACTATTCACATTATTAATACCTAATAAAAATTGCTATATCGTTTCGGACCGTATACGACGGCTAATGCCATGATAACGGTGCGCAAAATAATATGCTGATAACGTCGTCGCCGCCGCCGCCGCCGTCCCGTTGCTGCCGCCGCCGCCGCTGCTACAACAATTATTGTTGTCGTCAGTGCAGCGGTCGCGCGGTCCGAAGTTGACACCCAGCCTAACGCCGCCCCGGATGTGACGAGGGGTTACATACAGGTAAAAAAAAACCGCTGTCAGTGTTTTAAGTTCTTGCACATTCCGTATTCCCGTCGTACTATCTACTGGTATGCGCTCGTTTATTATTTTTGTTTTTCTCAATGCCTACGTCGTAATGAATGTTTTATTATTGAGGTATTTAAATTTTTCCCCCCCGTTTTCTTGTTAACGTCGTTTAGCGCGCTCTCGCCTGCCGCCAGTCCGAGGTCCACGCGTTCGCCTCTCATGGTCGTCTCCTTGAAAATAAGTCCACAATTGCGCGGGCGCTTGCACTTTTTTTGCTCGTATATAACTGCGTGTATCCGCGCGTGAGTGTTTCTATCTGCTCGCGGATACTTGCACCCCGTAAAGTGTGTCTTCAGTAGACCTGTTCACGGTATATCGTGTGCAATATTATTATTCGTCGTCTAGTCTGGGGATTGATAATTATGTTAACTTGTTGCCGCGGATTGTCCACTTAGGCCGTTTAACCACTTGTTGACCGGGAAAAAAAATACCTCGTTAATCAGGGAATTGTCAACTGTGAGACAGTGACTCATTGTCAATAGCTAGAACTATAATATTATTATGATTATTGGTCACTCATCCGTTCATAGGCAGGAAGGCTCTATTGTAGTTGCTATTCGGTGGTAACTTATTTTCTGTTGAGTATTATCTTCCTTCGACTCTAGTTATTTAAAAACCATTACTTAACGACTTTTTTTTTCGAGTTCATATTATTTAATAATTATTAAAAGTTGATATCTTAGTTAGTTAATTTTATTTATTTTTAAAAATATGATACTGCGGGTGTGTGTATTCATAAAAAATGTGACTCATGGATATTATGTATTTAAAAGTTCAAAGTACCCAGTAGCACCAAATAATGTTAATGATATATACACATATTTAATAACTGTTCTAAGTATAGTAAATCATGTATACAATTACATTTGTACAACTTAGTATAATAAAACAAAATTTAGGTAGCGCTTAAATATATTTACTATTAAAAGTGAGGTGGTAACATTTTTTGGCGCAAATGATTTATTTTATGAATACATAGATACCTGTATAATTAAATACAGGGAAGGTGTTATGTTCTAATCCCCTTGTATGATAATAAACTGGTTATAAATTCTGATCTTCATTAATAATTGTTTTATGAATGCTATAATTGTTACAAAATACAACAAATGAATATATTTTGAATCAATTCAAATTCATTAAAATAACAAATAATAATACATCACTAACCAATGCCAAGGTGAACAGAGGGAAATGACGAGTACTTAACGTCTGGTTTCTGTATCTCCCTTTTTTAATGTTTTGTTGGTTTTAAGAATTCAATTTTTCATATTTTAATTTGTTCAATCTAGATACCTAAGCAATTATGTGAAGAATATCAATTGAGTAGGTTAGAATGCAGTAAATATTTACTTAAATTGACCTTTGAACAAATTTGAAATCATATTATTGAGGAATTAACATATTTAGGTACTTAACTACCTTAATAATAAATACATTTTTTTAATAGGTAAATTTTTTTTGTCAATTTTTAGTTTTATTTTTTTTCTATGTTTCAATTTCAGTTTCTGTTCCCATAAAACATCATTGTTTAAAATTTAAAGTTTCAGTGTTCTCTAAATGAAATCAATGAATTTTTTTTAGCCTCTGTAGTCCGTATATATATAATAATAATTAAAAAATAAAAACACCCTTTTGGTATTTTTTGTTTATTGCTATCTTATACCTAGTAGGTGTATGAGTTTATAATTGTTTTTCATTAGGTATTAACACTATAATAGTTGTATACATATTAATGTCTGTACAAAAGGTTTGCTCTCTCATCATTTATTATTTTATTACTAATTAGGATTTAATATTATATTTTATAATTTTGTTTAAAAAAAACCTCTGGTAGATATTCAGTATACATATCTAACACTTAATAGTGCCTATATTATTTATTTTTATTTTCATTTTATTCCACACAAAAATGTAATTAAATGGATTTATGTGTGTAGATTCATACTGTTTAATAATATATTCTTTTTGGATATTCAAATTAAATATTTAATAAATAATTATATTTATTATTTCTAAAAGGTAAATTTTTGTAACAGTCCCTTGTTCTTCCTGAGTACTTAACCAAGGTTAGGTTAGCTTAGGTGGAATACATAACTAAACAATGCCTAATAGCAATATTTTTATACCTAAATTATTAATGTATTTGAAAGTATAATCACAAATCACAGAGTTAATTATCTAATCAGTATTACTTGGGGTATTACTATGATTTATATTTAACAATTAATATTAATTTGTAGTAATAGGTATTTCTCTGGGTATTCAATGTATGTACATTGTACATATATATATATATATATATATATATATATATAATAAATTTGAATTATCATTACTATTCTTATTGATCTTCAAATTTATTTAGTGATGATAATGATAACAAGTTAATGATATGTAAGTTAATTAGAAATAAAGACTAATAGAGTTGTTTATGTAGGTAAATAAATGAAATGTCAAAATAAATTTACATTAAATGATTATGATACTTACTGATATTTTCAGGCATATTTTTTATTATACCTATTATTGATTTGTTTCTAATATTAAAAGTTCATTATTTTTATTTAACTACTTACATAATTCTTTTATTTACTTGAATAAATAAAATGGTGAATGCTCAGTTTCATTTCTTTTTTATGTATATTTAGTAAACAAATTGTATATGATTTAAAATTTTTTTTGTTTTAATAAATTAGATTATTATGAAGAAAAATAATTGACTTATATTTTTACACATATTGATTATTCTTGTTATTTTTTAACAACCATCATTGTTTGTCACTAATCGGAGCATAGTCATCATATTTTCTATATTTTTTCATAATATTTTTCAATACCTACTGTAATTACTAATAACAAACAATTGTGAATTAATATAAAATATTTTTTTAAATAAAATTGTATGTTATCTGTAGGTATTAATTCTATGTTGTTTATTTCATTCATATGGAAAATATTTTGGCTCATAATATATACCTATATACCTATATATTATGCATCTATGGGTATATTATTATCTAATACCTAGTAAAGTTTTAAATTGTTACTACCTATATCATTATTATTTTTCTATCTATGACAACAGTTAAAATATAAAATTGGAATAGAACTAAAATGTAAGTACGTACTAGGTATGCAGAAAAAATTAGGATTTAAGAGTACAAAATGTTTTGTACATATCACATTTTTCCTGGTTTATGTTAACGAAAATATGTGTAAATTACCCGTCAAAAATAATAAATATACTTACCTGCAGTATCCTTTGTTTAATTGAAAACTATACATTTGCCCAGGTAGATACTTAAAATATATGTTGTTATACTTTTGACAAAACATCAAAAATAAGTAAATATATAGTAATAAATAATTCTTGTATTTCTATACTCCGATACATACTTCTAAATTTGAGTTATTTTAGATTCTAAGTGGAGCGAGGAATGTATTGTGTTTAAGTTCAAAGATGTTTTTTTTTTTCTAGGTTTTAAAAAAGTTGAAAGATTAAAAATTAGGTTGTTATTAGAAACCGTTTTTATTTATTTTTGTTATTATTAAGTTTTCTTTATTTTAAATTTGTTTTAAACAATCATTGCTATCATGGAAACGCACATTGTTGTAATCATTTTACCATAATATGACAGAATATAATATATTATATTGTTGACAAAGCATCACTATTAACTGAACTTCGCTTCGAATCGTTTTTTCATTAGTAATGGTTTATAGTTGCTTACAGATATACATTAAATTCCTGTCTGTATCCTACTTTCCCAACTAACCACTTACAAAAGTAGCTGCACCCACGTGCGAAATATGTCCGTCCTTTTGTTTGATATTATGTTAATATTTTAGGTAAAAGTCATTTTTTCCAATAACCGCTATATTGTATCCATAAATAAAATATATATAATATGGCCGCGTTAAAACATCCCTATTCATGCATAATAAGTTGTATTATACCTACCTATTATTGTTTGATGCGATTCTATGTTTATAGATATAAAATAAAGTGTATAATAATAATATATAAGTAACAATTGGGATAATACTCGGGATAATATGTACAGAAAACGCGTATGATTACGTAACAATGTCCTTGGTAGACAGGTGCACTATAGATAGCTATAATATGTATAAGAACTCGGTTAGAAAAAAGGCCATTTGTGTGTGATTTTTTTAGAACAAAAGATAAAAAATCAATTATATTTCACAATGTGTTAAAATAATATTTTAATATGCTTAAATTTGATTATTTTGGTATAATGTAAAATTATTTCGTTTTGTTAAAATCGTCTCGTGAATAGTTCGTAAAACAAAATCGACAATTTTTTTTCACATTGTCGTCTTATCGAGATTTGAATTAAAGATAGTAGTTTTTAACACATTTTACGTCGATATAATAAAGCATCGTCTTGAATTTCACGACGCTTTACATTTTAATTTAGAATTTTATCAAAAAACAATATTTCCCAGTAGATTTAATTTTATCGAATTTTCAGATTCCAAGGGAATCAATTTTTCTGTTATAATACCTTATGACTTATATTATACTTTACTTCATTTCATTTTTGATTTAAAACGTATACATTTATTATGTTTAAACAACCTAAATTATTATTCAATTAAAATATATTATAATTTCAAGTCTTTAGTGTGGTAACTGTTTAATGTTATTATTTTTCTTCTACGCTCTCATACAAACAATAGTAACAACACCTATATAATAAAAATGTTGATTGTTGTTAAAGTATAATATTATCAAACATAGAAAGATAAAACACTTTTACATGGATAGTGTTTTGGAAATATCGCATGTTAACTAGTATTATGAGGCCATCTGATCACAAGACACAAATGTATAAAAATAAAATAATAGTCACCTCTCGTTGTTAATTTTTCAGCCTTTAAAACATCGAGTGTTTTGCTTTGCGGCGCTTTGGACATTTTCATGAATTTGATAATACGGATAACGAGTAGATATATTTAAAAATGTTACATGTTATGTAACGAAAGGACACTAGGTGAAGACCAAAATTTCATTGGAAAGATTGCATTTTAAGCAACTCATAGTGAATAGAAAAGATTTTGAGAAGCTTTGTCAGCATGGCTTCTATTGCCTTGAAAAAAAAAATTGTTTCTTTAAATTTATAAAGGTATTTCATTTTTTTATATTGACAGAAAACATACACAAATGTTCAAATGACACAATATCAATCAGAATATATACATTACAATAGAATTTTATATTCTGAGTGTAAATAATATGAGTACTAGGTATATTACCTGCAGGGGTGGATACAAAGCTCAATTTTGGGGTGGAGGCAAATGTGAAAATATAATGTTAAAAATAGTAAAGTGATAAAAGACCTTGTGAACCAAAACATACTACTCCACTATGTTATTTAAAGGGCAAATGACGTCGTTTCTACCCCCCCCCCCTTGGATCTGTCCCTGATTACTTATACTTGTATAAGTATAGAAGTATAATACTTCTATTTCTTATTATTTAGTTTTATACATATGATATAGAGCCAAGTTTTAAATAAGAATAAGGAATATATTTTAGTTTGATATATTTACCTAATATCTATAGCCTATAACCCTATACTACAATATTATTAAAATGTATAATCTTATGTTGTTTGTAGTTAAGGGGTACATAACGTTTTTTATCTTACTTATTTCAGTTTGTTGTCAAGTTAGTTTTTCATTTATTTTTTGGGTTTATAGTATATTTTATTTATCTTACGCGAAAGCTGCTGGTAATGAAACTCGTTAACGAATGAATGTAAATTTGAACGATAAAAAATCGTAGTTTAACAAAAAAAGCAGTTTAAACTTGACGAAAATTAAATGAAAAAGACTCATCGCTCTTTATAAAACAAAACTTTAAATACTTTAATTTTCATAATAAACGTGATACCTAATGTACTTAACATATTTTTAATTTAATAATATAGGAAGGTACTCATATTAATTATTATTAATTTATTGTAATTAAAACTGTATAAACATTTTTAATATATTTTATTGTTTCTTAAAAAAAAAGTATTTTGACGAATACGTTGCGGGCAAAATTAAGTTTTACAGCAAAATCACATGTATAACTAAACACGATGATTTAAAAGATGACGTTTTCTGATCGTGATTATAAACAATGTTTGGAAATATTTTTATTAGGTTAGGATTGTGAATAGCGTTATCGAAAATTAATCCTCGGCCATAGGTTTGTTAAAAACATAATATTTTCTTAACAGAATTCCGTTACGGGTCAATGCTCTCCAATATTATCAAAATTGGAAACGCCAACTATTCTGGTTTCACGGATAGTATCTACTGTAGTATATTCTACTGCTATATTTATGCATTTAATTGATAACGACGACGGACGAATGTCGATATGACTCTGTAGTAGTTTTCTCGAAAAATCTACCGACGCTATACGATATACCTATAGACAGTTGTTGAAGGGATTTCGAGCCTCTTAAGTCTTATTTAAGGTAAAATTATCCGTCCCCTTAAGTTTAATTCTTTGAAATCTAGGGGGATGGTTTAGTTATTGTCATCAATAGCGCAACCAGGGGAATATTTTGGGTGTCTAGACACCTTCTCCGTTCGTGTTTAGTATACATTTATTAAACCTTGTTAAAAGCTCAGTTAGAAGCTTATTTTGTTTAAGTACGAAATCAAGTGACATCCTCTTTTCAAGGTTAAGATAATTCCTGAACGCGATGGTTTCAACCAATAGTTGTCTATCTTTATTACTTAGACCAGTGGTTTTTGACCTTTATCGTTTAAGCGCCCCTTCATCGAGATAACTGACTGCTAACACCCCTTCACGCAGAACTACAGGCTTGTTATGGCCTTATTAGACTTTTACTTATTTTTAGTTATTGAACTTCATACGAGTATTTATGATATATAATAGGAATTTTTTACTGATAATTTTTTTTGTATTATTGAAATCTTGGCCAACTGTAAATCACAGCCCTAAATCCGGTACTGTATATACCTATTCTGATTTCACGTGCTATAATACTCGTTACTAAATGCTGGTACTTTTTTAGTTTTTATTCATTCTGTATTTAAAAGCTCACCGTCTGTCCTATGTCCCCTTGAAGGACTGAAATAGCCCCCCCCCCAAGGGCGGTACTGCCCACGTTAAGAACCACTGACTTAGACGATTGCATTGTCTTACCATATCAAATAATGTAAACAATTCTTCCCCGAGTGAAAATAAAAGTTGTTTGGTATATTAGGAATAACCTATCCATATTCATTTATTATCGATATGGATGTATATAAACCTAACATAATACAGTGAAACCTCTGAATAGCGGACACTCTCGGTCGCCGAAATTTTGTCCGCTATTTATAGGATAACATGTGTGTGTGAAAATGTTCCCGTCCCCGAAAAAACGTCCGCTATTTAGAGGTGTCCGTTAAGGGAGGTTTCACTGTATTTCTAAATAAAAACTTCGAATCGTTATTGTTGTATTATGTACCGGGTGATCCATTGTGAGTACATTCATTATTTCAGAAAGTATTAACGTTTTTCAACAATTTTGTTCTCGATAATTAAAGTAAAAAGAACCTCTAAAATATTACATTGTTATTATTTTTGGGGGTGAAACAACTACCTACTTTTGATTTTAAAAATACAACCTATATTACAAATTCCATAAATAGATGAAGTATTGGTTAAAACAAATTTTTCTGTTGAAATTTTTGATTTTCGTCAATCCATTGACGAAATATTCCACCTTTAAGTTTGGGTCGGATGAGAGTAATAATTCATTATTAAAACGCCATTTGTCTCCCTCTACCCAATTTTAAAAGTAGAATATCTCCTCTATAGGTTGACGGAAATCAAAATTTTCAACATCAAAATTTATTTTAATCAATATTTCCCATTGATTGGGAAAACTTCTAAAAAAATCAATAAATGATCTCATTCCCAGTACCTTCCCAGTGAGATTTACATTCAGAAAAAGTGCTATCATTGTAAATTGGAGCAAAATTTCTGGTAGAAAAATTGTCTGCAGAAAAAAAAATGGTAATATTTTACTAATATATTTCGTACATTTTCCCATTTTTTTTTTCCGGTTTTTCACATTTGATAAAAAAAACTCCTGAAAAAATCGAAAAATGACTTCTCTAAAGTACCACCTCAAGAAAATTTCCTTTCAGAAAAGGATCTACATCATATAGGCATTGGAGTAAGCTTTCTGATGGAATTTTTTTATACAGTATAAAAAAAAAAACATCTTTGTAAAACCAATACATTCTTCGCTACACTCAGAATCTAAAAATGAATATTAGATAATTGTTTCATTCGTTTTATGTTTATAATATACTATTAATAATAATAAAAATTGTAATTTATTTTGTAGCCGCAAATGTATCAACTGCAAAATGTTTAACTGAATTTCGCTTTTCGTTAGCAATAATTTATCGTTACATTATATACAGTTGGTATATATATAAAATAAATTAACTTCTATTCTAGAATCTCAAGTACCCACCTGTGACAGTAGCCTATCCATGGTGCGAAGTATGTCCAACTTTGTAATCAATATAACAAGCTTTTCCTTATAGTTTAGTGACATAATATATACATTTCAAGATTAAATTACCTACTAAATAAATTCTAATACCTTTACCCTGTTTCAAAAGAAAACATACCGGTTTCGCGACCAATTTTCGTTCGGCGGCGTGCATCCCCACCAAGTAGCACTGGTTACGACCATAGACATGTTAAGAAATGATATTACTTTTGTCTGTTTCTTTTGAAACAGAGTATAGTTGTATTTTTAGAGGATTATTACTAGAGTCCGAATACACTAAAAATCACCGAAA
Source organism: Cinara cedri (assembly GCA_902439185.1). Classification (NCBI taxonomy): domain Eukaryota; kingdom Metazoa; phylum Arthropoda; class Insecta; order Hemiptera; family Aphididae; genus Cinara; species Cinara cedri. The sequence goes on from CABPRJ010001922.1 coordinate 441,846, forward strand.
AATAATCTTTAAAAAAAACTAAATATGACCTATAAATTTTAGATTCTAAATGGTGAGAAATGTATGGGTTTTACAATGATGTTTATTTTTTTTTTATGGACAACTTACTTACAACTAACTTTACAACGATAGCACTTTTTTTGAAAGGAAATAGGACTGGGGAGGTACTTAAGGTAGGTAATTTTTTTGATTTTCCCAGTAGTTTTTCCAATAAATAGGAAAAATACGAGAAGAACGAAAAAATAGGTACAATATTAAACAAATATTATTAAAGAAAATATTTAATACATGTATAATTATTTTATCATAATATGACAAATATATGTTGAAAAAGCAACTCACTATTAACTGAACTCGGCTCAGAATCGTGTTTTTGTCAACAATGGTTATTCTTTGCTTACAGATATATATTAAATTCCCGTCTATATCCTACCTTCCAACTTCCCACTTAAAACAGTGGATCATTGGCTACACCCGTTCTCATTATTCTAGGTCAGATTTTTAAATTTATTAAATTTTTGGGTAATTTATGATATTTGTATTCTATTAAAAAAAAAAAAAACGGAAAATTGAAAAATTTGACTCATGACTGTGACTAGTAACTATAGTATTGACTGAGGGACTATATTTGATTAATTAATTCATTGAAAAACCAGAAAAGCGTGGATAATATATTGAATTTAAATTATTAAGTGGTATCATTGATTGAATATACCAAGTATATTTAATCGATGGTCGTGTTATGTACAAATTCTGTCTTAAATTACACTCGTATATTGCACAAATCTGCAGTAAACCGAAAAAATATTGAAAAAAACAAAAACAGGCAAAATAAAAATTTCACCTTTGAAGTCTCTATTGCATGAATCAAATTATGTACTTGGAAAGCATTGTCTAATATCATTCAAAAAAGATTAATTTTACATTGTTATCCTAATTGTTTTTGAACTCGTATTATAGGACAATGAATCGAAATTGGGGCTTTTTCTTATTTAGTAAATCGGTCGAAGATTTATCTATTTATTATAACAAACACACGTGATATCTTTTATCCAAAGGCTAGATAATTTGTATTTGTCTTCGTCAGCCAAACGATTCCAGTAAGTCAGATTATTGCCACGGGCGCACATAAAATTATTTTACAAGATGTAGGTCACGTGTAAAACACGTGATTCACGTTTGTCTGTTGCCGACGCTGAAGACTACACAGTATAAATTATTATTATTATAAATACCCAGTACACACGCGTCATAATAATTTCAATCGTATTTATTGGAAATGGCCTTTCAGACATAGTGGATGGTATCTATAAGTTGAAAGTATTAATAACGCGATGCAATAATAATATTATGTAGGGTGTAAAAGCATAATATTTTAGATTATTTGGTGTTGGAGTAGTCATTGGCATGCCCAGAAATTTTTAGTGGGACGTAATAGTAAATAATAATCACGATCCATAAATAAATCGTAGAATCTTCTTTTGTTTTACTCTATATCTTTTCGAATCCAAAAAAAGCTAATTTTTTTTTTGTTCAATAAATCAGGCTTTTTTCGAACCCTGAATCATGTTTTAAACGGATCTCAAATTCAATGAGGAAATATAACCCCTAACTTTACCCCCTTCTGCACACGCCACTAAGATTTGTACAGTATTTTATAATACTGTTCTGTACCAATGCTCTACAATTAGAGTATTAAATCAATTCTCTAGTACTTTATTATGATAGAAGGTTTTTTACACGCTCTTGACCAAAATGTTTAATCCATTCCAACACGTAGGTGTAAATCCAAGAGTCATGGCTAGTGTTGAGTAGTTATCTCGGAAAGTATTAACTTTTTCCGGAATTTGTTTTCTTTAATATTTAAGAAACAAGTTGTTCTACAATTTTATATTTTTTGTTATTTTTTGTCACCCTTATTTTTAGGTGTAAAACCACTATCTACATTCGATTTTCAAATGGCAACCTATATTAAAAAGTTCATAAATAGATATAGTATTAGTTTAAATACATTTTGGTGTTGAAATTGTTTATTTCCATCAATCCGTTGACGAGATATTCTACTTTTAAATTTGGGTTGGGGGAGAGTAATGAAGTATCATTTATGTGGTGATACGGCGCGCGGGGTGTTAATAATGCACCACCACTCTCCCCCAACCCAAATTTAAAAGTAGAATATCTCGTCAACGGATTGATGGAAATAAACAATTTCAACACCAAAATGTATTTAAACTAATACTTCATCTAATTATGGACTTTTTAATATAGGTTGCCTTTTGAATATCGAATATAGGTAGTGGTTTTACACCTAAAAATAAGGGTGACAAAAAATAACATAAATATAAAATTGTAGAGCAGCTTGTTTCTTAAATGTTCTTGAAATCCCAAAAATAGGTCCTTCGATAGTTTCTCCTGTCCACACAGCCTGCGTATAAAGCGAACAAAGTGTTTTCCGGGTAAGGTTTTGGATCTATTTGTGTTAGGTGTTATTTTCAGTGATTTTTCAATAACAAGAAGGGAACATACGAAAAAATGTGAATATTTACATTACGCGCCCATTTCAGATGAAAATCAGTTTTTTTTTTTTATATATGATACAGAATTAAATTATCGTTGAGATTAAACACAGATTTGCTTTCACGGTCATAAACGCTAATAGAAAATTTACGTACGGGGTGCGTCACGGGAATAGGGCCAAAAATAAATGTGGTTTTTTTTTTCAACGCTGAATGAGAATAGGAAGATCTAGATAAGCTCTTTTAATCCGTCAGATAATGTCGTTTAGTTGTAACTATGGCGCGATGAAATGTAGTTCACCATGTGTTTGCGTACGACGCATTTGTATAAAAAACAATGAATCGAAAGTTCAGATGCAGCGTGTATTCAGACTTCATTTCAACGTCGGACGTTGTGGTTTTGTTCCCAATTTTAAAATAATAAATTTTGAGGTGGATCAATAGTTCTTAAAAAACGGGAAATGGAAGACCGATTAATTTTAAGAGCTTGAATGTCTTAAATGTTTGAATGTCTCTGGACGTGGAATATACTCGTACGTACGCAAACACAAGTGGATTGTCGCCTGTCGGTGAACGACACTCCACTACACCATAGTGACAACTAAACGGCATTATCTGACGGATCGAATGAGCTGAACCTAACCTTATCTTGCTAGCCTTCCTACTCCCATTCAGCGTTGAGAAAACCCGTCTTTTTGGCCCTATTCCCGTAATCTAACTTTATATGAAATGTACATTCGATTCCATATCTTTGAGTGTTGACTGAATAATACTATTATTTTTCTCTGGTTAATTTGGACAACGGTTCTATTTTAAATATAAAACATGTTATGTTTTAAAAAAATAATAATAACAAACCAAAAACAATATTTTGTTATAATAATGTATAATATATTGACTATGCACTAATCACAATTTAAATTTAATTTATCTTAATTGTGGGAGCTCATTAATAAGTGGTGACTGACTGATAGAGAATAAAGAAAAATACTGTAGCTGTTTTGTCACAAAAAATAAAAAAATAAATATAAATAGTTTTAATGATTAATACTAAAAAAAAGATGACACTGGAGATGGATGTGCCATTGTTGTAAGTGAGAACTTGCGAAGGTATAGGGAAATTTGAATATATATACAACAAAGACGCAAAGATGTGCCATTGTTGTAAGTGAGAACTTGCGAAGGTATAGGGAAATTTGAATATATATACAACAAAGACGCAAAGATTAATCATTGCTAACGAAAAACGATTCTGAGCAGAATTTGGTTATACGTGTTTTAAAAGGCCGTAATATTTACGATTTGAAAATAATACATTTCGCATATTTTACCTTTTTTCCTGGTTTTTCCCATTTATTATTTAAACCCCTGGGAAAATCAAAAAAATTACTTCATTAAAGTACCACTCCAGTACAATTTCCTTTCAGAAAAAGTACTTCACTTCAAAATCGGAGAAAACTTTTTAATAAAAAAGTTGTTCTAAGATTTAAAAAAAAAAAAGAAAAGAAAACATTGTAAAACCAATTTATTCCTTGCTACACTCAGAATTTAAAATTCATTGTGAATGTGTTGCATTCGTGTAGTTCTACATATTCTATACATGTAATAGCCGTCAAATCTAATAAACCGCTGTTATACCTTGTTCTTAATTTTTTATACAATTGAAACTATGTTATTATAAGCATACAGTTATCCGCTGATCCACTATAATTATAGCTGTATATGTATACCTATATGCATTTTTTTCCTAAGCAGGTATGATACTAAGCACACATAATAATAATTTGTAATAATAACCATCGAGCTTCATAAAATTGTCAAAGGGTGTAACTATGATACATAAATTCACGAATACAAATAAAATAGGTAAATTGTGTACCTCTGGTTAGTCGATTATGTTTATGTACTTACCCGAGTCCACCGGAAACGCAAAACGCTTGTGTAAGCGGCATTTAGAATACGTATTTACATACTCATCTAGTTAACCTCAAAATGTTAGCTTATAAAATCTCTACGGCGACGATATTGTTTTGGGCACCAGAATGTATAATATGTTAATTTAAATCTTTTCAATGTGAATTTATAATAATAATTCGGGTCTGTCATAGATACTTACTGCTTGGTACTCACTACTTTTGCGATTGATTTAAAACCCTTTATTTTATATCAGGGCCGCTCTTAGGAGTTGGGCTTGTCTAATTCCTCGCGCATTGTAAGAACCTCATACTCAACCGTTTTTTTTTTAACTATACATTGCAGAGAAAATAATACTATACAATATGTGATACCTTATAGAAACTTATCACAAATTTTAGAAATACACGGTTTGATTTTTAAAACATATCACAGAAAACTTGTGTAAGAAAAATGAAGTGTAAATAGAATTCAAACAAATTAAGCACTCTTAAAAAACATGTACATCAATATGAAACGGAGGATACTGGACGAAAAGAAGCAGACAAAAATTGTATTAGGAATATTTTGTTACTATAATTAAACAATTTTTTAATTAATGAACGAAAAATTAGCTTACCATTTAAATAAACTTGTTTTCCACATACATAAACTTGAATCGAATTGCCAAAGCACTGAACGGATTTACAGATATTACTGGCATATACTAATAGACAATAGTCTTACATAAATACATAGATTTCTTTTGATTTGTTTAAAGAGTTTAACATATTTTATTACACTTTAAATGAAAAGAAAAAATCCTTAGGAATGTGTTGATGTTTTGAATATGACTTGCAATTAATTTTCTAGTATTTCTATACTTTTGATAATTATGTTTACAATACCATATTTATAACTATAAGTATGATTCAACTCTCTGATTTATGATGACTCTGATTTATATATTTAAATATTTTGATAGAAGTTGAAAACTAGGAGGGTAATGATATTCTAGCCCGGACCTCTTAAGTCCTAAGAGCAGTCCGTTTTATACGAAAACTGATCATGTCTTATTAGCATTAGAAAATATTGGCGAAAATAATTAGTTTTCCGTTCAGTATTTTATTGAAATTGAATTGATCGTTGATTCCGTGCAATATGTTGGTAAAATCCTTAAGGAGACTTATGAATGGCGAAAAATATCATCATAGCTATTGCTGTGTAACATTATTATTCTCCTAATCCGAATTCGCAAAAATACTCACGGATTCCGTTCGAAAATTGGAAATTAAATAGTTTTATTTTTATATAGGTGAACACAATTATTTAATTTGTATCGTAATAATATGATAACACATAATCGGGCGTTTTGTGTTTTGCGTATAGGTGTCTACATACCTACCTACACATAAATAAAACCTGTAGTATATTCGACAACTCATTTTTTATGCTTTTTTTTATGTTTCAGATATACGTGTGTATTATCGGTTTTCGTCTAATCCGATCGAAATCGATAACGAGAATAATATGTTGGGAAATAGTTTCCAGCACCATCATCGGAACATGTCGTTTCCGCACGGCGGTAAGTACCTACCCGCGATGCGATTATAAATTTTATTTTTGACATTGTTAATAAACGATTATAATGGTATTGAAAGCGATGTTTTTTTATCTAGTATAATAGCGTGGTTTACACACGGAACGTGTATAATTATTTTCATCACGTCTATACCGATTATATATTTATAGGTGATACGAATTCTGAAAGTAGATTTAAAGTTTCGTTGAATGTAATATTCGTGATCGACTTTCACACATTTTTATTTCAAAGTTAATAATAATACCTATAATAAAAAAAAAAAAATTCATACAAATTATCAGAGAAGTTGATAACGTGTTAGACGAAGTCAGAAAATCACTGTTTTTTCGTTTATGTCGGCGTTACAGCCTTGAAATGTTGGTAATAAACCCAAACAAACCGTATAGCGTCGAATTAATGTACATATTACCTAAGCTCTCGAATTTAACCGATTTGACTGAAAATCAATTTAGTCTTTTTTAGAGCCTAGCTAATTATTTAGTGAAAATTATAACCGTATGAGAGATATAACGTATACGGATAAATTCATAAAGTAGCTTACACTACTTAATAATTTATAAAAAAGAAAAAACCAAGAAAAGATCTGTTGTAGTCATATAGGTTTGCATTCGTTTTTATAGTATGACCAACTGCGCCCGTAAATTAGCCACGGTAAATCGAATAAATGGCGACGTTCTCTCTCGTATTAGATTTTTAAAAAAAAAACTCGATGATGATAATAATAATAATAACATTTTAATAATATATAACCTAAAATTAAAATTTTTAAAAACTGTGTGTCATATACGATATTTCGTAGTGTTCTCGTAATAAATCGTTTTATTGTTCAATATGGGAAAATTGATTAGAAAAAAAAAATCTTTAGTGCATTATAGCCGGTCACTGGGGTTGTGTAAAAGTCACTGTCCAAGGTTGTATAACGATTGGGTAACTATTAATAGTTGGCGAATACAGCCCGCGTGCGGCTAACTTCCACAGAGAGTATACCGCGTGTAGTTCGACGCCGTGATATAAAAATACAATTTTCCTGTTAAAAAACTGTATCGTTTACTACGCATACGTTTTTATTCTAATAATATGTTAAGTATGTATTATTCGTATTGTACACTGAAGTTATTATGTAATTCAATATTATTGTATACAACATTTAAGTCCGTTAACATCAACTTTAGTGGACGTTGAGATCAGTTTGACAGACAATATTAATTATTTATTTTTTCCATAATATTTAAAATATATAAAGTTTAATGCCACTTATTTAAACGTTTTCCGTCAAACGCACACTATTGTTACTATTTTATATGGGTAGTAAAGACAAAAAATTTAACATCGAATCTTTTTAAACAATTAAATAATTTTAAATAATTTATTTAAAAGAAAATTTAAAATTTAAAATGGTTTTGGTTTGTTTTTTTTTTCGTTATTAAAAAAATTATTTTTTTCAAATATAATTTAGTTTTTTTACATCATATTATGATATTGTGTTTAGCATGATGTGCTTTGTATTTATTTTTATTTTTTATCAGTACACATAATGCAATATACCAAACAGAAGTGGTTGTTTTAGTCTGATCAGTAAAATAACTGATCTCTTGATATTAAAACCATTTATATGGTATTTATATTTAGTTGCATATCATTAATTAATTTGTGATCAAATTAATTACTATGAACAATTTGAATCAATTAGCACATTATACTAATGTTATCAATTATTATATTATTTATTCTCGAATCACCAGAACAATAAAATATGTTTTAATGTATTGCATGTTAATTTATCCTTTAATTTACTTAAGATCCAATTAATTTTTGACTGCTTTAAGCCCAAATGGCATCCTGCTGACTAAAGATAATTTAAACAATAAATTGTCAAAAAAATAAATTAGATGTTAAACATAAAGACCAAATATTTATTTTTACCTTTGTGTTTCAGGTTCTGTGATACATAACAACATGCCTCCAACCATTAGTAAAAATTTAGGGAGTGGTCGACTCAATGCTGTAGTGAACAAACTTCATTTACAAAAACAATGTCCAACAGTTAGTTCTTTTCCAGACATGATTTCTGAACAAAGTCATTTGTCTATATTACAAAATCTATTGAATCCTACTCAACTACCAAATTCAGAAAAAAAGAACTTACGTGCTCCACCAGCATTGTTTCCTCTCACTTCTGAAGTAACTATCCAACGTTATCCTGTTGTTCATACAATACAAGATCGACCACTTGATGTTTTCCAAAGACTTAAACGTCTTGGAACAGACATTGAAATGGAAGAAATACAAAATGAAACAACACTAAGCATCATACCAACTTGTACACAGTCTCAAAGTTCTTCTGTTTCGTGCATTCCAAAAAATAAATTTAATAATTTCAAAATTAACCCTCCAGATACCAGTCTTGTAATTTTGCCTAAAACCGATGTGTTCAATAATAGAAATATACCAGAGCCTTCTGTGGTACTTGAAGTGAAAGTAACACCTACACCAAGAACTCAAGATGTATTTTTTAATGGAAAAGCAGATCTTAAAAAATATGTGTTTTCAATTCATCATTCTCAAATTTGTATTACAAATAGTGGAAACAAATTGTATTCATGTAATGTATGTTCAGGTATATACCAAAGAAGAGGTGCTCTAAAGAAACATTATTTAAAGGCTCATATTAATTATCATTATTTAACACCTCGTGACTTACAAATTGCTGGCTTTAGAGGTGAAAGACTTGAAAGATTAGTAGATAAGTGGAAAAATGCAACAAACCAAATTGGTTACTACCATTGTCATAAATGTTGTATTTCCTTCAGAACCGTCCCAGAATTGCGTGCTCACGTGATGCACCATCCTTTACAACCTCATACTGTGAAAAAAATTCCCAATATTGTTACAAAAGTTTGTGAATTATGCCTATACTGTGATAAAAAAATTGAAAATGAAGATGACCGTAAAAGCCATTTGTCCAAAATGCATCCTCCAAAAAGAAGATGTCATGTATGTACATACTGTCAATTAAACTTTTTTGATTTATTCACATTACATACACACATGTGTAACACTCATGAAGATGTTTACTATGGTTGTGCCCATTGTAAAGAAAGATTTATTTCTAAAGAATTAGCTAAGAGTCATAAAAACATTTGTTTGAATAACTTATGTATAAAATTAGATTCTGATAACAATGTAAAAAAATTTGATTTCAAAGAAGAACCTCCTAAGGTTGAATTAATTGAATTAAAATTGAATGAAACCAATAGTATGGATGTTGAAAAAAAAGTACCATCTTTTGAAGAGCTTAAAAAAGAAGAATCAAAGAAAAAAGATGACCCAAAAAAAGAAGAAACAAAAAAAAAAGAAGAACCAAAAAAAAAAGAAGAATCGAAAAGGTATCCATTTTACTGCCCAGACTGTAAAAAAGGATTTACTCAGCAGCCAAATTTAGCACGACACATGAGTTTAGGTCATGGAAAAAAGTTAGAATACAAAAAATCTAAACAATTTTTACAAACTACCAATAAAGTAATTTTGTCCAAAAAACAAATAAAAACTCAAGAAAAGGAATTAAAAGATGAGATTCAAGATTTATCAGCAAAAGGAACTCAATATGTTTTCTTGAATAGCAAAAATGAACTTATTACCAAACAAGGTTCACTTTTTGATATCTCTTACATGAATCTTGAAATTCAAACTCGAATCAGACGAATGCTACCTGCCTTAATTCCTAATTCACCACTTAGTGAAGATGACACAAATTCATTAGAAGTTGACGCAGCTGCATCATATGGTTTTCCTAGTTCTCATGGTAAGTAAAACATATATAATTTGTTGCAATGAGTAGTGGGTAGAGAATTTATGAACCTATAGCTACAATATATTTGTTTTCCAATTCGATAGAAAAATTATAAAAATAAAATAAAATACGCAAAATAAATGTTTTTTTATAATCTGTGAATTGTGATTCTGTTTTGATTAAAACATTTTCTAAATAGATATTGAAAGAGAAAAACTTGAAGGATTTAGTGGAGAATGGTTATATCCGCGTAGTTATATTTGTTCTGCCTGTCCAGCGACATGTTCTAATATTTGGGACATTTATTATCATAAGTGGAATGTACATCCTAACGTACTTTGTCATCATTATGACATACCATTAGATCAGCTTCCATCTCAAAAATGGGTAATTTGAGAACTTATCTTTATATGGTAGTATGATGTTATTACTACAATAATGTGTATGATTAAATTTGTAGCGCCCTGAAAGAAACTTGAGCAGAGTAGGATTGTTGTCTGAATGTAATGAGCTACAAACCGAGATACCTCAATGCACAAAATGTGGTAAATTAGAAAATGACATTGCTCTGCTTCACAGGCATTTATTGGATTGTGGCGGTGATACAGAATGGCTCAAGACAATGATTCACACAACAAAATCTCCAAATAGTAAAAAATCTAGGTAAATTATATTTTTTATTTTACATATTTTTAAAATATTCTAATTGTAAAATTAAATATAAAAGAAAAAATTGGCGACCATTTAATTTTCGAAAACGTAAGAATGGCAGGGCAAGGCATGGTCTTAAACGAACTCCACCTACACCACCTTTACCTATTGTTAAAACTAAACCTGGTGATGGTAAGTTTTAAATTTATAATCAAGATAATAAATAGGTTTTAGTTATAGCACTAAAAAAGTTAATTTTTAATCGACTTTAAATTCATAGCTGAAAGTGTGAGTCGTATGATAGCTGATCTACCTCCTAAAAGAGTCACAAGACGATTAGTATTTGAGGCACCTAATGGGAATAGTCAAGCAACTATAAATAGTGTAAGTATAATGCTATTTGTAGAACAATTACATTATTATTATTTTTCGGTAACCACTAGGGTACTTGGTCTTTGAAGATAAGGTCGTTTCTATGTGATAACAGAATTATAATTAAATTATGAGATCTATTATCTTCACGACTGTGACTTTTAGATCATCTGGTCACACATTTCTGTATCTTCCCATTTCTTACATGGTCTTCTACGCGATCTCTTATTCTTTTCCAGAACCATGCGTGTAAATGTACTTTGCATCATGCGTATCTAACAATATTAATTACATCGTTACACTAATAACATTAATACCTCATAACTTAATTTTTGTCAAAATATCAAAATATTTGTGCTTACCTACTATTTTAGTGGTTATTTGCGTTATTCAATACCACTGACTAAGTCATATACAAGACTATAAACGATTATCATTGATCAGGAGGGGCGTGGAAACTGGCTACAAAAAGCTTTAGATAGAGTGGGGAGCTTAAAGCCACGTAATACATATTCTGCAAATGAGAATTTCCATTTATCAATTTTCATTCCTTTACACCTACCTACAATACGCTGCTGTAGGATTTAAAAATATTACGAGTTTATGATAAGCTCTTGAAAAATGGAAAATCCGATCACATATTAATTGGCCAACTAAATACTAAATACCCAAATATTAAATAAATGACTTTCAAAATTTTGATAATTTTTCCTATTATTCAAAAGCCAGGAGTTGAACCAAAATGTTTAGTAGGACGCAATTAGTTTGGAAGTTAAAGTCGTGTGAAATACTGATATTAGTGTCAGCACGCTATATTATAATACAGTACTAAACTATATATAAGTAATACATTATGACTATTAATTTCGACTTTCTACATTGGAGATAAAATAACCATCGATTTTTTTTTAATTTGCGTAATCGAAAAGTTTCCAGAAAAATGTCAGTGAATTGTAGTCTACCTAATGTGGTTTAGTCTACAAATTGAAGATTATTTTCGTTTAAGTTCCTACGAGCTCTTAAGATCCCTCAAATGAAACTATATAAATCTTTGTTATGTAATATAATTTCGTCGGCAACCTTTTCTGTAGGTATTTAGGTAACTTATAAAGTTTTAAAATTCATAGCAGATTAAAGCGTAACATGCAACTAAAGCCTAAATTCGATAAGGAACCTACTATTTATGCCTCATGCGCGACATTAAATATCTATAACTTCCAAACTAAATGTGTCCAACTAAAAATGTTTGCAGATATGTGATTGAACATTAAAAGTATTATCAATTTAAATTTATGCCCTGTAAATTAGATTTATTCTAATTTTACTTTTTAAAAACCTAGTATTTTTATATTTTTTTTTTTTCAAAATTAAAAATTATATCCAAAATACTAAATATTATCCATCCACTGAATCCATGAGTATAATCCTTAGAAATATTTACCACTAAATATTGGTTATTGCTGCTGGTTTTAAATAACTGTTAAATACAATTAATGTATAATATACTTATAAATTTACACGCTGCCTCTGAAACAAAAAGAATTCTGCGCGCTCAAAGGTATATTTAATTATAAAAATGTTGATTCTAAAGTTCTAACTTTTACTAACTCAATTATCTACATGTTTTAGGTTCCTATTGATACGAACAGCCGTAACCCGACTGTTTCAAGTTCAACAACATTTTGTAAGAAAATTAAAAAAATAGTGCCTCCAGTTATAAATGAAACAACTACGCTTATTTCTGATGCACCAGATTTCTTACGAAGTCTTAACATTGTGCGTGCTCCACTTAAACAAGCTGAGCAGGTTCTCCCATGTGGTAAGACTGAAACTGAAGTAATAATTGCTGCTATGAAAGAAACCTTAATGGCTTCCCCAGCACCAACTCCAGTTATTTTACCTAAGAAACGTAAAAGACAAATTTATGATTTAAAAGAATTGGCAGAAAAAATTGCAAAGCACGACCATAACGTGATTCTTGATCCAAAGGTTGAAGAAGCTAATGACAGTAAGTTGGAAAATGTTCCCATTCCTGTGGTGGTAAAAAAAAAAGGTAGAAAATTAATGAGTGAAATAGAGGTTGGATTGATAAAGCAAAACAGATTACGTAGAAAAAGAGAAATCCCTCCAAAAGTACCAGAAAAAGTCCTCCATAAGCCAAAGAAACCTAAAGTTGAAATTCAAGAAAAAAAAATTAAAAATGTCAAAGTGGATTCCACCTTAGCAAAAAAAACTAAGAATGATATTCAAAAAATTAAAAAATCTGCAAAAAAAACGCTTGATGAAAACTTTGTTTCTAAAATACAAACGCGTAATAGAAAGAAAAATTTTATAGAAGAATCTTTGTCGAAAGATAACCTTTCAGAAAAGAAGGGTAAAACAATTAATAATAATGAATCATCTAGTAGCTTTGTTGATATTGATTCTAGTCAAGAAATCCCTTTGTCTGAAATTCCTGTTAAGAAAAACATAGTTAAAGTGGTGAATCCTTTCAAGACAAAACCTAAAAACCGAAGAAACCCTGGTATCTTCTTTGGGTCGAGAAAACGAAGGCGTAATTTAAAGACTGAAAATAAAACTCAACTGCCTACATTGAGTAACGTCAGTGAAGATGTATCAGTACTCAAAATAATACCAAAATTAGAGTACTCAAATTCAAATCCACTGGTTTCTGAACCCATTAAAGAAAAAAAAGTTTTAGAAAACTATGATATTCAAAAATTAGAAGGCATTGTCAAAACTGAAATTTTAGTACAAGAAAAAACTCAAGAATCATTAAAGTCTTCTCAAAATGAACCTATAATATTGACAGTTAACGAAGAACATAAGGTCACTGCTCCGATTAGTATTGATACTACTGAACTAAAAGAACCTGAAGAAGTAGCGGAACCACGTTGGCACACACAATCTGATAATTTTTTTGATCTGCCTTCCACTGTTAGTTTAGGATCAATATTGAGCTCTGTTAATCAGGTCAGTACATTTCGCTTATATCTATGTATTTTATATATATATATAATATGCTAATGTTATTATTTTATTAAACAGATATTGGAAGGACCTGACTGTAATGTAGCCAGTACAGAAGTAAACGATTATTCATGGACAGAGCTACAACGTGCAATGGGGGCCACTGATGAAGAAATGGCTATATTACAAAATTTTGGCACTAACTCATCTAAAGACAGTGAAAACACTACTAATGAAAATCATACGGATCTATTAGACTTGGACTGCAGACAGGATACCAATTGCAATCAAGTAAATGTAATTGTTGCCATAAGTTTTATACTAGTTCAATAAAATAACCAATACAAATATTTATTATCTCAGGAAAAACCTAATAATCAAAACAATAGCGAAATGAACTTCAAATGCAAGGTGTGTGATCAATGTTATAAAGGCCTTGCAGCATTTCGTATACATTCACTCGATGTTCATAGTATTGAAGATCCAGAATTAGGTAAGTTACTGATGTTTAAAGAGAAAGAATGATTTGACTTTAAATACTTAACGAGATTGCCCCGAGTGTTTTTACAGTACTTTTGAACTTAAAAAAAATTATTAAAAATCATAAATTTAATGAAAATAAAAAATGTATACATCAAAATTGTCAGAAAATTAAACTCTATAAAATAACTATCATCAAATTTTTCAAAAATTAATTAATTGCATTATAAATATTTGTAGTCCTTATCCCTGTGAGTAATATAGACAAAAATAAAACTTTTTTTTATTTTGAATTTGTTTATCTTTATAATATCCGGATATATTACAATGGGTACATCTTCGTGGGACACCTGTAGTGCTATAGTAAAATATTTGATATTCCCCTCCTGAAAATGGTTTTAAGTAAGCTACCGAGTTTTAATTACTTATATACATTATATATTTTTACTTACAATATAAGTGAAATTTATCTCAATTATTATTTATTTGTTTTTCACAAAATGTGAAATTGTTTTTTAATTCATGTCTTTATTGGAGAAAGAAAAAGTTGTAAGTTAATTTCTGAACAAATATCTTAATGTTTCCAATAATTATGAATAATTGCTTTGCCATTTTTAAATAAATGTAATTATTTATAAGTGTCACCTAACTTGATTATTGGAAAAATTAGGAATTTATAAACTTTCCAAAACAATGAATTTAATTATATTAGATTAATATTCATACAAAGATTTATATTTTTTAGTTAATGTAATAAAGTCTGATTACTTACTTGAATGTTGGGTTTGCAAGCTCATAATGGATGGAGGAGCAGAAGAACTCGAAGAGCACATGGCAAAAGACCATGAATTTGATGATACTTCAAATAGGTGTGTACATTTTACCTATCCCATTGTATATGCCAGTACTTTAATTAATTGTGTCAATTTTAGTGAAAATGGAAAGGAGTTAAAAAATAAAATGGTTAGCAAGTTGGGTGAAATTTTAGACCAAGCCTTGAAAAATCTAATTTCTTCAACACAAAAACCGTAATAATTTTTAATTAATAATTTGGTTAGATTTTAAATTGTTCAACAATTTCCTTTAGGAGTGCTAACAAAACCTGGAGTGGTGGTGCAATAACATTGTTGGGTAAATTATGTGCCCTACGCAATAATGAAAAAGGCACAACTGTTTCGAATAGTATTGCCAATTCTGCACTTGCTAAGGACTTACGCAAAGTCATTGGACGTAATAGCAGTAATGGGTCCAATGCCAAAACTCAACCTAAAAAATTACAGTCTGCACATGCTATTCGACAAAACGCACGTTTAGCAGCATTGTCTGAAGCCGCTCAACGACTGACACCCATAATCGATTCTGAAGATTCGTCCAGCATTTACAAATGTCCTATTTGTAACATTGGGTAAGGGATATTACAATTAAAACAAAAAAAAATTATGTTTTATTCTGTAATAATTGTACTCTGATTTTAGGTTTGAGACTACAAGCACTAGAAATAAGCATATTAGTCGAGCACACAACAGTCCAAAGAAATCCAATCGCATTGAGACAGCTGTTCAATGTAAGCTATTATTTATAAAATGTTTTAAACTGTATAACCAGGCGTGTGGAATAGGCAATTTTACTACAGCTATACACATTGTTTTGATATTTTTATATAATTATTATACATCAATACATCATATTATATTATATGCTACTTGTGTGGGTGTCATTTTTTTTAAGTTATTGATATACAATAATTCAAACTCAATGATTATTATTATTGTATTAAGACAATTTTATAACTAAAAATAATAATAATAACAATAATCTGTTTTTCAGCCGATTTGTCTCTGCAGTCAACTGTACTTGAAGAAACGCCAGAACCTGTGACCAAAGTACGCCCCATGTTTTCACTAGGCGCAATGAACCGCAGAGGACTAAAAAAATTTAATAGCACATGCAGCGAAGAAGTTCGGGCACGTGCAAAACAAGCACTTCGTGATCTAGAAATTAAATCCAGATTAAAACATTATACATTTTCTGGTGATCAACCTTCACCCAACTGATTTGATCATTTGTTGCTGCCTTTCTGTTCACCTTGTTTAATAATTCCATTTTAACAGATTGCCAAACTGTGTTCAATTCACCTCTCATTTCTTATAAAATTATTGTTTAGTTAAATATATTATATAAAATATATATTATTGTAAATAATTTAAATAAATGACTACTTGTAACTGATTATTGTTCATATTATAATTCCTTATAAAGACATTTTGTTTTGTTGTTTTATTATGTTAATTGTATTTTTTTTTTCTTTTACTATTAAATATGCTTATCTTTTGTCTAGGCAATTTAGACTGACTAGTGATGTTCTATTTTATTTTTTTTTTTTTTACTTTTTAACGATTGTAAATTGTACCTATTATAAATTGAGTTTAGTTTGAACTTATTTCAATTCTATGCATCTAATTTATTTATGATTATTTGTTTGTTTTTATTTTCTTTCTAATCATTAACTTATTGTTTATTTATTATGCTAGTGATAAGGAATTATACATTTATATCTTAACTTTATTTGACTTAAATTTGTGTAACTGATGTGCCTTGCCTTTGTATTGCATTAGTAATTTTTTTTTTGGTTGACACATTTTCTTGTAACATATCATTTGATTAAGTAATTTTACTCTTCAAAACCAAGAATTGAGATTTATGTTCATAACTTTCCACTTATGGCTTTTGTATTTAAGCATGATTATGATAATGATGTATTTTAATAGGTAACTAAGTTATGTACAATTTGTATTGTCTAATTTTAAATAGTAATAGAAA
Source organism: Cinara cedri (assembly GCA_902439185.1). Taxonomy (NCBI): domain Eukaryota; kingdom Metazoa; phylum Arthropoda; class Insecta; order Hemiptera; family Aphididae; genus Cinara; species Cinara cedri. The sequence continues at coordinate 458,941 of CABPRJ010001922.1, forward strand.
AAAAAGTAATTGTTATTGTCTAGATAAATGTTATTAATCAGTGTACTCAATTTTAAATATATTATGTACAAGTTGTTCAAAAGTATAATATGTTATTATTTCCCATTCCTTATCTTAATTTCATATAGTTTATAATATATATATATATAAATATAATTAAATGAGTTGTCCTGTTGTTAATATCCCAATAAATATATAGATTTGTTAGATTTAAATCTGAACTTTTGGTTTTGTCAAACCCCATAATTTAAAATGTCAGATCTCTACATTACATCATATCCTATTAATACCTTTCATTAATATGGATATAATTTAAAGCTAGAAAAAAACTACAGTGTTTTTTTTACCAAAATTATATTTGCTCGGTTATTATTTTACCTTAATTAGTTTTTTTTTTTTGTAACTGTAAAGAGTTATCTGTTTTTATTTCTTTTGCTAGATACTCTTCTTAAACATTAGTTTGTGTTGTGTGTAATAATTTGTTAGTTGTGTTTATGTCAATAAGTATAAATTACAGGGTTAATTGAATATTGTATTTTAATATAACTATTCAACAAAAAAAAAATTATAATTTAAATAACTTTTAACATATTAATTACTACTATTTATTACTTTGTTACTTTTATATAGCAACTACTAACTTGATAAAGGTGTAGTATTTTAATTTATTTGTATAGGATAAGTATATAACCTGATAACTAAATTATCAAATTAAATATAATTTGTAACTTATCTATGCAATTAAAATTACTAAACTCTGAATAATTTGACTTGCCTTTGACATATAAACTATATTTGTATAATTTATAATGATTATTGTAATTAATTTCTATTCAACAAAGGAGGGTTTTTATGTAATTTATCAATGAGACCATTGAAATTTGGAAAAATTAGTAATAAACAGGCACTGATCAAAACATATGTCAAACGTTTATTAAGGGTTTTGTTCTGGAGCATAACTATGACCAAATAAATACCACGTCTTGTAACTTCACTCCCCATCAAGTGCTTCAATTCATCTGAATAATGTCAACAAATATAAATGCATTATTGTTTTAAAAATATTGTTAGTAAGTTGAATTACCTGAAACAGAAGACATAAGTGCACATTTGGCAGCAACAAGTGTTCTAAGCTGTACCTCCGTATCTCGAAATTGAACTTCTGAAGCACGTTCGCCTTCTGGCCATAATGAATTTCTACAAATGATGATTTAATAAACACTTTAGTAAAGAACATTAATAATTTTGATATTATATTTTACTTGATTGCATTTATTAACAGTGATACTCTATATGGATCAGTAACAGTCGCTACATAGTCTTTGAACCTTCTATTAACAATGTGACCGAATGAAGCTCTCACAATATGTTGTAATAACATGACAAATCGTTTCCTAAGCCATTGTTGTTGTTCATCAACTTCAAACACTTCGGTTAGTAACAATAACACAGCACGCATGGGCATATTGTCATCATCCTTTACAATCAATTAATTAGAAAAATAAACAACAAATTGAAATATATCTTTCATATTTGATTTACTCACTTCTTCCACTAAAGTTCTGTTAATAGGTTTGGAAGGACCGAGCACTTTGCTGATATTGTCCATTACCCCATCGACAGTGTTAAATATATTATCAGGCACTGTTTTCACAACATTTCCTACAGCTTTTAATGGAGTAAACAAAAGATTATCAACAGTCTTAACAAGCTGACCAGATAGTAATGCTTTTTTATCTTCAGGTCTCTGTTCGAGAAACTGTTCAACCATTGATTGTATCCCTGGATAAATAACTACAGTCGAAGATTTCAACAAATTATGTATAAACTGATTGAGCATCATCATTCGTTTTTCTAATACTCGTCTATCGGCATTATGAAATGTTTTTTTAGCCGGAAACGACAGTTTACCTAATTCTGGATACTAGAAAAATGATTACTTATATATTTTAACAATTTTAAATGTTAAAATTTGTTGTACCACATACCCTATCTTTTACTTTTTGGTAGAGATCATAAAAATCAGAGTATCGTTTATAAACATGCCAATTTTCTTCTTTCCCAGACATATAAACTCTAGTTATAGACACAGCATAAACACCAAATGTTTTACCACCCTCGTGTACTAGACCTAAACAATAAATATACGTCAGTTATAATAAACATCAATTTCTTGTGATTAACATTTAGTACCAACCAGTTTCAATAATATCTGCTGATAATATTGACCTTTCTTCTCCCGGTTGACTAGGACTTACGACTTTACCACCAGAAAGGAAATCACTTACTTTATCTGAAAATTCAGCAAATAATAGAAAACAAATTAATAGAAGAGGGTATACAATTAGTTATCTCACCTCCAGTTCCTTTTAAAAGCTGTTGAACTGCGTCCATAGGTATAAGAAAATCAGAAGCGGAAACTGCTGATTCAGGTTCATAAATTTCTTCTGAACCCAATGATTTCATTTCTAAATTAGTTATCAACCTTGAACAAGACTCATGTTTACCAAATCCAGACATGATTCCTTTTTCTGGCTAATCAAACATTTTAATAAGTTTTAAAAATATATATTTAAATTTGAATGTTGGCAGATAAGTTATAGCCATGTTTATTTATAAAAATTGGTGCAATGCTTTGTCACACATGAAATAGTATTTTTAGTGAACTTTTAAGTGCTTGTTTTCATTAATCAGGCAATAACACAATTTTTTTGATATAAATTATAGTTTTAATTTATTTTGTAAAAAAATGTGCACTGTATTGAATCAAAAAAATTAAATATTTTATTTATAAAGGAGATATTTTACAAAATATAAAATATTATATACACATTATTTTTATAAAAATAAATAATTAATTAAATATTTGCTTAATAAATACTATATAAATAACAGTAAAGATGTATACATATGGAAAAATGTCTTACTCTAATTTGAAGATTATATACATTTTTTTTTGTTAATTCAATTATTTAAGTGAAAAATAATTCTCCCTATGATTAACATAATGTTATTGTATGGTTGAGAACAACTATGTAGTATTTATAGTTCATTAATAAATGTATCTTCAATATGAGAAAAGCAACTAATAAAAATCAAATTGTATTTAATCTATTCAAATACCTTTAATAATGCCTTATATAATGCATGTTGAACATCATCAAACCATGTTTCAACTACAGTATCATTTTGAATTTTCTTGAACAAAGATTTTACTAACTCTTCTCCAAGTTCACCTTGAATATCAGGCTGATTAAAAATAATATATATTTTTTTAATATTAAATTATTTTTAATACAAATATAAATTTTACTTTTTGGTTAATAAACAAGGAATACAATTTTTTAGCTTCATCTCTAATGTGATCAACAGTTGCTAAATCAGATGATGAATATTCATTAGGATCTCCAATGACATTTTGCATTTGTTCATGTACAAATTGTTTCCAACCTAATTTTCAAAAGTCAATAGAGTTTAACTGATGAAATACATCAATTTCTATATTAAACTCACCATCAATATTTATATAAAATGATATAAGACTATCACAATTAATTGTTGTTAAATAATCAATAAAATATGGCAAAGCAGTTTTACTTTCTAGAATCCACTTTAAAGACAGTGAATCATTCTTAGGAGAGGAAGCAGAATGTTCAAATGATAATAATAAATCTAATAAAAAGGGGGAACATTTTAAATTAGATACAATACACAAAATATCTTTAAACTAAACAAAAATACTTTACCTAAAGATCTGTTAGACTGCTGAGGAATATTATTCACAATTGATTTAATTAAATTGGATAAGAATATAAGACTACTCAATTCTTGTTTTGCTCTGCTTTCTGATTCACCAGAATCTCTTGAACGCTAATAAATATTTATTGAGTATAGTGATTGTGAAATAATATTAACACTTTTTTTAATATACCAGATTCATTATTTCCTTATCGACTAAACTCTGAACAGCATTTAATTGTTGTGTTGATTTAGTAGATTTTAATACCGTAAGAAAAGTCTCATTGGTCACTGGATAGTCGCTGCACTAATTATATAACATAGATTGACAACATTAACTAATCGTCAAAATAAATCATTGGCAGTTGAATTATTTTGTCATGGGGGGAGACAAGGTTGCTATTTAACAATTATTATTTTTATATATAAATAAATAGGTAACATAAATATATTAAATATTGAAAGAAAAAAGATCATGGTAAGAAGGGGGGGGTAGTATATTTTATTTCCTTCCTACTATTTTACCACTCCTGACACAGATTATTTAACTATTTATTTACCAGCCATATAATTAATTGATTGACATAATCTGGATTACTTAGCATATTTATAGTTGTTAAAAATATTTTATTTGCTATTATTTCGCGTATTAAAACACGTATTGTTCGACAGTTGAAATCACATTCTGGAATAACATGGTATAAAAGAGCTTCAGATATATCTCTAAGCCATTCTGTAATAATAAAATAACACAATCAACAACATTAAATAAAATATTTTAAGAACGGTAAAAATAATTTTATAGCTTTACTCCTTTCATAGTTCTCGTCCAAACACACGTTTGCATGTGATGTACCTAATCGGTCATTGTCTTGTTCAAGTTGAAAAAATATAGCTTCAAAATCAATATCTTCTGAACTTTTAGTTACCATAGCTTTTAATGATTTTCTATAGATGTGAATATGTTTGGCCACTTCTTCTGATAAATGTGTACACACAAATTGTTGAAAATCTACCTGCTGTAATCGTTTAGCCATACACCTAACTAAATAGCTAGCAGATTTATGTAAGTGATCAGGGAAATCTTCATCATCACTTAATTTATCGTACCTAAAACAATTTATTATTAATTAATATAATGGATTACATAAATACAATTAACTAAAAGGTAATTAATTCTTACCAGGGATACACATAATCTCTTAAAATGTAGTCCATAATGTCTGATAACTGTTGATCTATATACTCATAACCACTGAAGATCTCATCATCTTCATTAGTTTCTTTTTTACATATCTGTCAAATATGATAAATATTCAATTAATGAATTGTTAACAAATTATTGATGCGGTAATTTACGGTTTTAGGATCAAATAAGCTGTAGACTTCATACTTGGAATCTTTTCTTAATAACTCTATATACTCATTTGCATTTTCTTCTACAGCAATATAACCAAAAACTAATATACTATAAAAGTGAACAGAAAAATATAGGTAACATTTTGTTCAAAGTCATACAGATGTAACGTTACCTGCAAAAAAATGCTATGACCACTGATATGAAAAGTGTAGTAATCCACAAACCAAAAGTTGTAATACATAAGAATGACAACAAGAGAATCCAACAGTTACAGAATATCATTGCTGAGTTTGTCTACATTAAACAGTTTCAATTCACAGACAATATGCAGATATTTCATTGAATAATTAACATTTTTAAAATGTTAGACTATCCAGATGATGTACAGTGAGCATTAGTTTTGATTTTGAATTAGGTACGAAAAATAATATTAATTTATAGGACCGTATTACTTTACACTATACGAAACCTTCAAAGAATCAAATAAGTACGTGTATAAGATACCTAAACGCAAGAGTTCGTATTACTAGTAAGTAGAATACTTAAAAAAATAAATAAAAACGAATGGATAATATAATACAATGTACCTCCATAAAATAGATTAAAATGTACTTTGGTATCAATTATGTCACAAAATAAAAGTACTATCATTGATTTCATAAAACTAATGGCATTATTTTTTTTTTTATAATTACATATAAATTACTAATATAGAGGCAAATAGTTGTATCGATGAACCTAGCACAGAATCTAGAAACTAATACTCAACGTCTCAACGGATGTTCGCTAGCAATATTTGATAAGAGAGTCCAGTGGTTCCCAAATTTGTATTAATGTTGCCTATTCAACTCCTATAATTATATTACTTCTAGTTAAATAAGTTGCTTAGCCAACACCTATAAATTAATTTTTTACCCATTTTAGATTCTGAGTAGAGCAAAGAAGCTTATAGTTTTACAAAGATGTTTGTTTGTTTATTTATTTATTTTTTTTTTAATCTGTTAACAACTTTTCTACAAGAAAACTTGTTCAGATTTCTAAGTGTAGCACCTTTTCTGAAAGGAAATCGGCTTGGGAGAAGTCCTTTAAGGAGGTAATTTTTCGATTTTTTCATAAAATTTGAAAAACCGAAGAAAAACGGGAAAATGTACTAAATATATTACTAAAAATTTATAACACTCAGTAGTAGTGAGATTTGAGGATACCGTAAGTTTTGTAATTTTTGAAAGCATTAATTGTGACCAATTATATTGTGTATATAAGGTTGTCACAAGATTGAATTAAAGTTCCCTAATTTTTTTATACAATTTTCAAAAAATTATCTATACTCAGCCTTAATAAAACAAAATATAATAATCAGAAATGTTTAACAAAATGTGTTAAAAAAATTAAAATTGAAAGAGAAAAATCGATATTATTTAGACAGTCCTTGTATATTGGTTTAAGATAGTAACTATTCGAAATTTATTTGGTCTAAAATTATTGCTTTTTAGTACTTGCTTTTTTTTTTATTAAAGTATCAAAAATGACCTCCGTGTATACTGCGCGGGACTATAACTCTCCCGGATCACGTCGGGATAATTTTGTGTTTTCCATAGATATAAAAAAATGGATAGGCCATCTATGCTTATCATACAGGAACGAACATGAAAATAAAAATTATAGAGCTTTTAACACAAATAGATAACAGTATAAGAGATGATAATTTATTTGTCAAAATCACAGTGTAAGATATACATCATAATCTTAAATCATAGTCAAAACAATTGATAAATGATAATAGAGTATAATAAATTTAATTAATTAATAATATAATATTAAACTAATAGCCAAATAAGCCAGAGATTAATACAAATAAAAGAATAATAACAGGTATAATATAATTTAATAATTTATATTCATTAACATTTTTTTATTATTATAAGAATTATAATCTCCAATATCTACGTCTTGCAATAATAGTCACAGAATATATCTTGTGAGTAGCATGAAAAGACCGGTTCTAACCCATGAGTATGATTATGAGTATGATTGCAAGGTGCAAGAATCCATGTGCAAGGATCCATGTGCAACTATTGTCCACCAAGTAGACGACCTATTTAGCCACGCCCCTTTAAGGTGCTATACTTTAACACGGCCGCCCGATTTGCCCATCTCTTCATCGACCATTTAAGCCACACCCACTTTAGTATCCCCTTCTTATCAGCAACATTAGTACCACACTGTTGTTACCAGCGACATCATTACCCTGTTCTTATCAGCGTCACATGGTTATACGTTTACCTTACATACTATTATATAGGTTATGATAACACTGTTACCATGGTTATATCCACTATTATTGTAACTGTTTACATGTTATATACCTACTTCTACTATTATCAACGATACATACGCTCTTAACACAAATTATACCTATTGTTATCACTATATAATAATACCGCGGTTATACATGTACCTAATGTTATTTGATTTTAACCGCCACCCGCCGCGTAAACACATACCCGCCACCGCGAAATCGGTTGTCAAAAGTCATTAGATACTAATAGACTCTTACATAATATTACTTTCTAATTTAGATCCACAGCCTTTAATAGCATTCTAAATACTTCGATCGCCTATAACGAGTAAGTGTTATATTTCTGTCGCCNTGCACAATAATACAATTCTGAGCATAATATTACCCTCTCTATATACTCGGTGACGGATATATAAGGCAGCTCTGTGCGTCCAACTATTTAGTACGCTTCTGAACTATATCGTATAAAGACCTACCCAGGCAGACTTTAGCGAATAGTTCAAGAACGAATTTTGGCTATACCTTTTTCGTTATTTTTTTTTTTGTCAACGTTTTAATTAACGAGTTAAATTTCCATGTATTCTTTGTTCGAAAGTGTTTACTTATAAAAGAAACATGATGCAACTCATTAAAATTGTGCATCACGAAGACAGAGTCGTCCTACCGACTATTGCCCCGCAAGCCAGACCATCGAATGACGAAGGTAAGATTTCTTTTATTATACACATAAGTATTAGTTTTAATTAGTTTTTTTCTTTCTGTTTCCCTGTAGGTAGGAAACGTAAGAAAACGTAAGAAAACTAGGATCGACTTAGTTAACACACCCGGATTCACCGAAATCGATACGTCTCACTCGAGGAAGATCGTATGGTACTATGCCAAAAATATCCGAAATTTCGAAAATTACAAAAAATTTCTCATTTCAATCAAACCCACACTAATTTTTCTTCTCAAGTCATTATCAGAAAACAATCAGATTAAATTTAATTTGAATCTGGAAGCTACCTATTATAAACCGCATGTTGAAAATTCCACCGAGAATAGAGCGTTCAAGACCTCAGCCAGGGAAATTTTCTTTGATAGTGAAATAAACGATATTGTAGGAGAAAAGTTTGCTAAATTATTAAAAGAAGAAGACATTTACCAAGGACGAGATAGTGGCTTTTCGTTACAGAGTATCGACGGTGTTTTATTAGGTGTATATAAATATACACCAATACACTAGTGTTAACTAAGTCGATCCTAGTTTTCTTCGTATTCGCGGCAATTTCCGTGTTCTTACGTTTCCTACCTACAGGGAAACAGAAAGAAAAAACTAATTAAACTAATACCTATGTGGAGGAGTATAATAAAAGAAATCTTACCTTCGTCATTCGATGGTCTGGCTTGCGGGGCAATAGTCGGTAGGACGACTCTGTCTTCGTGATGCACAATTTTAATGAGTTGCATCATGTTTCTTTTATAAGTAAACACTTTCGAACAAAGAATACATGGAAATTTAACTCGTTAATTAAAACGTTGACAAAAAAAAAAATAACGAAAAAGGTATAGCCAAAATTCGTTCTTGAACTATTCGCTAAAGTCTGCCTGGGTAGGTCTTTATACGATATAGTTCAGAAGCGTACTAAATAGTTGGACGCACAGAGCTGCCTTATATATCCGTCACCGAGTATATAGAGAGGGTAATATTATGCTCAGAATTGTATTATTGTGCAATAGTATATTAATATCTATATGTGATCTAATGACTTTTGGCGACAGAAATATAACACTTACTCGTTATAGGCGATCGAAGTATTTAGAATGCTATTAAAGGCTGTGGATCTAAATTAGAAAGTAATATTATGTAAGAGTCTATTAGTATCTAATGACTTTTGACAACCGATTTCGCGGTGGCGGGTATGTGTTTACGCGGCGGGTGGCGGTTAAAATCAAATAACATTAGGTACATGTATAACCGCGGTATTATTATATAGTGATAACAATAGGTATAATTTGTGTTAAGAGCGTATGTATCGTTGATAATAGTAGAAGTAGGTATATAACATGTAAACAGTTACAATAATAGTGGATATAACCATGGTAACAGTGTTATCATAACCTATATAATAGTATGTAAGGTAAACGTATAACCATGTGACGCTGATAAGAACAGGGTAATGATGTCGCTGGTAACAACAGTGTGGTACTAATGTTGCTGATAAGAAGGGGATACTAAAGTGGGTGTGGCTTAAATGGTCGATGAAGAGATGGGCAAATCGGGCGGCCGTGTTAAAGTATAGCACCTTAAAGGGGCGTGGCTAAATAGGTCGTCTACTTGGTGGACAATAGTTGCACATGGATCCTTGCACATGGATTCTTGCACCTTGCAATCATACTCATAATCATACTCATGGGTTAGAACCGGTCTTTTCATACTACTCTTGTGATAATTCCTCTGTCAGAGCGAAAGGCATTGATAAAAACCTTAGAACATGTACTATGGATACAGCTATTGATTAAATATTTGAAGCAAACATAATTAAGAGGAGTTGGGACAAATGCGCGTGCGTACAATTTATATCTTCACGGTCTTTTTTTTTTTTCCAATTAACCGACAGCAGTGGGAGATCAGTTTTTCACATTGCCACTCCACTACTGCCATTGTTTATTAATAAGTATTAATAAGTATTAATGTTTTGTAAAACCCTGTTTTTCCATTTTCGAGGCAAACTCATATTTTTAACTATGCTAATTAAAACTAAAGTGAGAGGCGAGCAGTAAGACCGCGTTACCTTCTAACATTATGCTAACTTAACATAACCTGTACATGACCTTGAATCAGTGGCTGGGTCCTATTGTGTGAAGACTGGTACCTAGGACTAGTGAGGCGCCTGCTCCTATGGCAGCTGATTATTTTCGTTATGCTCCTTACGGCTCAGTATATCCTCTACCATACGGAAGAAAGGTTGTGAACCGGGATAGGAGACTGCCTCGGTCTGATCGTTTAAAGCCCGGGATGAAATGTCTTCCGAGCCGCAGAGCAGGTTTTGAACGTCACTGGGAGTTATGTTTCTTCCGCCAACATACGTTCTGACGTCTTACCGGTAGAGTTATCAGTGAGGGCATACGAAGAGCGTGTGCTCGTCGGTGTCTTCAGGATGTCGGCAATATAAACACTCCGCGTCTGGGCTCGTCCCATTCAGCAGAAACAGTGCCTGAAGCACTCGTGACCTGTTAAAGCCTGCGTGACGTGAAAAGTTAAATCCTTAGGGCGTCTCAAGACCCATCTCCTCAGGTCCGGAAGAACCCTGCGAGTCCAAGCCGCCTTGGTCATGCGGTTCCACCTGTTGGACCTTGCATTGATGACGATGTTGCGGTCCATGCGTCGGATCTCATCCGAGGATTCGTTCCTGTCTGGGTCTTCGATCTCTGAGAGGATCCTTTTCCTCTCTAGGGCAAGGAGATTTCCTTGAGGCGTGCATGCTAGTAGCAAGGCGACGTCAGCTGATACGGTTCGGTACGCACGGGTGACTCCCGTAAACTATCTTAGAATGAATGCAGATACGTTTGGGAGGGGGGAGTTATTAGAAATAATAATAATGATAAATAATATTTTAGTTAGTGCTTAAAAAAGTAAAAAAGAATAAATAAAATTCGGCATTTTAAATTTATTATACAATTTTAAATAAACACAATCGACATAGACGTTCAAACCGCTTATCAATCACCTAGCATTGCACAAAATATTTCGGTCTCGACTGAAAACCGCAAGCTTGGTTTCAAACCATTGCGCAACTACTCAATCCATTTTCCCCCATACATGATCAAAATATTTGCACAAACATAGTGGTTGCGCAAATTGTTTGATTGTGGCCTTAATAGAAATCAGTCCCCTTAACATTAGTTAATAATGATGTCTTCAACTCGTAGTACGAGTTTATTATGCAGGAGCTCTATCCATAGTATATTATTATCTAAGATAAAAACAGTCTCTCTCTTCCTCATTCTAGCATATTTCCCTCTATTTTGTTGGTATAGCCATGACCTATCCATTCTTTAATATTTATGGTATTTTAAAAAATAATGTTCAAATTTGATACAAAATTATTATTAAGAATGTTAAGATAAGCAAATACTATACACTATCGTATATTATTATGGTACCCATATGGAATATTTCACAAACATTTAAATAATAAAATAAAAACAAAATTATTAAATGGTTAATACTCGTAAATAAATATATAAATAAATGCATCGCTTGGAGTATTATGAAATATATACTGTATGACCGGTTTCGAATTGAAAATTTAATCGTAAGGTAAAATCACAGCGTTAAAAAACAAAACGAGACACTGCATGTTTCGCGTTTCGTAATGTTCGTTCAGTTTTCAATTTACTGTTGTTTAGTACGTCGAGTTCGTGTTAACATACAGATTGTTCGTTCCTTTTTATTTAAATAAAAATTAATAGTGATAACGAAGATAAATTATCAATTTATAATGTATTGGTTTTGAATAACATATGCATTACGAATAACATTACGTAAACATATGTAACGCGAAACCATACGAAACGACACAACACAATACGAAACTATTTTTTCGTATTTAATGATTTCGTCAATTTACCGCCTCATTTGCGAAACAATTTTCACGAAAAAGTTTTTCATGTAACAACTATACACGAAATATTATTCACGAAATTAAACGAAAACGCGGAAACGCAAAACATAGTGTGAAGTGACATTAAAAGGCCAAAACATTGTTCCACTTGTTAAGACTAGTTAGTAATTTTAAATTTTATGACACAGCAAGCATACCCCGAAAAGTTTTTAAAATAGTTTGGTCATAGGTAATTGTAAATAATTGTAAATTGCGTGTCAATCATGGACTAGTAACGAATGAGTCAGCGGAGTGGTAGTGCTAACTGCTGATCATCAAATGTTTCCCTTTCAAAAGTACGAGGGTATCAAGCGTTATCTATAAACTAGGTATCCCAGAATAAGTAACGACACGTGACTGCGTGTTTTAACTACAGAACTAAGAAGAAACCGTGTACTTTTGAAAGGGTAACATTTGGTTACCATTTACCATGCAATTCTTTCTGAATCCGTGATTAACCAGGTGCGTCTCTGAGTGGAGAGCGATGCGGGCGATTGCCCCCCCTCCACCACCGAGAAAAGTGGACTTACATTGACATTTGGCATGGTCATTAGTCCAGAAGCGAACATCAGCACATTGCCGCGATTGTTTCGCCCCCACCATTTTGCCGTGTTGGATAGTTTCCGATGGCTTCTATTATTTTTACGATTCTTAGGGGAAAAATTTTTCTTTAACTATTTTTGTAAGTAAATTTTGAATTTTTCCTAAAAATTGTATAGGTTACCCTATTTCTAAATCAGGGACTGGAACCTTGATGATTATTGTGATTCTTGTTCCAGTTCGGTTTCTAGTAAAAAAAAAGCGGTTTCGGTTTTAATGCCGGTTCTAGAAAAACTAAAATTTCGATTTCGGAGTCTTTTAAGTTTTTAAAAAAAACTAGAATTTCGATTTAAAAAAAAAAAAACCATAATTAAGGTTTCAGTTTCTTTCAGTTCTTAAAAATAAAAACTTATTTTTGTCGGGAATTCCTATAACATTATCAGTTGTTACGTACAAAATATATTGAATGATTATTTTTACTACTACTGAAGTTCTGATACTATGTGTTATGTTAAATAACTCAATATTGTCAATTTAACATTATATCTATCGTAGTCTAGTGGAGATACACTGATACGTACCTGTTGCCATCCCAAAACACACCAGGTAGGTAACAGGAAAACAAATGCATTGTTTCAAAAAATAAAATTGAATGTTGTGTAGTTATAACTATTAAAATCAAATTTTAATGAAAATTATCAATATATTACGGCCCTACAAAACATGTATAACCGAACTACACACTGAATCGGTTTTCTTTATCATTGGTTTACTGTTGGTTACAAGTACCAATTAAGTAAATAATTTTATGTATCTCACCTTCGCCACTATCCACCTACAACAGTGGCCGCATTCCATCCTTAGTATCAGCTCATTTTTTAATTTTTCAAATAGTTTTTATAACTAGAAAAATTTAGGAAAATCTGGAAAGTTTTAATGGTTTCATTATTTAATTTAATAGTAGCTATGTTATTTAATGTAGAAATTTATATTTTATTAATTTTATGAATACTAAAAACTTAAATAAAAATTACCATCTATTTTTTCAACACAAGCTTTAATATTTATTTATTTATTTTAATAATACACATATTTTATAAAATCAATTAAAAGTGTAAGTTGGTAATATTGGTAATGTTTTTGGTAACAAAATAGGACAAAAGTCTAGTAATATATTATATTATAATGTATAGCCATCATTCAATCACAGTTGAGTGCTCTATTTGTATGTAAAATATAAATATCCTCTTATGTGAAAATCATGATACACTCAGGGTCACAAAAATCGCAAATCTTTAAAAATAAGTTTCCTCTGAACTAATACATTTATTACAAACAATATAGATATCAATTGAAAGTACAGTTAATGGCCTCATATCCGACAATAGTTTCAATTCATAAATAATAATTATATTCCGAATCCACGGGACATTAGAAAAATTTATAAATATACCTTTTCTCATCCATCTTATATTCTTGAGCTATAGAAATAGCAGTTTAAAGTGTTAAATGCGGGTCATTCACAACCTAAACATTTAAAAAATATACGTAAATACATTTTAAATAATTAGCTTCAAAAAATACTTATTAAAATGGATACCATTGCTGATGAAGCCGCTCAACTGGTGGCATCACTGGAATCAGGGATGCGAAATGTGATGTTGCACGGAAACTAAATTTGAGCCGTTTTGCCATTTGACAGGTTTTCTAATAGTTACAAGAGACTGGTAGCTTCATCTGGAGACGTGGATCAGCCTATTGTCTCGACGTTTTTGCGCAATAAATTTTCTAATGCTGTATAACTGCAAGAGTAACTTTATACTTAGTTTGCAGTACAACAGTAAGCACATCTACAGTTAGGAAAAGGTTATGAGAATACAAAATGTTGGCCCGCAGACTTGCTACAAGCCCGAAATTGACTGCACAGCACTGTGAGGAATAGTTACAATATTTGCCCATGAACATGTTAATTGGAACCTCAACTAATGGAGGACTGTGCTCTTTTCAGACAAAATGAGGGTGTGTCTATTCTGCAACGACAGACGAAAGAAAGTGTACTGAGAGCAGAGCGAATGGTTTGCACAAGACTGTATTGAGGAGATAGTGAAGTATGGAGGTATAGTTAAAATTAATTAGAAAAATAATTCACAATAGATGCGATTTTTATGACGTTGAATGTAATAAGAAAATTTGTTTCCATAGTATTTTACAAATTAAATTGAGAAGTATTAAGGTAGGTTAAGTTAGGTGATACATAACATATGGGCATCCTAATATTTTTTGTGGGAACTGAATCTATGAATAGGACCCTTGATTTAAATAATAGTACAACAAATTTAAAACAAATTATATATATTATACAATATATCAACCATACAATATTTCTTAAAAGCAATATATATTAAATTACTTCTAGATTATTATTTTTTTAAAAAATTATAATTGATTAGACAAAATATATATTTAATACCCTGTATACATTAAACTGTGATCAAGTATTTAAATAAAGAGATTTATTAGAATAAAATTGAATAAATAATAAATATTCCCAGATCATCAAATTATTTGTAAACTTTGAATAACAACAACAAAATATATTATCACTTTTTCCGGGAGCCATATGATTTTTCTTAACAGAAATTTGAAGAAGTTTTAAATATTCTTCAGCTACTGGTGAACATCAGAACTATCTAAAATACAAGTATAACATAAATAATTAGTAATTAATACCAAACAACTTTTTTGGAATATATTTTTAAAATAAAAATTGAACACGAATTGAAACTTATTATTTCGACTAACTAAATTAAATATATTACAATTTTTTACTTAGTGTATTAAGTAAAATACCAATTGGTTTTTCTAAATGATCATTTTTAGAATTTAGATCATCTGATGGTAGCACATCTTCCATCTCTTCAATTGTAGGACCTGATGCATCTGAATTTTGAATATCTGGATCTAAACAAATTGTATATAATAAAATA
Organism: Cinara cedri; assembly: GCA_902439185.1. Classification (NCBI taxonomy): domain Eukaryota; kingdom Metazoa; phylum Arthropoda; class Insecta; order Hemiptera; family Aphididae; genus Cinara; species Cinara cedri. Next base: position 474,511 of record CABPRJ010001922.1, read on the forward strand.
TAATTTAACAAAAAATTAATTATTATTGCATATCTTACTGGTAATTGAATTTGTTTGTTCAGAGTTTACATTTCCATTTGTATTCAAATCACCACATTTTAATGATAGTTGATCAGTAATTTCTTCAATAGTTTCAGAAGATGTTACATAACCGTTCTGTGTAATTGCTTTATTGTCATAACTTATTGCTAATTGAGGTCTGGGCTTTAGTGATGGATTCCATTGAGAACAATAAGCACATCTATACGCTAAAGGCAAATGTATGTCGGCATAGTACATAGCACAACAAACAAATATTACATTGTTTACATACATAAAACAACTTAATATTAACTTAACATATTTATGAAAGTAAAAATGTAAATTATTATTATTTATAACACCATAGAATTTCATACCTAAATAGTCAAATTCTTCTTTTCGAGCCATTCCATTATGAGAGCCACATGTTCTACATATTAAAGCATACCGATTTTGAGGTCCATCACCAAGAACAATATCAGCTAAACGATCAAATATAGTACGATCTCTTGGAAGTAATGGTCTTGGAAGAGCTAACCCTATAAAGAATTAGAACAAAGTTATGCTATTCAGAAAAAAAAAAAATGATATTGGGGACAGGTACGGCCACAATTATAGATAGATAGTTGGCGAGGTAGAATACATAGTGTTATTTATTATACCTATAACCAACGATAAACTATTGTTAACGAAAATACGATTCAGAGCAAAGTTCAGTTATAGATGTTTTAAAAGGCATAATATTTATTTCATGTTTATTACAAATGTTAGATAATCCAATCAGTTTTCATACATTTGATTACATTCTACATGCAGTCGCCGCATTGTTCATACCGTAATAAGTTTACCAAGCTCACCACATTTTTACATTTTAAGATGATGAATAATAGAGTGATTGTTAACCGAGTTTCTACTATATTATAATCTCAATTATAATATATAGCTGATGGAAACATTTAAAGCATAAAGAATTATGTATAAAGAAAATTACTTATTTTAAATTAATAATCAATAAATCAAGTATAAAAAACACACTATTGAAGTTTTATAAGTGTAATATTTTTTTCGCTTTTGTTTTGTTCTATTTCTGTACATATGAATGAATATATATATATATACAAATATACATATTTATTTTGCATATAATAAATGTAATATAATATATTACATACTTGGCTTAACTGCTGATGACATTATTGCTGATGGTGGTCCCATATTTGGTGCTCTGTTTATTTGTCTACCAGACAAAGCCAATTGTGGTCTATTATTTGGAGACGACAATGCTCTTTGATTAATCTAAATCCAAAATATTGATGCAATGAATATGATCAAAATTAAATACAAATTTACTTACAAAATTTTGAGAAGTCATGGATTGAAGTTGATAGGGAGCATATTTTTCTAAAATTTCTTTAGCTACTTTGAATGTTTCTTTTTCCATTACTTCATCAAGTATTTTTTTCTTTTCACTTCGTAATTCTATTAATTTTTTTTTATACGCGACTATTTTTCGATTATAATACCAAACATCAAATTTATAATAATAAAGAGCTCTGAAATAATAGATACATAATAATAATTGAGAGAAAAAAAATGATTTTAATTACATAACACTTAATAAATCTTACATTATAGGATATGCTGCAAAAACAGCTATTATATAATTGTTTTGAAATACTTTATAGGGAAGTATATTAAAATAATAAAGAATAGAAATTAGTCCATATAAAACCGCTGAATGGAATATAATTTTATAATAATTTATTGGTGAGGTATTTGATGTCATGTTTTCAATATAGATAATTTCCTGAAACAGTTTTTAACAAAAAAAAAAAAATAATAAAAAATATAAATTACCTACATTCTTACTTTAACTTACATCTTCTAATGATTCCAAAACTTCTTTAGTATCTTTTTTTTTCTGAAAAAACAATTAATTGTACTAATATTTTCATTAAAAATGTCAAGTATGAATTTTAAATTGTTTTCTTTGTTTTTTGTTATTTCTGTGCAATAATAAAGCTATTTTTAGATTTATGACTGCATTCTTTAAAACGCTAATATCAGCATCACATTAGAATATATGACCTTTGAATCATTCATTGGGTGAAAATATAAATTATGGATTTCCTACCCATAAAAGCAGTAGTATAATAAATAAAGGTATTGCATGTTTCAACCAAAATGGTACAAATAGAAAAATACCAAACTATTATGAACTTTTATTGAATTTAAACAAAAATGAAATTCTAACATGTTTTTATATTAAAGGTATCTAGTAGGTACCTACTTCCACGAGTGTGAAATAATAAAAATGTTTTGAAATAATCTCCATAGAAAAACTATAATTCTGTTTAATAAGTCCGAATAAAATTCAATAATGTGGACATTTAATTTTTCTTCAAAAACTTACTTTGAATCGAGCCAAAATACTGCCCATTGTTGGCACTATTTAATAATAACACTTTCTTGACATTGAACATAAAAATTTCGCTATAAATACGTCAAAACATCAACTGATGATAGTGGTCTGGTCGGTCAATTTATGGCTCTATAAATATACTTCATGAAACACACTGCGTGGTAATATTTATGGATAATAAGTTTTTAGAAAAATCAACGACCGCTGAGAATAATTGTAAATAGCAAACCTGTAAAATAATTAAACAGGACACGAAATTGAATGACGTTTATAGATTCGGAAATTGGAACCAAGCTTTATGAAACTGCAAAATGATAAGGGTAAAAAATGAATGATAACGATACGTCAATGTAAATAATTCAAAGACGTTTAAGTCTGATCGTGAATATATATATACTGTTACAGTTATTATTGAGTCTGATGACTGAATTACTGATATTCTGGGAAATCGGATAGGTTATCACATTTATGATATTATCAATGATTTTAATGGGAATTTTTGATTCTGAACCACGGTCCATAGTTGCATTTTGGTAATGAAATCCGTGTTCTTAATAACCGGACAGGGAATAGTGATGCATATGTTTCACTATCTAGCGGATTAATGTGTATAATTGTTATTTATTAAGCGGGGAACTCACTCTGCAGCTGTAACATTGTAAAACCCATAGCAAAACAATCATTTGTTATTCAGCCATGGTAAAACCAATACATTCATCTCCCCGCCTAAATCTAAAACATTGTTAAGTAATTTAACTTAAATGATACCTTACCTATCAAGCCATCAGTGCATTTTTTAAGGAATTTTCACTGAGTGACGAAAATATATTTTCTAAAAATAAATGGTCAATTAAATGTGTCTTATATTCACAGATGTTTTAGAATAAATTAGGACATTAGGTAGGTATTGAAACAAATACGGACATATTTTGCACGTGGGTGGGCCACTGTTGTAGGTGAGAAGTGGGAAAGATAAAGCCGATAGAGGGGAAATTTAATATATATCTATGTGTATAGATATACACAACGATTAACTATTGCTAACGAAAAACGATTTTGAGTGAAGTTCGGTTAATAATATTGCTTTATTAACAATATATATATATATATATATATATATGTCACATTATGGTAAAATAGTTACAATAATATATTATGCATTATACATTTTTATTAATAATATTTGTTTAATATTGTACCTATTTTCCTGTTTTTTATTAAAAAATGACCTCCTTAAAGTACCACTCCGGTCATATTTTCTTTCAGGAAAAGTGCTAGCCTTGTAAATCTGAGCAAAATTTCTGGTAGAAAAGCTGTTCACAGGAAAAAAAGTTTTTTTTTTATAATACCATTGATTTTATAATAGTCTATTCTATAACTAATGCTAATACTTACTTACATTTCGTATATTATCCCGGTTTTTCCCAATAATTATGAAAATCACGTAGATCAAATTTCCTTTCAAAAAACGTACTTCACTTGATACATCGGTATAAGATTTTTGGTACCTACAAACATTTGCACAACAAATTCAAGTGTGTTTTTCGATTAAAATAGTCCGAGGTATCGACGACTTGGGTCTCAAGGTGCATCAAGAATGCAGTTGTTCTCCCTGTTTAGGTAACAGGGGAAAAAATACAAAACAGTTTTTTAGGAACTCGGGTTTTGAATTTGCGATCTCTGGGACAATAATACATACGTACTACCACTATACTGTGACAGTTAATATAATTTTGATAATATTAAGTTATTTAACATAACATATAGGATTTATAATTTCCCCATATCAAAGCTTCAAATAACTTCATAATTTCGAAACTAAGTCAGTTCGTTAATTCTAAAAATTTAAAATATTCCTACATCCATCTTCAATATACAATTCTCACTATTTCCGATTCCTCTCTCTCTTCATAACATGCCTAAATCATCTGTCTATTTTCTTTCATTTTATGGACTATCAAAATCACACCTAAGTTACCTCTTTCTCATTACTCAACTCATCCGCCTAAGCATTATAATTTCAGCTACACTCATTCTGTACTCTATTTTTTTGTCTACCACCCAACATTCCAAACCATTTAACTTAGCTGGTTTCACCACTCTTGTAAATTTACCTTTAAATTTCAATTCTCTTGTCACATACCTGACACTTCTCTCTACTTTATCCAACCACCCCTACATTCCACATCTTCATGAAAGCCACCGTTTTTTATTATACAAAAAATCCTAGGTACGCATACCTATACAATTCTTAACCTCACCTGTATGGTAGGTATGTTACTACTTAATGTTGTCAACTGTCTTGTCCTCTTCCTCCAAAATCATACTCTGTTTTAATTTTACTTGTCCTTAGTGCTTTTTCTTCTCTCCATTCCTCAAGTCTATTATTAACTTATTCCAGATTTTCTTCTATTACAGCTATCTGCAAGATGATATTCCTTCTTACTTGTTGCCAAAGTCTTATTTAGAACTCTTTCTGAACACTTATTTATTAATTAAAAAGTATGGGATGGCAGTTCAATGATTAAAATTATGAATGAAACTAAAATTAATAAAAAGTAATAAGATAATATAACATGATTAATTAAGATAAGATAATGAAAAGGAGAACTCTGCATTGGCAATCCTCATCATTCTTGTAAGAGCGCTCATTTGCAGTGTAGTTTTTTGTAAATACTGGGCAAGAGTAGCAAGAATATGAAGAAAAAGAGGGCTCTAAAGTTAACGCATTGTAAAGGGGTATGGGGAGTCTATAAAACCTAAGGTTAACTAGTTTAGAAAACTTAAATCTACTAAAAATTTTTGTCGGTTTATAAAGAATGAAAAAGATTAGCAAAAAATAGAGAATAGTAGAAACAAGTTATTTGGATACCTGAACAACCTTCAGTATCAAAGGTACAACATTAAATAAAACTGTTTAAGTAATAGACTTTTATTATAGAGCGATGAAATAGTTTACAAAATATACCATAGGTTTAAGAATAGGTAGGTCAATCAAACCAAATTCATACTGTGGAGCAGATTATAGAAAAATTACATGAATACTCATAAAGATCTAGTTTTACCATTTATATTGACTATAAACAAGATAAGTCTATCTCAAGAGATGGTCTGTGGAAAGCTCTGGAAAAACTGTGTGTGTTAGTAAGGCTTATATGATTGATATGAATATGTCTGCAACTCTCAAGTTTAACAGTGAGATATATAAAAATTTTTCAATTTTTGTTTTCAAACATGACTAATATAAGAAGCATTTATTCTAATGCTGTTCAACATTGCATTAGTAGTCAGAAAACAGTAGACACTGATGTAGGAACCAAATTTAACGACCAAACATTTATGAGACTGGTGGCATATACAGATAATATTTCAATGTTGGTGAAATCAGAATATCTATACATAATGGCATATATTCTCATATAAGAAAGTAAACAGATATATTTAACAATAAATGAAGACAAGACAAAATGCATGATACTACTACGTAAAAATCATGTACATTATAGCATGCAAGTATAGACTGTAAAAGAGTAGATATCATTAAATACCTAGGTGTAGAAATAAATGAACACAGCAATAATCACGCAGAAATTCAGATGAGAATAAATGCGGTTAATAAGTAATTCTTTGCCTTTAAAACAATGTTTAAATTATATTTATTTATTATATTAAAACTTAATAATGATATATAAGTAATACAATATTACAACAATGTTTCTATATTAAATTTAACAATACAAATAAATAATACAAGAATATGAATAACAATTATTCATTAAATATAACAAACTGAACAGGGTAATGACTTTGGTAGTCAAACCATAATTATTAAAATAACAGTCCATATTTTAGTGGTTATTTATCAATATTGGCCCAAAACCAGGAATGTTTAGTACACTAAATTTTGTTAATTTAGATATAAATATTAAATTAACATTTAAAATAATGTGTTATTTAAAAAAAAATGAATGTATTAATAAATAAGAAAAATATGAGATACAATAATGATTGATGAAAAATGTATTATGAATTTTAGATAATTGTTTATAAAAAAATTAGACGTGTGCTTAGTAAAAATTATAATATCATTATAGGTGACTGTGGGGGTGGAGGAGGAGCTTCCAAGGGTGGAGGCCCAATATCACATTCACTAGATGGTAAAGATGACGTTATGTTTTCATAGGAATGTAATTCAAATCTAAAACAAAAATATTGATATTGTTATTCAAATTTTTTTAAATTTTTTTCAAGATATAAAATAATAGATCTATTATTATATGGTGCAAAATTAAATCACATACCTGTACAATACAAGGAACATAGCTTGCAGTGCAGCATTTCAGAAAATTAAAATAAATTTTATATTTAGCCAGAAACATTAATTTTATATTAAGAGTTTGACAATGTATTTTATATTTTCTAAAATAACCCGTCTAAAAATTATCAATAGTATTAATAATTTACTAAAATAATAATATTATTTAGTAGTAATGTAAACTATTTTCATTTTTAATAATGATAAAAATAACAATTTTAGTTTAATTATTATTTAAAATGAGATACAATAAAGAAGAAATAGAACGAACAATATTGAGAAAACAAAATTACAATTTATACATTTATTTTATATTTTCCTTGTTTGTTATTAATTGTATTATAAATGCAAAAATATACTTTTCTAATACTATAATAGCATTTTTAATAAAGCTAAATATTTTTAAACAATAGCACACAATTTACTTTCAAATATTGAACATATATTCATTTCTTAATTCTCAATATTCTCGAGCAAAATAATTTAATATAATTATATTACTATTATGAGTAAATTATTCTAAATTCTGGCTTAGAACGTAGGTCTAATCAATTTAGTAAGAAAGGAGGAAGTGTGATAGACTGTGAGAGTAATGACAAAGAAAAAAGTAATAGATTAAAAGATGGAGTACCAATGGATACGTGGAAAATAAATATGAGATGGTTAAACAATTTATTTAATTAAGTACTAATAGAAGGGAAAATACCAGACAAGTTTTATAGTATCATAAAAATATACAAAATTGAGAAAATTATAGAGGAATAAAATGAATGAGTAATAGTATTAAGATACAGGAAAGGATTATATAAAAAAATTGGAATTGAGACATCAATATCTTAGAACCAATAAAAGATAAATAAGAGGTAGCATAGGCGTGGCTTTGAAAGTGGATACAATGAAAGAAATTAGACTGAGATGGTATGGACATGTCATGAAGAGAGTGAAATCAATCAGAAGCAGTAAGAATAGTAATTAAAATAAACATGGGAAGAAAGAGGGGAAGAAGATAACCGAAAAAGAGGTCATTGGATGTTATTTAGAATGATATGGGAAATGGGGTGAATTGGAAACTTAGAACAAGGGTAACCACTCCCAAATAGATTTAATGAAAGCGAAGAAGATTCTAAATTCTAGCTAGAAACAATGCGTAGTTTAGAAAAAGAAACTTAGTCTTCAAAATAGTAACAATTATAAATGGCAACTAGTATAAGTGTTTATACATTGTATATTAATGTGGAATCATATTTATCAATCTAAACATACTAACACGTTAGAAGTAGGTGAGTTAGGACATGAATCTGCAGTAGCCACCATGGTTGTTGTTGGTATATTTGGTTTACCAGGATCATAACCAAGGAGTTCAACAACATTTGATTTGTCTAAAGTTGGAGAAACCAATGGAGAATCAGTTGTAGGATAGGTGTTGCATGTAATAGCATTTTTTAAAACTCTGTGAGCTGTGCAAGGATTTAAAGTTGGCACATTTTCTTCACCTACAATTGTAGCTAATTCGTCAGTATATTTTATGTTCAGGTACTCTCGACCAATCATCTCAATTGTCTAAATTAAAAAAAAAGTATTCATAAATATTTAATAATCTTGGAATAAATTCTAAACTGGTTTAACCTTTTCAGCTGATATTCTTGAGCAGATAGTTTGAACATAGTGATTAATGGCTGTATATATGAACTGATATTGTGCTTCAGATTGTACAAGACCTGGACGAAATGACCTTACCATATGTGTAGTACGCTGAATATCCAACTCACAATCGAGACCTATAGAATAATAATTTGAAAAATATCCATATTATATTGTTCTTTTTTACTAGTTATAATAATATTGTACATTTTATTGTATACCTTTACGATTAATTAAACCAATAAGAAGGTCAAGTACAACAAATGTTCCAGTTCTTCCGATTCCAGCACTGCAATGTACAGTTAACGGATGAGAAACATCAGAGTGTGCTTCTATGTTGAATTGTCTTGTATTGACTACAAATTGTAGATCAAGAAGTGAGCCAGCATCGGATGGAACTCCATGATCTGGCCATCCCTAATAACCAATTTTATATGATAAAAATATGGCTACCAGTAATTTTGTTTATTTTTATTATGTTGCTTTTTTTTTTTCCATACAAAGAATGAAGAATTTCATTAATATTTTTAATTTTTGAAGAATTTTCTGTTTTAATGTAATTTATTTGAATTCAAGCACATTTTAAATTTAAAACAAAGTATAAAAAAAGATTAACTTCTATAAAACACTAACGGGTAGTGAAAATACTTAAAATATAATGGTAATAAATAAATAAGTAAATAATTATAAGTAATTTTTCTTTACTTTATAATGGTACTGAAATATTCTTCTGTGTCTGAAATTTGGAATAGAAATATCAAACATTCTCTCAATCATATCTTGTTGATGAGCGTACTCTCCAAGGTTTAAAACAGTTATTTTTCCGTACTCACGTGTCTGGCCTAGATCTGGCCAATATTTTACACACTTTTCCTATTTAAAAAAATGTGTATCTTAAAAAGTAATTAAAATTTAAATATTATAGACATATACAAACTTTAGATTTTTCAAATAATTTTGTAATCATTACAATTACACGAGAATCTTCTTGCCATATCATTTTCCAGAAGTCATTTATTGTATTATGTAAACAACCTTGCGTGACAATGTAATTTCGGGTTTCATAATTTTCAGCTAGAGCAAATGGATCAAGCTGGAAAAATAAAAATGTTGTTATTTTAATTTTATTTTAAGAAAAATATAGATAATTACTTTTATTATATTGGCATTTATATAATCTGAACCTGGTATATTTTTATCACAATTTCTTAATACAATTCTTGAATGATCATCTAAAGCAGTTTAGTTAAAAGGTTAAGAAAATCATCCTTGTAATATAAACAAAATATAAAACATACATGGTAAAATATTTCGATATCGATTCTTGGATTTATTTTCATCTAAAAAACCAATATCTTTTGTACCATCTCGTTTTGTTTCCCATTGTTGTAATACGTCAAATTCTTCCCAAAACCCTCCAGTTCCGATTGAATAATGTTGATATTTTTGATGCTTTAGTATAATTATGATAATTAATACATGAATTTGATATTTAAAAAAAATTCAATATTTAATAGTTATTTTTATTACAACAAAATAATATTTGTGTAACTGAAATAATATTTAGTTTTATGTATACTAAGGTGGTCTAAATCTACATAGGCTGAGATTTTCTTAAGAAATTAAAAATGATTTAACACAATATCTCGCCCTTTTATACAAAGAAAATAAAAAAATATTTAAATGCAATGAAAATATCTCTTCTATCTTGTTTTTTAAAAAAAAGTTATGATTATTAAGCATAATTTACATTTAATTAAAACTATTAACTTTGATTTAGGTACAAAAATTTCAATCATCTTGGTCCATAATTTCACCATTTTTCGGCACAAGAAGTTATCGAGTCCAAATTTTCACAAAAATATTTTTTTCACTGAAAAAATCTTGGGATTAAACATTTAAAATTTCGTAAGTTTTTTTGGACCACCTTAATAAATATGAAAAGTGATTCATTTGACCTAAAATATTCATTATTTCACCAAGTATTAACTTTTTTCAAAATCAAATGTTACATTATCATTATATTTTGTCTCCCTGAAGGTGAGAATAATAGAGAACTATTCAATCACTATTCCACTACGATTCCCTACTCAAACTGAAAAGTGAAATATCCAATCAAAGAAATTTGTTTTTAGCCTTAATTTATTTAATGTTTATGTTTTCTACCAATATTTACGTTATATGAAATAAAATAAAATACGGGCTAACAGAAATCAAAAATGTCAACAGTTAAATTTATTTATTATTATTTAGGTACTTATTCAACTACTTAAGGAATTTTTCAGGAAAGTTTGGGAAATTTAAAGTAGCTTAACCCCCAAAAATAATGACCATGTAACACTTTAGAGCGACTGGTATTTTAAATTCTTAAACATTTTTTTTTTTGTGTTTTACGTTAAATGAATCACCCTGTGTATATTAAAATAATATAATCACAATATTTCTCACTTTGAGTTTAAATACACGATCAACTATTCCAGCAATACTTATTCGAGTTACATTTACTGGACTTATTAAATGTATAACTGATCCAGTTTGATCAACCATTGGATTGAAACTGTAGAACTTCATTAAATCATTTAAAGATAAGAATTCTTCCCCCCCACCAATATCATACTTTTCTCCCTAAATAAAAAATAATTGATAAAATTTCAATTTAATTCCTTATGGCAAATTTAAAAACACTTACATTACATCTAATTAAAATTTCAGAAACCTTATCATCAACATTAACGGTTAGTACATAATTTCCAGGATCAGATTGTGATTCTCTTACTAAATAACTACCAGGACGTCCTTTCTCTAAAATTAGATATTCTGCTTCTTTTCTAGACATTTGACCATGAAACCATCTTTCATTTGTTGGTTCAGGTGATCCAATTGGTATTAATAAAGGTAATGGTATACCACCTTGTTCTTTAAGCACACGTGGATGTGTCATATAATGTTCAACGAGATCTGTAAGAGTAGCAAATTTTTCACCACCATTGAGATCAAAAAGCTCACCATCATTATGAATTTTTATATGATTAACTTTATTACCATGCCTAAAACATTAATGATCATATACATTATAGGTAAACTAAAATAATAAAATAATGTGAATAAATTTAGTTTACCACCAACACCTTTCAAGATTTAAATTGTATTGTTTTACTGTAAGTACTTTAACGTATTATAATACTTGTATTCTTAGAATTTATTCATCTGACTTATTTATAATGTTGTAATCCATATATGTAATCTCTATTTTATATTTTATGTTAACTGCTAATTTAATAAACAATATAATTTTTTATTTTTCATTCATATAACTAATCTATTCTAAAACGATACAATTAATTATCAATTTATTTTTATTACAACTTTTTTTCCGTATATTCGAATTGAATTCTTCAAAACATTTTATCCTTTTATTTATTTTTTTTATTTATCCCTTTTATGTAATTTTTAATTGTACTTATATTTTGTGTAAATTCGAATTTATTTTCCGTAATAAAGATATTATTATTTTAGATACCTAGTTGAATTTTACTGATATAGGGATATATAAATTACTAAGTGCATATTATTTCCTGTTAAACCACTTATACTGTTACTGGTTTCAATCAGTGAGTTTATAGTAATAAATTCAGCTAAAATCATGTAAACCTCCTATGGGATGGAAACTTAGTCATTAGACTTAAGAATATGAAAAATTCATAATAAAATAATTAAACTACAAGCAAATATGGTAAGATTATTTTAATACTGTGGATTAACTTTTTCTAGAAAGTGTTAGTCCTTTAAATCAGCCCTCCAGAAAAATTTTACCGCCCATATTTCCCTGTTCAATGGTTTTTTCTTCTATGTACTTCTGGTTTCATTACCGTGAGATAGATTTATTGTTGGTATATGCATGTTTTGTAGGGTATTTTGAACAACACATAATTTTCCATATTTAGATTAATAGTTTTTTAAATTAATAGATGTAACAATAATAGTATAAAAATATACAATTAATATTTACATAGTAATAGTAATAATTATTTAATAATTTAATTTGAAAAATATAGTCATTATATGTTGTTACTATATTATGTACAGGTTCGTCATGCATTCCATCAGCTAGGAAGATATCTTTAAATGCACAAATTGTACATTCAGTGGTGATTTATCTAGGCGTCTAACGTTCATAACCAGTCACATATCTCAGAATCACGTAACCCTCATTTGACCATCATATGTATATTTCTAGGAAATATAAATTGAACTTGCAACAGTATCATCCTTTTTAAATTTACAATTCTCAAAACACTACAGTTTCTAATTTAAATTTTTACGCCCAGTTATTATATACACTTTTTAATGTGTATCTTTATTCAAGGCATGTGACTATTCTTACTATTTTACTCTTTATATCATACTACTTCCCTAACCAAAAATTATAAAAACTAAGATGTAATATTTTTAACACGCCTGATATTCGACACTTACTTGACAGTATTGCTTCTTCTTAACAATCTAAGTTGTATGAAAACATCCTAAGTTTTGGGTATACAATCTTAATGAATATTAACAGGTTCAAAAATAGGTAAGTAGTACAAAATCAAAAATTGATAGTCAAAATTTGATTATCTTTTGAGGTGTGGTAAACTATAACCAATGAATAATTTATATGCTATTATAATACCTAACAGATAGGACAAATTGTCCTTTTCTGCTATATGATTTCCGAACCAAAAATGACCCTTCAACACCCTCATCTAGAAGAATACGCTGAGCATCTAATCCATTTAAATGTGAGTGGAACCATCTGTATAAAATTAATATCATTATTATTATTATTTATCATTATTAATATTACATTAAATATATTATTAAAACTATTCATATTACCTTCTGGACATTGTGAAAAATTACTAAAAACACACAATGTGCATAAAATAACACTTTTTGCTTTACGTACTACAGAAAAAAATTGAAAAAATCACATATTATTTAAATACTAGCAAGAATTCTGATTATGTTACAATATTATTATTGTACTTACACAATCGCATAGCCTATGATAGGCTTAAGTGTTTTGTCAAATTGATCTTAGTGCGTGAACCAGAAACGCTTTCCTACACATTCAGAATATTAATGCATCGAGTGTCCTTCACTGGAGATGACCATCACAACGAAACAATTGTCTCGCATAATACGCATAATTAACTAGGAAGTCACAACAATAAATTGTGAGACACCAACAAATCCTCAGATTAATCGTAATGCATAGTATGTTTAGTAACAATTGTTTGAATAACACTTAATAAAACCAACATAATTCAAACATGTATAAATAATTAAAAACTAATAAAAAAAATAGAATAAAATTACATTATTAGGTATGTAGACATGTTGAGTTCCAAGTTTCCAACTTCCAATCCTAAATAACTTTATAATTCGATAACATTGATAACAACAGAGGGGTTTCTTGTGCCCCGCCACTTCTATTACATTATGACCACTACTTTAATTTATATTTGATTTTTCCATGATAACCTTAAACTATATTATATTTCACCAAAATAAGATAAGAAAACTGTTATCATTTAAAAAAATTTAAGTTTTTATGTTAATTTGTCATACAATTTTGCATTTATGAAATTAATAAATAAAATCAAATTTAAGACTGATATTAAAATATGATTTAAAGTAAAATTGAATGATAAAATCGTTCATAATAAGGTTTTGAATAGTCTTAGCTATGGACAGTGATTCAAAAACTGATATTTTAGAAGATGACTACTATTCAGTATTGAATTTGCCTAAGTCTGTTAGTCAATTAAAAAATGCTGATATTATACTCTAAACAACTATTTTGAATTTGGTAATTTGAATGATGTATATTTTAGGCATCTCCAGAAGAAATTACATTTGCTTATCGTCGTTTAAGTAAAATCTATCACCCTGACAAACATGTGGATGAAAAAAAGAAAAAAGATGCTGAAATATTATTCAACAAGACACAAAAAGCATATGAAGGTAAGTGTATATTTATTTTTGATCGAAACATTTTTAATTTTGTTTTTACCTATTCTATTCTATTTAATTATTTATTCTAGTTTTAAAAGATCCACATCAAAGGGCAATTTATGATTGTGTGGGTGTAAAAGGTTTAAAAACTGAAGGATGGGAAATTGTTCATAGGACAAAAACCCCACAAGAAATTCGAGAAGAATATGAAGCATTAGCAAGGTAAATAATTCTTAGTAAAATAACAATAAATTTAGTATAATCAATAAATTAAATTTTATTATAGAGATCGAGAAGAAAGAATGTTACGGCTTCGAACAAATGCCAGAGGTGTATTTACTGCTCAAATAGATGCTACTGATATTTTTGAACCTAACCAATACTTAGATTATGATGAGTAATGTATTTTCCTTTATCAATAAATAAATGTACAGACTAACTTATTTACTTACTTAGAGATGATAGCTATATTTATATACCTAACATTGAAGTATCGTCAATGTCTATGTCAATGTCTACTGAAGCACCAATTACTCTGCGTGATACAATTGTTCTTAGTGGGAATCTATCGTCGCGTTCTGGTTCAGGTATTTATGTTTAAATATTTATGATATTAATGTTTACCTATATGCAATATTTATCCATATATTCATCAGAATAAATACTTATATTAAATAAATTATATTTAGTTTCCAGTAGCTATAAAAGACTTTTAAGTACCAATGGATGGGTTAAGTATGATTTAACTGCTGGAAATGGTCTACATGTGGGCGCTAAAATATTTAAGTAACTACACTTATTATTATTTTTTTTTATCACCATTCATAATATTTTTTTTTAGAATGATTACAAAAACGGTTTTTGGAACAATTGAAGGAAGTTTAAATGATTTGACGAGTGGTTCATTAAGACCTGTTGGCCGAATATTGTTAGGCACAAGTTTAGGTGCCCGAACGACCGGGTGTATTTCTTTAGGTGGACGTGTATCATCTTTCAAACATACTAGTTTGTCTACTGAAATAGAACATAATACTGAAAGAAGTTACTGTATGTGTAAGCTTGAAATTGGTCTCGCTCCTGCTATTAGTATGTTGTATACATGGAAATTTATTGAACAAGATTTATTACTTAGGATTTATGCAAAGTAATTATTAGTATCTATTATATATGTTAATATAAGCCAAATATTTTAACATAAATGTGTTAATATCTCTAAGTATCTACCTGTTTATGTGTTTTGTTGAATAATTGTACATCATTAAACATTAACTAAGACTCAAATATGTTTAAATAGAATAAGTTATATTTAATTATATTACAATAATTATAAATTAATATTTAAAAAAATTAAAGTTATTGATACATGAGTATATTAGAATGTAGGTGAAATATGTGGTATATACAAAATATGAAGTTGCAGTAATATTAAAAATCTGGTAAAACAAGAATTTGTTTGATATTAAAAATTATTTTTAGTAAAATCTAAATAATTTTTATCATCTATCTGTCTCAGCTTTAAATACCATTTAGATTCATTGCCACTCCACATTACCTCCTCCATTTTTTGCCCCTTCTTCTGGAGTCAAATTTCTATGAGTCGCATACAAGTTATACTAAAGCATAATACTAGGGAAAAAACCTAAATTTGTGAATTTATACATTTAATTGCATTAAATTTTTAAAATACATTTATTTGTTGTATTTGTTTATTAACTATCAATATATAAAGCAAAATAATCAGATTTTCAAACAAGCCATTTTTGTTTTATCAAAATCCAATTAGTTTATTTGTAGATAAAAAAAATCTTAACATTTCAATTCAATATTTGATCAAACTAAAATAATTTAGTTTTAATAAATATCTATTAATATTTCCTATTAATGCTTTTCACTAAAACATGTTTCAAAACAAAATTCTAGTTTACATAGATAAACTATTTTATTATTATTATTTAGGGCAACGATTATTGGCTCAAGTTGTAAAAATATTATTTGCGGTTTTGTGCATAAAAACCTGTATTTTCTTTATTGTAATGAAATGGTTAACAAAAAATTCACCTTTAAATGATCAATAAAATAAAATTTGAAATCATATTAATAAAAAGTTTAAGTTAATTTATTATACATGTTTGAGGTATTCACTGATTCACACTAAATTACCACTTAATAAAGTTGTACAAAGCATTGTCTTGAAATATTTGTTATTGAATATATATATATACATATATATTTACAGAGCTGGCGCTTTGAATTCAAGGCTTGAATATGGTGTTGAAAAAAAAGTGTCTAAGCTCAATACTTTTGCAGCTACTGTCCAAATCGATACAATTAATGGAGTTACACTTAAAATTAAGTAGGAAATAGATGTTTGAATTGTAATATTGTTATTTCAAGTTGTTATTTTTAAAACATTTTTATAGGTTTATAAGAGCTAGTCACACATATATTTTTCCAATTCTTCTTAGTCATGATGTAATTACACCTCCCATATTTTATGCTACTTTTGTACCTATTGTTTCTTGGTTTGTTGCCAAAAATGTTATTTTGGATCCAATAATGAAAGACTACAAAAATAGAGAAATCAACAAACAACGTGAAGTTAATAAAAAAAGGTTAATTTTTAAATACATTTGTTTAATATTGTTTATTTTAAATTTGTATACTTTTCCAGAATGGTAGAGTTACGTCAAGAAGCATTAGCTGCTATTAACTTGATGATGGCTACAATGGAAAGAATAGTGAGGGAGGAGACCATTAAAAGTGGATTAATTATTGTGTTTGCTAAGTATGGTAATGCTGATTTAATAAATCAATCTGGACTGTCATCCTTCGATGAAAGTGATACTTTACAACCAAACATTATTGATGTCACAGTCCCATTACAGTGTTTAGTAAAGGATTCTCAATTAATACTGCACACCACTACAAAAGTAAAAATTAATTATTCAAAATAAAGTTTTAAATATGTAAATGAAAATAAAATAAACATAATTTTATTTTTTAATTTCCCAAATTTGTATGTACTCTATTCTATAGATAAAATTGTACTCATATGTAATTATATGTTTCAAATTTAGAAAATAAGCTTAATAAAAAAATAAGAAGGAACAAATGTATTTTTAAATATTTCAATTTTTATATTTGTTATTTATTTTAATAATTAACTTATTAAATGTAACTTAATTATATATGGTACTAGATTTTATTCTATGCAATTTTGAATAATAAAAAAAAAAAGAACAGTAAAGATTAATATTTCTACTGCTACAAATGTATAAAATAAAGAAAAAGTAAATATGCTAAGCCTCTTCAAAAAACCACAAAAATAAATAATGTATACTTTCTCTATCAATATTTGCAACAAAACAATTTTAAATTTACAGGATGATTCACTAAGTGTGCTCACCCCATATTTTGCATATATGGCGTATTCAAATTCTGATTTTTGGAATTTTTAAGAGCAGTTAAGTCTGATATTTTAAAATACTTAGATTAGACAAAATTTAAGCAGTATACGAACTTTGGTTTTTAAAATGAGAATTTATGCAAAAAAATTCCACAATTGGACGGAGTATTATTTTAAATACTAAATGGTGTCAACATTTTTGGTTTTCATTGACTTGTTAAAGAGATATTCCACCTTTGAGTTTCATTTTGGATTATCATTTGTGTGGCGGCGTGGCGCGCAACGTTTTATTAGTGCCAACACCAAAATGTATTTAAAGTAATACTCCATCTATTTATGGAATTTTTAATATATATTCTCAATTGAAAAACCAAACTTGGTAACCTATCTAAGGTTACTCCTTAAATGTGAAAAATCTAAGCATTCAAAAATATCAGCTTAAACTACATTTAAAAATTTCAAAAATAAGAACTTGAATATTTGAAAAATTCAACCAGAAAAATGGGGTGAGCATGCTTAGTGAATTACCCTGCATAATTTAGTTAATTTATGTATTATATATAGTTTACTATTTTGTTGGTTTTTGAAAATACTTTAAGTTTTAAATAAGGTATATATATTTGAAATTATTAACTTAAAAATATTTATACATATAGTATATACATAAAAATATATTTTTTATTAAAAATATGAATGTTTTATCTATTAAAAATGTTATATATAACGTTTTTAGTGTCAGTTACCTGGATTTTATGACCCATGTATCGGCGAAGATAAAGTGTTAACTATACAATACACTTATAGAGATCAAAATTATGAAGTAACAATTAATGATAATGAACCTCTCAGAATTCCTCGACCACATTGTGAGTATTTAACTTTTTCTATAATTTTTAAATTCAGTTATATGCAATTAAATTACATTTAAGATTAATTATAATGTATTTAATATGCATTTTTATTTTTTCATGGTCCATTCTATATTTGATATTTTTAAATATATCAGAAATATTGTTTTTGGTAGTCAGAAAATAGTTTAACCATAAAATTACTAAATAAAAAAAAAGTTCAGTTTAATTTTTTTTTTCAAAAAAAATGTTAATCTATTAATAATACTGAAAAATAATTTGTTATTAATATAAAAAAAAAGATGAACATACTTCACACTATGGGTGTGACACTGTTATAGGTGAGAAGTTGGAAAAGTAGGATATAGAGGGAATTTAATATATATCTGTACACAACCATTAATAATAATAATTATTGTTATTGTTTATTAAACTCCAAAGCAGCAATTTTACCTAGTATAACAATTATGGTGATTTGGTATAGGTGAGGAATAAATCTAGTTTTACAACCCAAACTCATTTTTCAAAATGTGTGTTTTTGACATTAAATTAAGAATCTACAAAAAAGTCTGATGAACTTCGTTTAGAAGTTATTTGGGAAAACTTCATGAAGTTCGAGTTTTCCATTTTGCATATTTCTAAGTTAGAATTTAACATTTTCAAATTTTTTTTTTTTCCCCAAAATGTATGGGTTTTAATGTTTAATCCATTGATGTAATCAATTATAATCAAATAAACTTACCTATCACACTTATTTGTATAGTTATTATACATAAACCTTGAAAAATAACATTTTTGGAGTTAATTCAAAATGTGGTAAAAATAGAAATTTTTTTTATTATCATTTGTAGTTATTGTTATTTGATAACAAAGTTTTTTTTATTGAAGTCAGAATAAGTCAATCTCTAGATTTAGAGTTACAAACATTCAAACACCCATGTTTCGCAGCGCTCACTCGGATAATTTTAATTGAAAATAATCCTCGATTTGTTGTGCAAAATTATGTCGGGTAAATAACAAGGTAAAGTGAGAAAGTATTTTAGGTTGGTAGGTTTATGTACAATAACTATTAAAGTAAGTATGAGAAGTAAGTTTTGATCATACCAATGGATTAAGTATTAAAAAACACATTTTGGGGGATAAAGAAAAAATTGGGAAATGTTTAATTCTAACTCAAAAACGCAAAATGGAAAAGACATACTTCATGAAGTTTCCCTCTTAACTTCCAAATGAACTTTTTTTTTTTGATTCCTTATATACAGTCAATAAAACACATTTTGAAAAAAAAATTTAAAAAACGAGCTTAGGTTGTAAACTAGATTTATACCGTAGGTGATTATTAGGTACAATATGCTAGCACACATAAATAATAAAAAGACAAAATTAGTTTAAGATAATAAATTAATAATTCAAAAATATACATTTAATTTGGTTAACTATTTAAATAAAAGTAGAATAGTGGCCTCAGAACTAATTGTTATTTGTAGTATTAATATTTGCTAACGAAAAACGATTCTAAGTGAAGTTCGATTATACATGTAAATCATGTATAACGCAATGTATAGGACATAATATTAGCGATTTTTGTCAACATTTGATATTGAAATTCATATAAAATAAAAACATGACCTTACCAAAGAAAATGCACTCTATAATACACAATATATTTGTAAATGTGAACCGGTAGTAGCCATTATAACGGTTGGTTTAAAGTCTAAATTCTCATCATTGTTCTGAAATATGCAGTTATATATTCTCAAAAGACAAACAAAATGCATTGATCCAGCTTTTGTTATGGATTTCTGGATTCCATAAAATAATAAAATATGCAATATGCAAATGGTATTTTCATTCAGTTCACGACTCCCGATACGTGAATCAAACTAGTATGTATTTGTAAACATTAAATATAAATCAAATTACAAAATTTCATGAGTATCCAAGCTTTGTATTTATTATATTTATCTAGAATTTTTATCGCTTATAAAAATCAATTAAAAAAGCCCTCAATATTAATACATTTCATAAATTTTTCTTTTTTCCATTTATTATGAAAACAGTATGGAAAAATCTAAAAATGAACTTTCTAAACTACCACCCCGGTCAGATTTTTTTTCATAAAAAGTGCTACACTAAAAAATTTGAGACGAATTGCTGGTTTAAGAGTTGTCCATAGAAAAAATAAATATTGCAAAATCAATACATTCTTCGTTACATTCAGAACATAAAAAAAATACATAATTTTTACTAAAATGATTTTCGTTAAACTTTGATATTAAAATTCTTATAAAAAAAAAATCTACATTACCCTATTTTTTTTCACCAAGTACAACTTATAATGAACTTCCTGTTAAATTCTCTAACTATTCTGTTTTATCTAACAATTTTATCCACTGACCAAAAATTACATAAAAAATCCCGTAAAATTAAAATATCTATTAATAACTAAAAAATGTCTGGAAAAGACAAAAATAAGTTTTCTGTACAAACTTCGTGTCTACAATTATTTTTAACTGAATCAAAATAAAAAATTGTGAACATTAACATTTTGTAATTTTTCCCGTTTTTTTATAATTTATTATGAAAATAGCATGGAAAATCAAAAAATGACCTCCCTAATGTATCTCTCCAGTCAGATTTCCTTTCAGAAAAAGTGCTTGAAAATTTGAGCAAAATTACTGTTCACAGATTAAAGAAAAAAAACATCATTGTAAAACTAAAATATTTCTCGTTTTGCTCAGAATCTAAAATGAATGATATATAATAGTGCAATAAAATTTTTAACTAACAATTTGTTAAAATTTATTTTGTTTATGGCTAATATTAATTAAAAATTCTTCCACTGATATTTTATTATTGGCATTTTAGAGTATAAGTTTGTTAAACGTTCACTGTTGTTACTAAACTTCTGTCTTTTTGATGCTGAAATCCCTTTATCTATTTCTTGCAACACTATTTTAAGGTCTATCTACTCCTGACTTATCACTCATTTAGAAAACTAACTTCCTGATGGTTGAATGTACTTGTCTGGGGAGATGCGTAAAATGGTGTTCCAACTCTTGCAACTCTATCGTTAGTACGATGTTGATAGTTTATTGTAGCATTTATTTTTCTATCTACCTTCTATTACTGTAGGTTAGGTAACAATAAATCAAACTGGACTTTTTTCCATTTAATAATTTTGTGGTAAGACTTTAAAATTAAATCTGACTTTCCAAGATTTATTGTTTTTAACATTTAAATCATAAATTATTAATTTTTCACAGTTTTAATAAGTTCATAAAGGATAAACTTTTATTAAATATATTCAATTTTATTTTTCTATAAATATTGTTCATGTAATTAAAAACTTACAAAATTTACTAAAGTATTTTATATATTATAAGAAATAACTTCATAATTTTATTCTTTAAGGATTTTATTTTTAAATTACATAAACTATCTTTATTTAATTACACAAATAATATTATTCATAGTTTATAATAAATTTCAATAAATTTTTATTATTTTTAGCGCATCTGGTTAGAACTTCTACACCATCTTGATTGGAGGTCCAAATATTATGTTTAAAAAAAATAGTTATTTTCATTATAATTATATGCTTTTTGTGTGTTGAAATTATTGTTAAAATTTGATACGTTGATTAGTAAAGAATAATGGATACAATTGTTCAATTTAATATTTGTTTTTATTCATTACAATTTATAATTAGAGGGTGTTCAATTGAATATTAATCTAAATTGGTATATTTATTATAATTTTAAAAAAATTAAGCAATTCCATTTAACTAATTGCTTGAAGTAAATTTAATTGTTGTATGATACATTAAGAAAATGTTTTGTTTTATACAGCATTAAAAATTATACTAATAATTTCAAACTTTAAACCCTTAATATGAACTTTAAACTTGAACTTAAAATAAATGATTAAAAATGAACTTAATTTAAAGTGTGTAATACACAGTGTATAGGGGTTGTAATTAGTTGTATACAATTTATATTTGAATGCATAAGGGTTTCTTATATTAAATGATTGAACTATTTATTTATTTAAACAGGCGAAGCCTAAAAAAAATGTACAAAAAAGAGTCGATAGTGTGCAATATGCTAATAATATTGATTAATTGTTATTTACATAAACATTAAATACATATAATATTTTATACATTATTAAGTCTACATTAAAACTATTTACAAGATTCACACATCTGAATAGATAATATAGGTGAATTATAGCCATAATTTGTAAACTGGAGTTGCACATAAAAAGTGTTTAATTTTCTAGTACTATGACTAGGTATCAAAAAGTTAAATTTTGAGAGTAACTCTGGAAAATAAATTTGTCCATTAATTAACTTAAAAAAAAAACTGAGATCTTTCCTCTTCCTTCCTACCTTCTATGATTCAATATTTAAAAAAATATAGTAATGGCTAATAAGAGAAATGAAGTTGATGCTGAATACTACTACTACCTATGGGATCAATTCTCAAAAAATGATTTTGTATTGTCTCCAATGACTTTATTGGACCTACGCGGATAGGTGTCAAAACTAGTTATAATTGAGAACCGACCATATTATATAACAGCAATAGAGCTTTCAGGGCTTGCAAATTATTAAAATATTTGATTTATAAAGACAAATAATGAAGAAGCTGTTTTGAATACTTATTTGGAGTTAAGAATATTGAAGAATAGTTTCGTTTCAAAGATTATACCTAGACCTTTATTCTGATAAATACTAATGTACTTGGTTTCATTTCAACAATACTTACAAAAATATGAATTCTGTTTTTTTGAGAATGTTAATACTTTGCATTTACATAACATTTAGGAATAAATTGTTTAGATTACACCATTCATAGAGGTAATCCAGGTCATTTTGAAGTAACTTAGTATTAATAGGAGTCTTAATTACATGAAATAATTTTAGGTCATTGGCAAAAAGTAACATATGTGAATTAGTCATCATTAATGAAATGTTAAATAAGAGTGGTGCTAAGTTTCTATATATACATGTATTGTTTCTTATTGGACGTAAAGATACCAACCAAGCAAGGGAAGGATTACGTAAACCTATATTATATTATAACTTGGTGGGTAGAATATTATTGTGATCAATTTAGTTAAAAACAAAAGAAAAATCTGTGTAAATAACATCTACCTGATGACCTGCATTAAACAAATCTAAGACACAATTTTGGTTAACTAAAAAGATCTGTAGCTGTCGACCTTTTGGTTATGAAGCTAAGTTTCTCGTTGATAATTATACTTTTAAATATAGGATCGATTTTCTTTAAAAAAAAAAATACTTTCAAACAATTTTGGATTAATTGAGATGTTTGAAATTGGATGATAATCAATTATTTGACTAATGTCACCTCCTTTAAATATTGCTGAAATGTACGTAACTTTCCATTTATCTGGAAAGACATTCCTGAGGAAATAAATAAATAAGTACAACAGGGGAAAGGTCAACACAAATTTATATTCCTTAAAAAATAAACTTGATATTCAATCAGGACCAATATATGTTTTGGTATTTAAACAGTTAAGCTCATCATAAAGTTCACTTTAAGTTAATATACATTTATTCAAATTAACAAAAAGCAGAATATTGTCTTTAGAAACATTGTTTTGTGTAGTTAAAATTTAAGAAATTTTACTAAATAACCAGGGAGAATCTATTATACTATTGAACAAGTTTTAAATAAACACTACTAAATGATGGCGCCAGTCAAAAAGTGATGTCATATTTAACTGAAGACCATTATAAAAAACTATAAATAAAACATTTTTTGAATCTCATTTAATTTGTTTTTGAAGCTATTTTGATTGGGTGAACAAAGAAATGAACGCATGGATTATATGGTAAAAATAGTATAAATAATTTTGTAACTTTAATTTATGAAATATACATAAATTTGGATTTTATACACTAGTATAAATAAAAGGAATGAATTAAACAAATAATCATTTGAGAAAATCTTAAATTCAATTAATTTAAATCAACTTGGAAGACTTTAAATACTCATAAATATCATCACCTGTACACCATGGTATTATTGTGGCTTTAGTTTTATGAGATTTCAGTAAATTATCCAAAACAAAGCCTGACCTTGGAAATGCAATATCATTTTGATTTAACTTTAGAACCGGACACAGGTCATTTTTACCATCACCAAAATAAAATAATTTATTGTAGATTTTGTTTGTACTCAAGATATGTTCTTTTATAATAGCTCCTTTACACATGTTCTTTGTGCACCAATCACATAATGTTTGTGATTCATATGGTTTGATTGTAATGTGGCCTTCTTCAATCTTTGCTGAATTTGTATAAACATATGAAAGAACATCCGATAATTTGTTACGTTCAAACCAGTTATGAATGAAAAGTGAATTTGAATCTGATGCTACTATGATATCAATATTATTGTCATTAAGTGCTCTCATTAACCTAGGCATTCCTTTGTTGGGACTCATTACTGAAACTGCATCTATAATTTGTTTTGATGGAATATTGATATTTTTCATGGTGTCAAACACTTGTTGCATATATTGAGTCCAATCATTTAAATAATTTTTGTGATCCGGAATAAGATTGGAAGGTTTTATCATATTGCGAGCAACTATATCAGAATTATCTTTGACTATAGTGTGATCAAAATCAAAAACTGCCAACATATTTTCAAGTTCCTAAAACAATATTACATATGTTATTTTCAAAAATATATCTACCATAGAATATAAAATGGTAATTTTACTATTTAAGTGGAAAAGAGAGGCTAAATAGTAAATAATTACAATAGGAATCTAACCTAATCTTAAAATACAAGAAACATATTTCAAAATAGAATCAAGTTTTTCATAAGCTAACAATAAAAACAAATATATGTATATAGAAATGATTTATTTTTATTTCAAATACTTTAAAAGCATACATTATATTATTAATGTAACTGACATGCACGTATTGCAATCAGTTGTAAAACTAGAAATATGGGAGACATTATTTCAGAATAATCTAAATTTGAAAGCCCTGCTAGTCTTCTACAAAGTAGCACTTTAAATAAAGCCCACACAAACAATATGGCTGCTGACCATATAGTTCTTGAAATAGCTTCTTTGATATGGCCTTCTATGTATAAACGAATCAATACAATGACAATAAAGTATGTGCACAATGCATCAGCTACAAATAAAGGTGAAAATACTATCCATATATCATATGATCCAGGTGCAGTTGATGTAAAAGCAATATCATCCAATCGGAGAGCTAAGAAAACTGTGAAAACCAACAGGGCTAGAAGATGAATTAACATTTCAAATATTGTTATCCCCAACCATCTCACCAATTCTTGCAAGGCAAATAACATTTTACTTGGATATTTTTATATGAATAGAAGATAATGAACGTGTTCTTCCTTCATAATCATCGTCTTCGTTTAATGGCTCTAAAATATCTAAAAATAAAAATAAATTCTTAAAAAAGGAACAATTCATTAGGACAAAATATCAATTAAACTAAATAAATCAAATTTATAATTTATATTTTTCCATAATTATTGATTGTATTATACTTATGTGTACTTACCTTTTATTTCAGCAGTAGATGTTTGGATATCAAATATAATTGTGTCCTGAAATTTTTCCTGCAGCTGCAATGCAATTTCTATTGTATTTTTGATAGCTTTTCCAAGACCATTTAATATTAAAATTGAGTTATCTAATTCAAGATGTTTGACAGCTCGTGAAATATGACACTAAAATATATTTTAAATCAAATCAACTAAAACCACATAAATTTAAATATTTCTAAAAGTACCTAATCTTTGACTTGAACAGGGTTATTGAAAAATAAAACAAATACAATAATACTTTATCAAAAAAAATAATAATTTGTTCTTGTAACTAATGAATAAACTTGAGTTATGAATTTAAAAAAAATACCAGCTGAGTACATGCATTTTTCTTAGCTCAAGATTTTGTACTACCATTAATGTATTAACACAGTATATTATTGAAATAGTTGAATAGTCAACTAGTCTTCTTTATCTCAACTATTTGGAGTTGGACATTTTCATCCTCTAAACTTCCACTTTATCTGATATTCACATCATCCTCGCATACACCCACCATCCGCATATCATTCTCAATTACATCTTTGTTGGTCTTCCGCTCTTCTTGTTTTCTCATATGTTTTCATTGCAATTGTTACTACTTCTAATTTCTCTTTTCTTATAATATACCCAAACAATCTATTTATATTCTTTCATTTTGTACACTATTGAAGTCACACTAAGATATCTTCTCTGTCATTTTATTCGCCATCCTAAGCATTATTATCTTTGCTACACAAATTCTTTGTTCTAGTTTTATGTCCAACACTCAACATTATGAACCATACTAACATAGCCAGTCTCACCTCTTTCTTGTAGAACTTACCTTTAAGTTTCATTGGAATCCTCTTAACACATAAAACAACTGACGCTTTTCTCCACTTTGACCAACCACACTAATTTTATGATTCACATCCTAATAAAAGTCACCTTTTCTCATTAACACTCACTAAAACAAAAGAAAAGAATAATTTTTGTGCAAAGAACAAGAGAAAAGAGTCGAGAATCAAAGAAATATGACATTTAGTCAGAAGCAATTAAATAACTAATATAGGGGAAGGAGGAAATTAATGTGAGAGCATTAATTGTAGCATAAAATTCAGCCAAAAAAGAAGATGATATGGGGAGAAGATTGTTTGAGTAAGAAATGCAGAGATTAGGGATGAAAAAAGAGTAGCCATCGAAAAGTGGAGAAACAGAACCATCAATAAAGACTAGAATGTATGAAGAGAACCACCTATCATTAATATAATCAAGAAAAAGATTGTTAACGGTGGAGGGAGGGAGAGTTTTAGCTTGCCGGGGGGAAATCTAGAAAACAGAAGTTTATACAAACAGGAGGGGCATAAAGAAGAGATTCATAAGAGAGATCAAAAAGAGGGAGTTTAGGTGAATTAGAAATATACAGGAGAAAAGTGAAAAATAATTGGCGGTGAGTGAGAAAACAGGTTGAGATTTCTGAATGTAACGCCAGATAAGAAAGAGAGAAAAAAATATTAAAGATAATAGGGTTAATATGTTAAGGATTTTAAAAGGAACTTACTATCTAACAAGTGACAATAGATATTGAAAAAAGGAAAGCATTATTTAAATCTATAAAGGACTATTATGTCTCACACCAAACACTGGTTCCTGGAATAAAATCAAACTGGTCCTTAAATATTGATGTCTCTCACTTCTAGTATTTTCTTTTCTATATTTTTTTCCCAAATCTTCATACTACAGATCATCATTTTTATTCTTCTATAATTTCCACATTCTTGTACATTTCTCTTAAATTTAAAAATAGGTACATAAAATACACTGTCTAACATATTTTTTGGATACTACTCATTTAATAGTTGAAAAGTATATTTTATTATCAATAGTACTAAGTATGTATACTGGGTGATTCACTAAGGGTGCTCATTTTTATGTAAAAATAATTAGGTAACACAATGAACGAATAACAAATGTACAAATAAAATAATATGATGTAGGAATACTTTAATTGGGAATCTATTTATCCATACATATTTATTTTATTTCTCTGATTTGTTGTTCAAGATTTCAATTTTCTAATCATTGTATAATATTCAATCAAAAAACTACAAATAACTTGCTTAGTAATCATATTTAATATGTCATAAAAGTATATTTTTATTAGGAATCTATAAATATATATTTTAGATATCTGGATTTCTTATCATTATAATATGCTACACTAATATTTTTCAATTTTAAAATTAGATTTTTAGAAAATTCATCTACAGGCTCATTATTATGTATAAGTTATTAATGTACAGCTACTTTATTTTTTTATTATGGTTATTTGATCCTTTGCTATTTCATAAAACAATAATCGAAAATTATGAAATAATAATGATTTTGTTTTTGCTATTTTGGTTACAAAACAATTAAAAAGGGCATTTTCATTATAATGAATGTTTTCCTTTTTTTAAACATTAGTAAATCATGTTTACTATTTAAGTGCTGTAGATATTAGTTTGTATTTTGTAAGATACATTTTTAAAGTTTCGTTTCATAACAATATTTAAAAACAAGACAAAAATGAGATCCGAATTACCTTTAATGGTGTTTTCAATGATACAAACACTTCTTTTACCAAAGCTGTCTCTGAAGATGCTGCTAAGGAGGACATTACATCTAAACCGACATCCAACTTACTAAAGTGTAGGTGATAAACTTCTCTTCAAAAATCAAAACAATAAAAATAAAAACAAATGAAAGATACGAAATTTGATCTTATCATAAACTTACTTATTGCGTATAAACTAACTCACAAATTGGCGCCGCGGCGAATGTCGGGTTTGTACTCTAGTGGCAGTTTATTGCACTCCAACCAGGCCACCAGGGAGCTCTTATGGCAATATTCATGGACATTAATTTTGTTTTTTTTCACAGCTGTTTTAAATCAGTTGATAACATTTAACATTTAGTTTGATGAATTTTTTATTATCAAAGCTTGAATGCTTAATTGAGTGTGAAACTATTAATTGAATTCTAAGTTAAACAATTATTTTAATAATTAAAATAATGAATAACTTAAATTTATTGCGAAAAACAATATCCAAAAACTTAAATCTATTGAGACAGATTCGTCCAATACATGTGACATCTGCACAATCTACTAAGTCTGTTGCACCAAGAGAGTCTTTGAACGCTGAGTAAGTATCTAAAGAATTAATAATTATTTGCAATAATTAGATAACTAATTTCATTATTTTGATTATGTTTGTTCTACAAAACATTTAGGTATATTATGACATTACCTATTTACTATTTAGGGTTGATCTCTGACTTTTGGAATTGGGAAAAAATTATAAAGATAACTTTTCTTTGAATATTAAGATAAATAAGGAATCCATGGAAACACTATCTCAATTTCTCTTGGCATTTTGACTGAGGAAAAATGTTAAAAAATCTAAAAGCTTAAATTAAAATAAAAATTTTTCTTGATGTATCTAATATAATATTTCATCATTATATGTGCATGAATCCTGGAAAAAAGTCTTACCACAAAATTACTAAACGGAAAAAAAGTCCAGTTTGATTTATTGTTATACAACCTACAGTAATAAAAGGTAAGGCAGATAGGAAAATAATATGTGTTAGAAGGTAAGGTACATACTCGGGTATATATATTATGTCAACGGTACATATAGAATCATGAAAAGGTATGAATATCAAATTGAAAAATAAATAAATTGTTATTTCTATTAGAAATATAGAATGTTCATTAGACTATGGTTCTTCTTGTTGAATCCGGTCAGGTTAAAATGCCAATAATAGTCTTAATAATATATAGTTAAATAAAATAATAAATAAATCGATTTGGTACATCTAATGAAAATCACATATTTGGTAACATTCTTAATGTTGTGCTGAAACTAGTGAGTAACCTCTAGAACACTTGTGTTTGTCATTATCAAATCTTCTTTGGTGCATAACAAAAGGTGTTTATAGGTTTATAATTCTCCACATTCATAAGTTTCCTCTTCTTCAAAAATCCTCATTTTACCACATTAGCTTTAGTCCTCACCACTCCAGATCTTAATCTATTTAGGGTTTTCCATAGTGGCCATTGTAAATGTCTGCCCAATGGAAGTTGTTGTGTTGGCTGGATCAGTTCTTTCAGATATAGCTCATTTTCCCACCTTTGCAGCCTAACTTTGTGAGGTTCGTGTAGTTGTTTTGCTGTGTGTATGAAGTTTCTTCAAGAATTAAGTTTTGTACTCGTGATTCTATGTCCAAACATAAGGTGTCTTCTGTCCTTTATCTGTTTGGTTTTTTTCTATATCAGTGGTTATGTGTCTTTTAATTTTCAGTGGAACTATGCCTGCTGGGAGGTATAACTTGTAAGTAGACGTTAGCCTAAGAAATTGCATTGATTCTACAAGTATCTTAAGCTACCATAAGCTGTCAACATCATACTAACAATATTTGCAAGTAGGAAAAACCATTTTAGGCATCTTGCTGGACATGTGCATCCAACCGTATGAAAGTTAATTTCTGTGTGAAATCAAGAGTTAAAAATAGAGCTAAAATAACATTGCAAGAACTAGGTTAAGGTATTTCAACACCAAAAAGACACAAGTCTAGTAACACCAGTGAAAAACTGTTTAAAACCAGTTGCCCTAGAATGACTTATAATGAATGAATTAATTAATTGATTGATAGTTGAAAAATAGATTATGAAAATTAAATTAAACCAAACTTTTTTTCCATTTAGTAATTTTGAGGTTGAACTTCTTCTCCAAAAAAAATTAAATCAGTTTTTTTTCTGACTACCATATGTATGTACATGTATTATTTATCTGACTATTTAATTGTTAAAATGAATTATATCCAATATACAATTTAAACTTTTTGAACAACCTACATACTCATAAATCAGTTTTTATGCCTTTAAAATCTACTCTTCTCCATGACTTTGGGTGGAAGGACTGGAGAACAAGCACAGCCAATTCAAATAAAGTATTGTGTTATATTTTGGAAGACTAATTTGTGTTTAATTATTTGCATGTGCTCAAGTATAAACACTATTTCCTGAAATTACCTAGCGTTCTGTAGTACTTACCAGGCGAATTGATTCATACTTAACGGTTCAGTCCTGGAGAAGAGTGATTTTCACAATATTTTTAAAAATTTTTTAACAATTACTTTATTCTATTTTCAAAAGGGTTTCTTATGTTAACTATTAAATCTAATTTTTCTTATTAATTTAGTCTTCTTAAAAAAAAAAGCCCATGCTACTTTTAAGTCATCACATAATCCATTCGACTATCGTGATTTTTTTTTGCTTCATGCTTAATTATAAATCGATGTCTAAAAACTATTCTAAGAAATTTATTGATTATACTGAATCTCGTCTTTCAACTAATATTTAATCTTTTTGAAATTTGTTAGGAATAGTAGCACGTTGCCCCTATTACAGCCGGCCACTGTACATATATTATGTTTTAACATAATAATAATAATGCTGGCGACAACGACAATCGTGTAAAACAATATAATATATTAAAATATTTTATTATTATCGGCAATTGGATAAAGATCATATCTTCCTAGGACACTGTATAGATAGCTAATGCTAGTGTTTTGTATTAAATATAGGGTTGATTTTTTAAATATTAAGTGTAAGTGTTAATTTTTTTAGCTATGTATTGGATATACACTATGATTTCCATTATCGTGATCAGATTCCATTTAATGCATGGGATAAAAAGGCTAACATGATTGCTGATGTTGCTATGGGAATAGTTTTGGCGTTCGTTTTGTATAAATGCTACTCAGAACCAGAACATTTAATCGTATGTATTTTCATCACAATATCATTGAATATAAAATATAATTTTACAAAATAATGAAAAAAAAAAATAAATTACATGGGTATAGCGGATAAAATGAGAGAAAATAAATCAAGGTAGTATGTGCAAGTTGGAAAAAGAAAAAACTATGAGATAGTCAACAAGATGTGTGAGTTGAGTGTAGATGAAATCTACAGGGAGAAATAATGGTATGCATACTGTGGAGTAAATTATTTACTCTCCACATCACCCATGGTAATGAGTGGTAAGATATGAAGACCAAAAATTTAAGTAGGATAAAAGCAAAGATAAATGGGAAAAAATAGAAATTAAATTGATAAAAATAATTTATTTAATTTTATGTTTGTGTAGGGAGATTTTGAATATCCTGATTCATCAAAATGGACAGATGAGGAATTGGGAGTGCCATCAATTGAATAATAACAATAAATATATTACCATTTATTAAATGATATTTAGTTTATAATATATATATGTATATGTTTAATGATTAAAAAATTTGAATAGTTCAAGAATAAATATCACATTTTGCATTATATATTTGTATTATATTATTATGATTAAATATAGAGGTCTAATAAATATTAATAATTATATATATAAATCATTGAAAGATGTTAAGCTATTCATTTAATTAAAAGCTCATTTTTATAATAGTTAATAACAGTATGAACAAATTGGAAATGTGTCAAATAGTATAGGCCTTTTAACCACTTGATATGATGAATTTTAATGAAATTGGATAAAAACTTCATGTTTCATACATTTTTGCAGATAAATTACTAATTATAACTCATAACCTGAATACTAAACTTGTATACTGTAGTTAAGTTAACCTATGTTCTATATTCAAAATCAACAAATAAATTTGTCATACAATTATTATATAAAATAAAGTATGTGTCTTATTATAAAATTACAAATATTATAAAAAAAAATACTAGGTAAAAAATTGTCTACATTCTGATTCACCATTTTAATAGGATCAATAATATCTGAATTAGTATAATACATATAACATAGATAACAAGAATAATATTTATTTATTTATATATTATGAACTGTTTAATAAACTGGTTGATAATTTAAACCACTCGTTAATAATATAATCATTTCAAAAGTAAATGGTTTATTTCTGAGTTAACAAAAACCTTCACACATCTTTAAACAGTAACATGACATTATTATACACCTGTTATATCTACTTTTATTTGTCTCACCACTTCCAGAATCAGTAAAATGTATATTGATTAAAATATATATTTTTATTTCAAATAAGTATAATTATTATTAATTTGTAATGATAGAAAAATAATTATTTTCTAATTGTGACTGTTTTTATTTCTAAATATTCTTTCAAACCATCTGCTCCTCTGTGGACATAAAATTTGTATGTTTAATATTAGTAATTTAGCAATAGTAATTTATTTAATATCAGTTACTTACAATTCTCTGCCAAATCCAGATTGCTTAAATCCTCCAAATGGACATTGTGTATTTACAATATCGTAACAGTTAATCCTATATATTATAATATAAAAATTAAGTCTATATTTATAATTATACTATTATACAAATAAATTTAAATAATAGTACGAACATAAAATACTATGTTGCAAATCAAAATTATTTAATTTTTAAAATTTGTGTATGTGTAGCCAAGAGGGGGTTTTGGGCATTGCTTCATTTTTTTTAGTTATGCTAAGGTTAATAAGATTGTAGACCCCTAAACTTCCATCTCCCCCCCGAAAAAAAAAAATGATAAATCTTAGCTAAGCTACTGTGTGTAGGTACTTTTATAGATCATATTTAGAAATATATGTAAAAGTCATCACCATATGTAAATATATATTATATAGATGCCTACAAGTATTTGCTACAGACCATATGTCTAATAATTATAAGATTCAGTGATAAAAAATCTACATAGATATTTAGCCTAGGAATTAAATGGAATAGGTCTTATTTATTGGCTATAAAATTAATTACCACATTGACCCAGCATCGACATTTTCCATATACTTTAATGCAGTACTTAAATCCTTAGTTAATACTCCAGCAGCTAATCCATACTTAGTTTTATTTGCTCGTTTGATTACTTCATCTATAGTTTTGAATTTAATAATCTGTTGAACTGGTCCAAATATCTACAATAAAATGTATGTACCTTAGAACAAGTTATAACTAAAAAACAACTAAATAGTACAATTTTTTAAATAAAACTCTAAGTACAACTTATATAGTTAAAGTGTCCACTGCCACAATCTATAACTATAACATAGTTCCAAGGACCGTGATTGACATATGTTATATGTGTAATGGTTAATTATTCTATCGGTTTTAGTCCCGCTATTTTCATTTTTAAATATGGTTATTCATTAGGATCTTGTAATTTCAATGGTATTTATAGTAGATAATAATAATTTTTCTCCAAGAGATAACAATGACATCTCATAGCGGGATAGATTTTTAAAATATCAGGAAGGTAGGATACATAAAGTTATTATCTACTGTATAGTAGATTATTAATCTACTACATACATGTCATCAACACCTTGACAGTGAACGTGTTAATAATTCTCCTTAAATAAGATCAGAATCTAATATGCTAATTTATATTTACTTCTTCTCTTGCAATTTTCATGTCATCGGTCACGTTAGAAAATACAGTTGGATATACAAAATATCCCGTATCGCCTACTTTAGAACCTCCAGCTTCTACTTTAGCACCTTCTTGTTTACCAGATTCAATCATGTCTAAGACCTTGTTATATTGTTCTTCACTCACCTAAATTTGTAACCGTAATATATAATAATAAAATATATATATAAAATAAATTAAACTACTTTTACAAATATCAATTTATTTATTTATAAATTAAACATTTTACAGAATTAATAAAATAGTAAGAACTTACCAAAGGCCCTACTTGCGTAGTGGCATCAAATTGGTCTCCTACTTTCTTTTCAGATGCCAAATTTGATGCTATTTTAACAAATTCATCATAAATACCTTCTTGAACAAAGGTTCTAGAACCAGCACAACAATTTTGACCCATGTTGGCAAAAACTGCTCCATGAGCTATAGCAGCAGCTTCATTAACTGTATATATAGTATACAATTTCTCATTAATTCAGTATTAAAATTATAACAAAATTTGATTTCAATAAAACCACAAATTTTAAAAATAAAACATTAATTTACCATCAAAATCATCAAATACTACAAGAGGACTTTTACCACCCAGTTCTAAAGATACACGTTTCAAATTAGACTTGGCTGCTTCTACCATGATTAATTTGCCAACCTAAACATTTAATATTTTTTTTTTTTAACTTATATGTACATACATTTGGTTAAATATTATATTTTATTACTTATGGAAAAAAATGGAGATACAAATTGGAATTTTGGATATAAGAACATTACTTACACAAGGCACGCTACAATGCATTACTAATGAAACTATAATAAAAAAAATTGAGACTGCTTTTTTGAGAATTATAAATCATTTAAAGTAGGATTCAAAATAAGTGCTAATTTCATAACTAATAATAATGGAACCTAGTGTAACTATAAATAAATTCCAGGAATATTTTGAAGAACTATTAAATTAAAAAAATAGTATTGAAAGTGAAAAGGATAGAAAATACAAATAGTTTATACAGCAAAGCCTGAACTCCTTGCAGCAAAGTATTGAGGAAGTTTAAATAACCATAAAATCATCAAAGAACATCAAATCCCCAGGGAAAGATAATATTAATTCTAAAGTACTAAAAAGGGCAAGAAAAAAAGTATTAATTTACATGCACGAAATTATAATGGATACATATAAAAGTGAATAATTAGAATACAGCAATTATTTACACTTAAAAAATGTTTAAAAAGCAAGTTCAATGATACTTACAATGTACAAGATGTTTAATTCTAAACTTTTCTCCAAATAAACTAAAAGGCAACTAAATATTTCCTATTTATGAACCATATTAATATATTAAGCGAATGGTGTTTAACAACTAAAGGGGAAAAGACCAAGCTAATAACCATTAAAAGGAAGATTCTTAGTTAAGTATTTAGGCCCTTATATAATATGGATACAAGGCAATAAGAAAGGGGAACAAATGCAAATATTGAGCGAATCGATGAACTAAATATTTAAACATGTTTTGTCTCAAAAAGACAAGAATGGACATATAAGGATAATGATAGTTTAACGGTACAAGTAATATCCAAATAAAACACATTCCAAAAGAAGATTGAGACAACAATGGCTGGATTAAGTAAAGAGAGATTTTAATTGTGCAGATGAAACAACAAAAATGGAAAATTAGAAAAACCTCTGAAAGAATTTAGTTGAATCAGTGAAGGACTTAAAAAGAAGTTAAACCCGCATTTACTTTTACAGTTCAACTACCGAGTAACATGCAAAAACAATGCTTATATATCGAACTGTATATTTTGGATAGTACAAAAACCCTATGGCATTCTCTTCAAAATATTCTCTATACACTTCATAATAACTACCTTTACTCTAAAATCAAAATTAAACTAGTTTTACTAATTCTGCGTAAGCATTGTTTTAGATGTTACCCAGTAGTTGGACTGAGACAGTAGATGTGGATATAACGTCTTTTTAACATGGCCTGTGAAGATAAAAAATTAAAAATCATATTTTATTTACTTCTGTTGATCCAGTGAAGGCCACTTTGTTTATATCAGGGTGGCTAGATATAGCATGACCTGCTGTAGGACCATATCCAGGAACAACATTAATGACACCGTCTGGAAATCCGGCCTGTAAGGTTAATTTTTTGTTATTAATTATAATTTATAAATTATAAATACTTTACTTTTTTTGTTAAAGCAGCTACATGTAGAGCTGTAAGAGGAGTTTGTTCAGCTGGTTTCAATATGATTGTACATCCTGTAGCAAGAGCTGGACCCAATTTCCAGGCCATCATCAATATTGGGTAGTTCCAAGGTATTATTTGACCAACAACTCCAACAGGTTGGAGTTTAGTGAATGCTATATATGGTCCATCTAAAAAAAATCTTTTGTTTTAAGCAAGTATTGTCAAATATTCATATTTCAGTTAAAATTATGTATTTATAAAATATTTTGTAAAATTGAAGATATTCATACCAGCTGGTATAGTTTTTCCATGAATTTTGTCAGCAAATCCAGCATAATATTGATAAGTTGAAACAGCCATACTTATGTCCAACAATGAGTCCTCTAATGGTTTTCCATTGTCTAAAGACTCTAAATAGGCTAAATCATTTTTATTTTCTTCTATTAATGTGGCCAGTTTATACATCAGTTGTCCTCGAGCAGATGAATCCATTGTACGCCATTCAGAATCAGGCAGA
This sequence comes from Cinara cedri, assembly GCA_902439185.1. Lineage (NCBI taxonomy): Eukaryota > Metazoa > Arthropoda > Insecta > Hemiptera > Aphididae > Cinara > Cinara cedri. The sequence goes on from CABPRJ010001922.1 coordinate 511,985, forward strand.
AAAGCAACCCTTGCAGCATTGACAGCTAAATCTATATCAGCCTGTATATTAAAATGAATTATTCAACAATTTTATTTTTCATATATTAAAATATCAATAGTTATTTAGAAGAAAAATAGATTATTAAGTATAATTATAATTAGACCCGGAATTTAATAATCTAAAATCTTTAAAAAAAATGTTAAAATAATTCAATAACATCATAAAATGGCATGAAAATTAATATTTTATTGAAATTAAAAATATCATACCAATATGTACTAAGAACCCTATATCTTGTTAAAAAAAATTTTTCTTTTTGTTATTCTTTAACTAATTCAATTTGTATTTAATAAATTTATATTTAGTTATGCCTATGTCAACATTTAACTGTATGACCTATCCTAATCTAACCTTATTCACATGTGTCCTATTGTGTTTGTATGACACAAAAATAATACTAAACTAATTAAACTGTAATTAGAGAAATTTAAATTTTGTAAGTAAATACATATTATTTATGAAAATATATTATATTAGATAATTAAAGTACCTATACGCAATATTATTTTAAAACAAAAAAGATTGGCGATTGTCAGATAAGAGTTTTAAATACTGAAAATTGTATATGACTGACAGATGTGAATGGCGCATATTTAAAATAAATGATATATTGAAATATACTAAAATAATTTCTAACAGAAAACCTGAATAATGTCAATATAGTCTTGCAATAAGATAACTGATTATCGCTGGTTAATTATGGGTTAAAATATTTTTCCGTCTAACATTTCTGCCAATTTAATATTAAATTTATATATTATACACTAATACCTATAGCTCAGATTTTGAAAATGCACTAAAATTGCTAAAAAAAATAATCTTTTAATAATGAATTAGGGGTAAAATGCAAAAAATACTAATTGATATTTGTACTATTAAATTCTACATGAAAGTTAAATTTCTATAAAGACAAGCCTTGAATGTAAGCATTAGAAAAAAAAGATACAAATGCATCAAATTCTAAGCCCTAGTTATAATAGCGTAGGGTCATTCTCACCAACATAAAAAAAGGCGTTTATCTGATTTTTTAACTGAGTTTATAGCTGATAACACGATTGGTCAATTATCTTATAAACTCCATTAAAAATCAACATTTAAATTGATGAGAACGGGCCTTAGACTTTTTCAAAAGAAAACGAGCAGAATATAATTTGATAAAGTGTATTGATGTATGAAAGTTAAGAATATTATCTTAGATCTACAACTAACTGCAGCCACCTCTCCTCGAAAGAAAATTCTAGCTATGCCTTTACAGGATACAAATACCTCCTTTTATTATATTCAATTAATAACTGATATTGTAAACTGTAATATTTCAAACAGATCAAAGTCTAATTACAATCAGCAATCATGTTCTTATAGTGGTATATATACAAATTACTTAACTGCTAATATAACATAGCTTTTAAATCAAATTAACTATAATATAATAAATAATATTGTATTAATGAAATTGATTCAGAGAAGTAACCACTTTTATAATCTGATCCCCAGCATATTAAGAGTTACAACACAATTTTAACAAATACTTAAATTCATGCACAAAAATAAAATATATAAAATTTCCATAATTAGTGTATATCTTACTTTATCTCCTTCAGCAACATCGATAATTTTTTGTTTATTAGCTGGATTAGTAGTTGGAAATGTTTTACCACTTACCGCATCCACAAATTTGTTGTTAATAAATAGCTAAAACAATTATCATATTTATATTTTATAATATCTAAAAAATCTTTTTCTATCAAATTAATAACATGCTTATAAAACATTCTTCACACCAAATCTCTCATCAATCAAACACAAGAATAAATGTTGTCAAGCTCTAATGTTTTTGGGTTTGCTCCCAGGACTTCACGTAATTTCCAATCAATACCACACCTCAAGGCAATTTACTGTGCTCATATTTCCCCTATCATCGAGCATGGGTACGTAATATGGGGTCTTACTTACTGAGTATGCAATGATTAAAAGGGTGCAGAGACGTTTCCTTTGAGTTCTTGCTTCTAGGCTAAACATTCTTCACCCACCCCATAACTACTCCTTAATTTAAAGTCTTCTACAGCTCTCAAGTCTGACTGACCGCATACGAGCTTATAATATCTCTTTTCTCTCAAATATCCTAACAGGTAACTGGATCTCCTAGTTTCCTATCTCAAATGTCCTTCAAAGTTCCCCTCTCTCCCATTTCACTCAATCATCTGTCTCTTTCCATATCTCTTTTTCTCCAGCCAATTTCTTGACTAACTCCTTTATTCTAAGGCTCATGTATACTGCAAACTACTTTTGAATACCAATATATCTATGCAATTTATTTCCACCCAACAATCAACAAGGTAAATTAATTTCAATTATAATTAATTCATTTTAAGTCTTATTATACAATTGCTACTACAATAATTTTTGGGCTCGTCCTGAGAATATATGTACTTATATTAAAAACTAATTGGATAAAAAAAAAATTACAAATAACACTAAATAACAATAGAATAGAACTTTAAAAGATACTAAACCCCATGCTTTGATTAGGTTAGATAAGGTTTAGGGGTTGACATTTTTTTGAAACAATTTTCTCCATGCAAGGCCATCCTGGATCAAAAATTTAGTTACCTAACTTGTTGACTAGACAAATTTCTCTTACACAATCTGATTTAAGACATTTTTCATTTTACTACCTTCTATTTAAAATACAAAATGTTCCCCTATTTTGTTAGTCCATTATCATATTGACTAAAGTAACAAATATAAGTTTGATTGGTACTGATAGAAAAACTAAATTTCTATAAATATATACTAATCTATTTAATTGAGTAAATGTGTACTTATTATAATCGTAATACTTAATTAACTGAATTATTTGTGTAGGTATCTATTATCATTGATTTTATAATATTATAAAATCAATGCTAATATTAAAATATTAATTATTATAGTACCTAGTTATAATAAGTAATAAGTTAACTATATACACAGCATAAATGTATATTAGTAATTTCAAAAAAAAAACCAACTTGAAATGTATAGATATAATAATAAATAAATGATCAATACAAATTATTTAATATTTACCTGATTGTATAGAACTTTCACTTTTGAATTTGCCATTTTCGTACAAAACAATTTGATTAAAATATTATATTAAAATAGGTAAGAAGGTAAGTTAGGTATCTGAAATGTCCAAACAAAATATTAGGTAAGTAACAAAATTGTTAAAATTGTAAAAGACTCAATGTAAGTGTATGGGCTAAATATATTAAGTACAACTATAGCTCAATTAAATATAATATATGAATTTATTATAATTATCATAAGTTGTAAAATAATACAATATCACATAAGTTGCTTATCATTTATTATACTTTTTATATACCTTCTTGACTAAACAGCAGTAGAATATATACGGGTTCAATATAAAATAGATAATGATTATTTGAACTTTAATTTTAGATATAGTTTTAATTGTATTTTATCAAGACAGTATTTTAGAAAATAAATACCTATACAATTATTTACCTGTAAAATTCTAATACGAAATTATTTTATATAGGTAATTTAAATACCAACTGCCCAGTAAATATTGTTAAGTGTAATTTATTAGGTACTTAGGTGCGTTAAATAGATCACTATGTATATTGCCTATCTACAAAAACAAATGTGTCGGCCACATATCGGCGTACCATTACTATTACACGGCACACATAAATAATAATGAAGCCGAGCTTTTCGCCGCCGTTCAATTCGCAAAGTACAAAGAACAAAAAATAAATACCATTGTAAACCAATAGCTCCCTCGCTAAGCTAGGGTTCTAAAAATGTCTGAAGGCGAAAAGATATAAACCCATAAATAATTGGGTATCGTTTTATCTCGTAATTTTTGTAATTAATCATCGTCATCAGTTTAATTTGATATTATTGTTGAAAAGTGTAAAATAATATTTATGTTAACAACATGAGTCAGACGAAGGTCGATTGTTGGGGTTTTCGTATCTATAGAAATTTAATTATCAATTTATAATACTCGCTTATGAAATTATATAATATGTAGATAAGAGGTACAATAATTCATACAATTTGATAAAATTTGAAATATTTACCTATGAATATATTGTTGAAATAGGAGAGAATTTGTACATGATTGTGCTCAGAAGTGTTCAATGGAGGGGTTATAATATATTTATCTGTGGGTTATATAGACAATTGTTATCAATTAACAACACCAAATTCTATGACCCGCAGTGGATTTGAAATTCCCCCTCCCTCTCAAAGCTGGAATATAAAACTTTGGAATGTGATAAAATTAATATACTTGTTTATTACGCACGGTGTATATCATTATTTATTTATTTAAATAATGCTAATATAGATAACAGGTACATTCTCGAACAGCTAATGGGAGGAATCCGATTCCACGTTTTTTTTTTTTAACACAATCCCGCACGCTCAATTGTTCATTGAAATACAATAAGAATTGAGTGCAACGTTATCAAATTTATTATAAACTGTGTGGTTCTACGTTTATTACGAACAAACATTGTAAAATAAAAATAGTTCTCTCATCTAATGATTAGTGGCTGTCATTACAAAAAATAATTATAATGGTAAAATAATATACAATTTAATATAATTTTTCCCTTAGTAAATAAAGTAAATAGAAGTTTGATATTTGTATATATTAATATGTATTTTATAATTATTAAAATGTTGTATAACGTTTTGTATACGTTGCTCTTCTCAGATTTTATCATTTCCAATTGATTCTCCTTTTCTAGCTATTAAATTATAAATTTTAACACCATAAAAATATAAAGTATAGAATAGTGCTCGAAATGCATACAACTTATTAAACTGCATCCACACGCGGCGTTTTAACAGTTTTGACTAGACTGCTTATACTGGTATATTTACCCATGGATATTAAGATATAGACATAGATATTCTTTAATATTCTTTAATACTAGGGGTTAAGGTTCAAACCTGGGTTTTATTTGGTAAAAAAATTGTTTGTACTTTTTTTTCCTTTTGCTTAAATAAGGAAAAACAGATGCTTTTTAAGTGTACCTATAGACCTAGCATCGCTCGCTCGGACGATTTTAACTAAAAAGTACCCCTCGATTTGTTGTGCAAACTTTTCTGCTAGAAATTTAGCTTCCATGTATCAAGTGTAGCTTATTTTCTGTAAGGAAATAATGGTTTGGAGAGGTAATTTTTGTGATTTTTCAATCAGTTTTCATAATAACTGGGAAAAACCGGGATAAAATGTCGGAAAAACGGAAAATGTACGAAATGTAAGTATTAATAAATATTATGGCCTTTTTTTTTATAGATAATTTTTCTACCAACAATTTTGCTCCGATTTACAATGATAGTATTTTTTCTGAAAGTAAATCTGATTGAGAAGATACTTTAGAGAGGTCATTTTTTGATTTTCCCAGCAAATGAGAACAACCGGGGAAATGGGTACAATATTAAACAATTATTATAAAAAAAATATATAATGCATATTTGATTATCTTATCATAATATGACATATATATTGTTGACAAAGAATCACTGTTAACTAAACTACGCTCAGAATCGTTTTTTCGTTAGCAATGGTTCATCGTTGCTTACAGATATTTATTAAATTAGCTATAACAGTGATTGCACCCATCCCCATTATCCTAGGACATCTTGTTTAAACTAATCCTTTTTAGGGCGATATATCTAAAATTTTATTGGCTATCCTGTAAATTATATTACTTTTACAGTTAATAATTAATAAAATACATGATAACGACAACTCAAGATACAGGTACTTTAGAAATGTAATTTTTAACCAGACAGTAGAAAAAACGGTTTGTATTACTAATAAAATAAACGGTTCTTATAATGAACTATAGACCTTATAATAATAGACTAGCCTTGTTTATAGAGTAATTAAGGTAGTAACCGGCTAGGCATACTATAGGGGTGTGCAGTATAATCACATCAATGATGTCATTGGATGTATAATTTATAAAAATGTTCTCTTTTTTTATGAGACACATCTGGTCATACTAGGTATAATCTCCTTCTTTCTTAATGTTCCCATTGCGATCATTCATATTTTTCATATTCTTTTTAAATTATCACAAAATAATCTATTATAACACTTATAATAGTTTTTCTTGACATTGACATTTTAACAATGTGAATAGGGTGATCAGATGTGTCTTATAAAAAAAGGAGGACATTTTTACAAATTATTGTTCATTTATTGATACTACTCATAACTGGTATTATATAAATGTTCTTATTGTATTTTAGGAATACACTAAAATTATTGCCAATATACAAAACATCCGTGAATTTTACACCATAATAATTATTAAACTCAGTTTGCTGATTAAAACACAATAGGTAGCTTATCAGCATAAGAACTACCAAGGTGTACCTTGCTAACTAGTAACTAATATAATTATTGACAGTATATCATAGCGATTCACTTTAATTTTATGATAAGCGCTTAAAGTACTATAAACATGGTTATATTATATCATAGGAAAGTATTAGTAAATACTTAATAGAAAAAATGTACTTATATAATTTACTTTATATAAAAACATCTTTATATCTTGTATTATAAGATTTTATGTATTTTATAGTCCATATAATATTTTATGTTTGAATAGTTCTAATAATAATAATAAGCAAAGTGCTTATAAATCCATAGATAAATCTTATCACAATATCGCATCACCCACAATCATAATTTATTTACTTACCTACCCTAACAAGGTGAACCTATAATATAGAAAAACAAAATACGTGTAAAAAATAAGACATTCTGACAATTTTAAAAAAAGAGCCAGGACGAACGAAGAAATACATATAAAAGGATAAGTCCTCGTAAAAGAAGGCGTCTGGTCACCCTAATTGTGAAGAATAAATATGGAAGATTCAAGTGACTATTATATCGAAGGTGCTTAAACATACCTTGTATAATAAGTATGGACCATAGAGTAATATATATTACTCTCCAATATGGACTATAGATATGATATTTTGCACTAACAACAAGTCAATGAAGTTTTTGATATAAGGGTTTAAAACAATTCGGTATACCGGTAACCGGTAAACGAATTTCTGGTATGTTATTTAATTTTTTTGTGAATCTCTTACCTTCCTTTTTTCTTTCTGAAACACAAATATTCCACATAAATTATTACTGAAATAATAAATAGATTCGTATCTATGTGAAACAGCAACTTTTCGACTTGTTTCATGCATAAATATTAAATATATGGATAAGGCATTCTTATACTCGCTAGAGGTGGACAAAAAGCATCGATGTTTTTGTTTGATAGATAAATCGATGTTTCGCCATCGATATTTAATCTTCAATATATCGAAGAAAACATTGAAGTTTTTTTTAATTATGTTTATTTCAATTTTGGCTCACACCAAAATTCAAAAGTTGTCACACATATATTCATTGTCTAATAGACGAGCTTTTTGTACATGTAAAACAGTCATAGATAGAGGGAGCTCTTCACGTGTTACTTGTGACCACCCGTGCTTATGACTTTTACGTGGTACGGTTGTACATAGACCTATTAAAAAATGGGCTGTGTATTGATAATATTTTATGTCTCACAAAATAAATGTAGGGTAGTCATGACAAAACATATAAATATTCTATTCTAAGAAAAATTACAGCGCGAAACATGTATTAATGAGTCTATAACATGTATACACATGCATAGCATGTATGTAGCCATAGATGATAAACGATATTTTAAGTGAAATTTTCGAACATATATAAAACCAATCCACATTAGACAATAATTTATTACAACTAATAGAGGTGGGTAGTTCGTGAATAAATTGACTTGAAGGAGTTGACTTTTTTAGGTGAACTGAATGAATTGATTCAGTGTGGTATAGTTCAGTGACTCAGTGCTACCACTGGTTTAAAATAATGATTCACGAATCGGCTGGTTTAATACAATTCACGAATCACGGATGTGTGTTATCAATCCGACAATTCGTCTATAGACCCTGCTATGCCACAATATACATAATATGAAATTCTATTATTGTGTAATGACAAGTGATGTTATGACGTTATGTTATGATAAATTAAATAGGTATGTCAGCAACTTGTGATGGTAGTGATATTAAAACATAAAATGCATAGATATTAGATAATAGATAATATACTGATATTGAATGATATAAATGTATAAGAGTTTTATGTTAAACAAGCATGTTGCAATTGTTGCAAGTCATTTAGTAATTTAATTCATTTTGCGTTAGTGTTTGTTTGGAATAAGTTTCTTTTTTCATGTTTGACAAAAAAATATTACCGAAAGCATGAGAAATAGAAGATATTTAATACAATATAAAATAGGTATTAAGATACCTATAAGTATTTAGTGTATATTATTATGATATACCTATTTAATTAAATTATAAAAGTATACGACAAAATGTATTGTATTTATATTTTACAACAAAAAATTCAAATATAAATATTGTATTAATATATCATACATTGTAATGAACAATGGCATCGAAGAGGATTAGAGCGACAATTATTTTGTTTATTGAAGTATGCATTATCAAATACAAATATTTTGGAAAGCAATCTAAAAATAAAAATTATTGCTGGCAAAAAACTGCATAAGACTTCAATTCAAGTACTATAGGCTGTGTAAGTACCAAGTATGTATAAACTAAACAAAATATACATTGTTTTGAATAACAGGGTAATTGGAAACCTAACTTATATTTTAGTCCAGAGATGCCACAAGTTTACGCTTAAAATATGAAATATACTTTTTCGTCGTATAAATTATTATTTGGTAGAAAATATATTGTAATAACTATTTAATAAGTTATTCTGCACTTTATTCATCAAATAGCTTTACTAATTTACTCCGACATGAAAAACCGAAAATTATCAATTTTTTCTTAACTCGTGCTATCGACGAATAAATGCGATTGAAAAACTGGGCCATAATGAAATGAATGAACTTGAGAGTTGACTCAATGAGTTGATGATTCGTGATAAGGAGAACTGTTTAATTTAATGAACTGGCAACTTAAGAATTGACTCACCAAATCAACTCTTCAAAATGAACTGATTCATGGTATTGAGTTGAAAATCTCATCACTAACAACTAATAAAACGTTCTACACTACAATACTATTTTAAAATAAGATTACATCATTATAACATTACTATTAGCCAACCGCATCAAAGAATACGACCATCTCTCACTAAAATTATTCACTTTAAGAACCAGTAAAAATTCAACTTAATAATATTAAATTTGATACTTGTACAGTATGATCATATTAATAATTAAATGAGTTATTACAATTATATATATAGACGTTTTAAACTAACAATAAAAATAAAAAAGTCAACTATGAAAATATATTAGATATAATATTATGATTAATGATATTAACACCATTAAAATAAATTATGTTTCCATAGTAATTTATCAAAATTCAAAATTAAAATATAAACGAAATTTATGTTTTGGTTTCTAACACCCAACATTATTTTGATTTCCAATTTTCCAAACATAATTTAGGTCTATTATTATTTCATAGATCTGTGACAAGTAATAGTTTGCTAAAATAATGACTTATCATGAAATACTATATTAATAATATATTTTTTTCCATGACTGTCTGATAATAGGCTATGTTATTGTACATAGTACAAGTGCAACACCGTATATATATAATGACAAAACTGATGTGATTATACTGTACACCACAGTCTGATCGATTATTACCTCAGTTACTCTATAGACAAGGCCAGTGTATGGTATAACCCATTAATAATAATAATATATTATCTATATTAAAATTATTTATCTTAATAAGGAAATAAGGTATGTTCTCTGTTCTTTAAGCTACACTGAATAATAAAAAAAGATAAAAATAATAATAAAATAAAAAAAAGGTTGAAAACTGTCAACTGAACTCCAGGTGTATAAAACCAGGCGATGATTTTTTTTTTTTGTTTGTTTATGTAACGAAAAACCCAATGATAAAAAATATTTGACCATCTCTAATACTCGTTCTACATATATGCATAGGCTAACATGACGGAGAGAGAAACGATGGTTCTCTATTTCTGTGCGATAGGGAATGTAGTAAAATTCAGGCAAGATACTAGCGAGTGGGAGAGAGCGGTTAAGGGTAGTATCAATTATGTTAGCTAACAGATTTTTATGGAATGCCTTATGTTTAATTACGAATTATACGTATATCTTAATTTATGTGTTTAATATCTATGATTTTAAACGACAAATGTAGGTAGCATAGACCTATTAACAAAGTTGTTAATATGGTAGGTAGGTAGGTATTTACTATTTATAGTTTGTCCCACAAGAGATCAGGCCGCTTCTGCGCATATATAACGTTAAAACTGACTTTGAGTATCGACAGGCGGGTAATTGACGGGCATAGTAGTGGCGTGGGGATGGGCGTCAGCAACTGGTTTTGGTTGATAAGTAGCCCGATCTCTCGTGGGACAGACTATAGTTTAAATGGTATTTTTAGTTTTTGATATTTGGCAACATTGGAAACCTTGGGATTTATGATCTGTTTTTATCAACTCTATCTAGTCTATCATTATAACTTGTAATCAACTTGAAAATAGAAATTTCCCTTGCTCATTCAAAAATTTATTTTAATATTTCAAAAACAAATGTCTTAAGAAATGTTAGGTTTCAGTCTTATTTTTACAACTGTTAAACTTAATATTCTCAAATGATTGAATGTGTTCACGAAAGAAAAAACAATATGTTTTGCTCTAGCACTAAGCTAGATGTTGATCTTGTCGGTAAGACTTATATTTTTATAACATCATTTATTTTTTAAATAATACTATATATTTTTCATTTGAATATAAACTGTTCAATATATAAAACAAATTCATGTATTTAAAAATATTTATTTTTATAGCTTAGGTCAATTTGTTACTATAAGGTATATATATATATATAAATTTTCTTTCATATGACCATCGTAATTGGTTAACTTTTATTGAAATTAAAACTACAAAAAAAAAAATAGTTTTATTAAGTTTTATTTTTTTATAAAACTTAATAGCAGGGTATAAATAACTTAATCATATGGTATTAACATGCATTAACAAAAAAAAAAAAATACAAATAATATTCTAAACATGTGATCATTAACAATGCCAGCAGGGACTCTTAAACATTAGGTGAAGTTAAACTTGAAATTATTGTTTGTATAATGTCCTATATACTTAAGATAACAGTTTTATTCCTAGGTTTGTCAACCATCTCAGAGCATCTGGGCTCTCTTTATGTAGCTGTTCGGTACCACCGATAAATTTTGTTGTTGGGCACTCATCAATTATATGTTGAATCGACTGTACTTTACCACAGGTGCATAGCGAGGATTCAGTCATACTCCATTTATGCAGTAACTCGTTGCATCAAACAAATAACAACTAATTATAATATTCATCACAATATTTGATACATTTGTGTGTTTATTCATAAATGTGATTGTTTTTTGGGAAATGATAATATAGCCGGAAGATGTTTTGAATCAATTAGCAGTAAAACATGAAAAATATGTTTGCTGTAAATTAACAATGAAATATTTTAATACTCAAATGTAGTATATGTATACCTATCAATTGATTCATTTTATTTTTTCGATTTATACCACTGAATCTGGTGCTTAAATGTCTCAATAAGAGTACCTATACCAAAACATTGACTGAAAACATAAAAAAAGAAACTGTCCTAGGATAAGGGGAACAGGTGCAGCCATTGTTATATGTGAGAAGTTGGGAAGGTAGTAGAGGGGAAATGTTATGTATATCTGTAAGGAACAATAAACCATTACTAACTAAAAAAAAAAAAAGATTCTGAGCGAAGTTCAGTTGATAATTTTGCTTTGTCAACAATATATGTCATATTATGGTAAAATAATTACATATGCATTATTTATATATTTTCTTTAATATTGTACCTATTTTCCTGTTTTTCCCATATTTTTTCTTGGTTTTTCCAATTTATTGGGTAAATCAAAAAAATGATCTCTTTAAAATGCCTCTCCAATCAGATTTTCTTTTAGAAAAACTGTTATCGTTGTAAATCGAATTAAAATTTCTAGTAGAAAAGGGGTTTACCGACAAAAAAAAAATAAACGTCATTGTAAAACCAATACATTCTTTGTTCCATACTGAATCTGAAACTGTAATAATAGTATAATTCATACTTCAAACCCCCTTCCTCATTACATAATCCTGGCTATGCCACTGGTGCTTTTTGAATCCTTTTTAAAGTATATATTCCTGAAAAATTGAGAATGAGTGCACAAAACCAAACAGTATCAACCCGACAGTCAGACATCCTTGGACCACCCTGCCCATCATCAAAAAGTCCTTTTCAGGGTTACCTTACTAAAATCACTCAAAGGTGTAGGAACACATTAGATATATGCATATAAATTATACAATTATAATACCTATATAAATACCCATACACAAAAATGTATACATAGGTACAATATAATATCATTAATAATATTAAATTTTATTTTTAAGACTTGAATAATTATTTAATACCAACTATGTCTTATTTACAGGCAGTTTAGCACACAGTGCTAGTGTTAGCAGTGACATTTCTAGTCGTACCAAAATGGATATTGTTTGTGTTATAGATGTAGTACAGACTAATAATTTGGCACATCGTAGAAGAGCTTTGGAAGAAGTTAGACAAGTATCTATGCTGGTTAATGCAAACTTATCCATTATTTCGGTAATAATATTTATATTTTATATTGATTTTACTTATCATATGAATCTTAAATTAACTGTAGTTTGGTTAAATTTTAGTTTGAAAAATTAGATTTTTGGGAAACTGTTGAATTAGATACATTTTATAATGCAGATGTAGCCATTGTAGATTTATCAATACAGTTTCAACAAAGTTCATTGTTTTATCATTTGGGATTACGTGAAAGTTTTGAAATGAAACAAAATATTTTGTTATATAATGATCTTGATACTGAAGTCACATTACGACTTAAGGTATGTAAATGTAAATGTGTGTATAATTTTTTATGAATTTTTTAAAACACTATTCACAATACAATTTGTTTCAGTCGTCTTGTGGTTCTTATACATTTATTTCATATAAATTAGCTGATTGTGGAAATTGTCTCACCACTAATACTTCATTTCAAGACGAAAACAGTACTTCAGCTTTTGAACCCAGAGTACCGATTACAGAAAAATTAACAAAATTATTGAAAGATGTTGAAATTCAAACCAAGTAAGATTTTTTTTCCTCATTTTATGAGTAAATAAGGTTTAATTTTATTAGCTATACTTGTTAACAGATTAAATTTCAAATTTTAATTTTAATTTTATATAGAGTTCATATTAAAGAGAAATTTCTATCAGATTTAAGAAAAGCTAGAGAAACTCTTTCCGGTAAAGAGCTACATAATAAATTACTTATTATGAGAAAGCGACTTGATGATCCACATGTACTTTCTGGAGATGTAGTTTTTAATATGTTGATATCATTTAGAGATCTACAGGTAAACTAACTGGCAGTTAATTTGTATTAAATTAATAAAACTAATATTTTTAAATGTTCTTTTTATTAGGACTATGATGCAATGGTTCAACTTGTTGAAGATATACAAACTATTCCAAATAAAAAAAATTATATTCAAACACCAGCATTGCGATTTTTATATCCTTTTGCTTTAAATAGGTTATTAAAATTAACATTTTTTCAGTTTATATATTTATTCAATTTTTCATACAAATTATTTAAATTATATTTTCAGGCGTAACAAACCCGGTGATCGAGAAAAAGCATTGCAAGTAATTGAACTAGCATTGGAAAAGAAAGAAAATCATATACCCGATATGGTTTGCTTATGTGGTCGTATTTATAAAGATAAATTTGTGGAATCATCATATGAAGATAAATCTGCTCTTCAACATGCTATTTATTGGTATCGAAGAGGATTTGAAGTACAACCAAATGAATATGCTGGAATTAATTTAGCCACATTATTAGTAATTGCTGGGAATGAATTTTCAAAGTCTGAAGAACTTCAACATATTGGTATATTGGAATTATTTTATTTTATTACTGGGAGATTAATTTAATAGTAATGCGTATGAAGTATACTTGCCTATGTTTTGAAAATAAGAGTTATTTAATAATAGGTATGGTTTTGAACAATTTAATTGGTAAGAAAGGAAGTTTACCATCAGTTAAGAAGTACTGGACTGTAGCAACATTTTTTGAAATGAGTGTATTAGCAGAGGATTACAGTAAAGCAATCCAAGCTGCTGAATGTATGTTTAATCTAAAACCTCCAAATTGGTTAGTTTATGTGCTATTATTCATTGTGTATATGTCCATAAAGTTAAATTTTTTGTTTTCTATAGGTACTTAAATTCAACAGTAGGAAATATTCAATTAATTAGTAAGTTCAGAAAGAAAAACGAAGAAATTGAATACACAACAGAAGAACAAATTTTTAGTTTTTGGATGGATTATTTTGTAGAAGCTACCAAAACAGAAATTGATGAAAGCATTCGTTTTCCTGTGAGTAAAATAAGTAGGAATTGTTATAGTTTGTATTTTCTAAAAAAAATGTGTGTAACCTATGACAATAATTTTTATTTTAGATATTAGTTTTAGAACCATCAAAAGTTCTATTACCTAGTTATGTAAATGTAAATCTTGGTGCTGAAGACAAATCAATCCGCATTTGGAATCTATGTAAGAAAACTATGACTTGTAAAAAAGTCCATGATTGGCTGTTTGTTGCTAGTATGATTAGAGGTGTAAGGTATAAATAACTTAAATTAGTTCTCAGTCCATTAAATTACGATTATAATGTTATAATTAAATTTTTGTTTATTTGTAGTTTATGCAAAAAAGATGAACGATGTTTATTTTTATATGTACATGAAAATTCTAATGATTTTCAAATGTATTTTCCGTCATCTCAGTTTCGTCAAAGGTTTTATGATCTTGTTTTAAAAATGACTAAAGATGAAGTAGGAGTGATGACTAACCTAGATGAAGATTCAACAGAAGATCAAATTAATGTACTTGGTTTTGTTTATAATGATATTTATATTTCACATAATCACATACATTTTATTATAGTAATAATCTTCAATTTTAGTTTGAATATGAATTGGATGATTTGCAAAAAAAAATTGTTCTCGGTACGGGAACATATGGTATTGTCTATGCAGCCCGTGACCTTGACACACAAGTGCGTATTGCTGTGAAAGAAGTACCAGAAAAAAATTTAGGGTACTAATTAATTTTAGTTTATTTACAAATTAATTATAATAATGATTATTAATTATTTTAATAAAAATACATTATTTATTTTTAGTGATGTTCAGCCACTGCATGAAGAAATAAAACTCCATTCTCAATTACATCATCGAAATATTGTACGGTATTTAGGATCATTATCTGAAGATGGTTTTTTTAAAATATTTATGGAACAAGTACCAGGAGGTTTGTTACCACTTGTTGGTGATAAATTTTACTAAAAGAATATTAAATAAAATATTAAAAATATTCAATATTTTAGGAAGTCTTTCTGCTTTATTACGTTCAAAATGGGGTCCACTTAAAGAAAATGAATCTACTATTTCATTTTATACTAAACAGATTTTAGAAGGATTAAAATATTTACATGATCAAAAAATTGTACACCGTGATATAAAAGGTGATAATGTCTTGGTTAATACCTACAGTGGTGTAGTGAAAATATCTGATTTTGGGACATCTAAACGTCTTGCTGGATTGTGTGTTAGTACTGGAACTTTTACAGGCACATTGCAGTATATGGCACCTGAAGTAATTGATAAAGGACAAAGGGAATATGGTGCACCAGTATGTTCAAGGTTTCAGTAAATAAAAAAAAAATATAATTGTTAATTATGTTAATTTTTGGATAGGCTGATATATGGTCATTAGGATGTACAGTTGTAGAAATGGCAACTGGTAAACCACCATTTATAGAACTCGGATCAGCAGAAGCAGCAGTTTTTAAAGTTGGTTTTTATAAAATTCATCCAGATATACCAGTTGAACTCAGCGAACGAGCTAAAAATTTCATATTACGCTGTTTCACTGTTGATCCAGATCAACGAGCAACAGCTACAGACTTACTAGATGATTTATTTATGTTTGAGTATGTACACTTAATTATAAATATAAAATAATCGATTGGTATCCTAAATAATATAATAATACTTTTGTGCAATTTTAGAAAGAAGAAAACGTCCAAAGCATTGACTGCTCTTCTTGAACGTAGTGTATCTGTACCTGCGGAGAAGGGTTTGAAACCCAATCAAGTATCTATTGATCAAGAACATATTGAACATAATGAAAATCCTAACAAACAACGAGTATTGAAAGAAGACAGGTAAATAAATCAAGATATTTATATCTGTATTCCAATAGCAACAATTAGTTTGATTACTAAATATTAATACTCTAAACATTTTTTGATGGTTGAGGTTTTAAGCATGTTATTTCTATAATTTAATAATTGATTTTAATTTAATAGTTTTTTAATGTCTATTAATTTATAAGTAGAACATAGATTTGTATATACTTAAAAGTATCAAAATATGTCATAATATGTAGTAAAAACTAAAAATTGTATTAGGTATAAAAAAAAAGTATAAATGCATAAAGAATTCATGGTAAATAAATACATATATATTTCTGTTTAAAAATAAAATAGAATACAATACTCAAAATTGATAGGTTTCGTTTAGTTGAACCTCTTTTCCTAATAATATTTTATTCATTTGGCTTTATCAAGTTCTTTAATAACACATTTTGCATCTTCTGCGAGCTTTTCAATTGTCTACCTATTTGAATTTTATAAAATATTCCTTGTACCTTATATTAAGCAGCGTCTATCTATATCCCTTACATTATAATTGTTGCGGTGAGAGTTAAAGGTATATTTTCCATTTCATCTCTGAAAATTGTAATTCTGTTGGATGATTTTAAAAATATTTTTCATCGACAAAAATTGTCAGCACAGTGATAATTAGATAAAAGTTTCACTTTATAGCTTGCAAATATTATAAAATTAAATTTATTTCATTGATAATGATGAGATTACAGTCGGTGAGCTATTTCTTTTAAAATGATGAGATTATCTCCACTATTTTTAATGAATATATAATACATATTTTAAATTTAGATGGCTTTGTCGCTATCTAATTGACATTTTTTCGTGACAACACATTGAAATATGTAATGAATATGCATTTACGATCAAATATGCAAAACAAAATTTTAGGAGTGAATTTCAATTAGTATGATTTCTAAAGATTACTGACAAAAATTGAAAAAGACAAACATACCTTGTACATGTGTGCAGCCATTATTATAGGTGGGATATTGGAAAGGTAGGATACAGAATGTTTTAATGTATATCTGTAAGCAACAATAAACCATTGCTAACAAAAAAATGATTCTAAGCACAGTTTAGTTGATGGTGATGCTTTGTCAACAATATATATGTCATATTATGATAAGATAATTTAATATGCATTATTTATTTTTTTTATAATAATTGTTTAATATTGTACCAATTTCCCCGGTTTTTCTTATTTGCTGGGAAAATCAAAAAATGACCTCTCTAAAGTACCTGCCCAGTCAGATTTCCTTTCAGGAAAAGTGCTATCATTGTAAATCTGATCAAAATTGCTGGTAGAATAGTTATTCACTGGAAAAAAGAAAGCCATTATATTTGTTGACTATACCTACATTTCGTACATTTTTCCATTTATTCTTAGTTTTTTTTTTTTTCGATTTTTCACATTTTATGAGAAAATTGAAAAATTACCTTCCTAAAGTATTACCCCAAAAAATTTCCTTTCAGAAAATGGTATACATTGAAGTAACCTTATTGATAGAATAAGTATTCACAAAAAATAAATATTTTTGTAAAACCAATACATTCTTCACTGTGTTCAGAATCTAAAATGTGAAAAGGAAGAAAATATACAAAAACATACAAATCCGTGCTGTATTTATAAGTATACAGTGTTTATTAATAACGTAAATTATTATTGAAAAATATAAGTTCATAAATAAATCTGTAGCTTTTAATAAAATTAAATTAATGTAATATTATTTTTACTAATTATTGATTTATTTAATTGAATTTAAAACTATTATAGTCCATTAATATTATTTTATATATCATAAACCAATAATAATTCTTAAAAGTCAGTTTTCTGTTCACTGCAATTAATATTAATGATTAATTGTTCAAATTGCTTATCCTGTTATGAATAAAATGTGTGCTTTAAAATGAAATTAAAGGTACTTAATTTTGATAATTTTATTGACTTATAAAGTTAGAATATTTATTTTACTTCTCTGGTCTAAACTTTAAACTATTATAACTCATAAATGATAAATCTGATATTAGTGTTATGCATATCAAAATTTCTAGAAAAATATTCTGTATTAAAATTGGAGTTCAAAAAGGGAAGTTTCTTTATGAAAATCAATAGTATGTACTTATTTAAGGTACACGGAGTAGTGGTAAAAAATGAAAAATGGTTTTAAAATAAAGCTGAATCAATTCCATAATGATTAGAAAAAACAAAAATCAAATTCACTTAAAAAAACTTTGAGATAATTGTTGGTTCATGATAAAAAAAATCACTCTATATAACATAATTATTGTTATTATTAATTATTTATTTTCGAATTTGATTAAAAATTATCAATACAAATGTGCCAATAATGTCAGATCAAGAATAAAAACTAACAAATATACATCGCACGATGGGGGGGGCATTGTTGTAGGTGAGAAGTTGGGAAGGTAAAGGGGAAATTGAATGTAAACCTATACACGATTCATCATTGGTAACAAAAAACGTAAGGCAGCGTTCAATTATACATGTTTTGAAAGACTGTAATATTTAAGATTTGAAAATCAAACAATTTGTAAATTTTCCCATTTTTTCCCACTAATTATGAAAACCCCTGGGAAAATCAAAAAAAAATATCTTCCCAAAGGACCATCACAGTAAAATTTTCTTTCACTTTAAATTCCACACTTAAAGTAACATTTCTAGTATAAAAGTTGTTAACACAAAAAAAAAATGCGTCCTATGATAATGGGAATGGGTGCAGCCAATGTAATTTAATGTATACCTGTAACCAAAGATAAACTGTTCTTTATGAAAAAACGATTCTGAGCAAGGTTCATTTGATAGTGATGCTTTGTCAGCAATATATGTGCCATATTATAGTAAAATCATTAAATAGACTTCATATATTTTCTTTAATAAAATTTGTTTAATGTACCGATTTTTCTAGTTTTTCACATTTGTTGGGAAACTCTTGGGAAAATCAAAAAATTACCTCTCTAAAGTACCTCCCCAGTCAAATTTCTTTTCAGATAAATTGCTACTATAAATAAGAACAAATTTGCTCATAAAAAAAGTTGAGTACAGATATGAAAAAAAAAAACAACTTTGTAAAACCATAAGTTTTTTTGCTCCACTCAGAATCTAAGATATGTAAAACCAATACATTCCTTGCTCCGCTCAGAATTCAAAAAGTGTTTAAGTAATAATTATTAAACTTAAATGTTTTGTGGTTTATGTTTTTAAGCTGTGTGCATATTGGTTTATGGGATATTTTTAGTAACTGACAATTTTGTAGAGTACCTATATATTTTTTATGAATTCATTTTTTTAATAATAAACATTTTAATTTCAATGATATTTTTGTTTTACTCGTTTTAATGTAAATGATTTATTACAAAAAAAAACAACAAATTTTCATATAATTATGTCATTATTTCTATTACGTATAGCTATAATGTGATCAAATAATTAATTTAATCATTAGTGTCCACTATTATTGAATGGCGTAAATAATATAATATTTGCATTACATATATAACGTTGCTAATGATAAACGCATAAAAAAAAATGCTTCAGATTTATGCTACTAATGTGTTACTTAGTGAGGGCGCTTACATTGGAGTGTGTTTGTATACAGCTGGTTAACAATATCCCAACCTGAAAAGATCAAACAAAATCAGTTCCTTTCTTCCATCAGTTTACCAGATATGCAGTACTCTTTCAACAGGTATATTTTTTGATTTGTTATATAGAATATAACATTATGTTATGGTGTAATAACTAATGAAGCATATATTATATTCATTTATATATATTTTATAATGTGGTAAAATCGCTATATAAGGGGTTTTTTTTTTATAGTTTAGATGGGCAAAAAAATAATCGACGGCAGTCTTCGGGGACATTATTGTCACCTGAAATTGACATGAGTACAGCAGGCAGTACTGCTGAAGCAGAACATGATGGTTTTTTCATGCTAAAAAAGGACTCTCAGCGAAGGACCACATTGGCTAAAGTACTGGCTCATGACCAGTCTACTCTAGGCAAGATTTGGCTGTCATCCATACGCCGGGAGTTTGGTCAGTCCATGTTGGCCAACGAACATTTGGAAATGTTAATGATGGGTCTCCGAGATTACATCACAAACCAGAATAGGACCGTTGTCGAGCAAACTATATATAGTCTCAAAGAGAAATTAAACTTTGACTTGGAAGCCATGCATCAGCTACACATCTCATTATGCTTTTTCCAAAAAGCGGTGAGTTATATGGTCTATTATTCTATTAGACAGATTTTTAAAATTGATCAATTGCATACGGAACTTGACCTATATTATAATTTTCACACACAATTCAGAAGCACCGCCAATTATAATGACCGTATTCAAAAAATATACTGTATTTTTGCTCTTCTTTAAATTTGTGGTTATTTTTTTTGTTATTAGGCCAAATGCCAAATTTTGTGTAGGTCTTATGTTTTATTATTTCTTTAAATAAAATATGTAATAATGAAAAAAGTACTTCACACCATGGGTTAGGTTATATTGGACAATTTAATTTATATCTGTACACAATGATAAATCATTTGAACTAAAATTGTATTAGTTTATAACTATGAAATTGTCTACTTTTTTTTATTTATCATTTTTGTAAAATTAAAGAGTATAATCCATATAAATCAGATGATAGTACGCAAAATTCTATTATTTTTCAAATTGTCATCAAAATTTGAATTTTAAATACTTAAAAAAAATTATAAAGTTTTGTCTACTCAAATGTAATAAAACGATGAACATAGATAACACAGTTCGCAGGTAACAAATCACCATATTTATAACAAACTAGCAATCCATAAATTGTTGATATTTTGGTGAAAAATCAAAGGATGATAAACATAGGAATGTAACAAGCGTAAGAAAAAATGTATTTACTAATTTTATATTTTTTTATTTTTTAAAAATTAATGCCTATCAATTGTTGAAATGACTATTTGTAACTTGTGTTGTCTAATATTCAGCTGATATTTATATTCCAAATTACAATGTAAATTTTATACCATTTTAAATATACGCAGCAGCAGCTATTTGAATGGTTATTTGTATCATTTGTATTTGTATTCTGACGCTGTAAGTTACACCAAAGTTTTCATGAAAAATTCAAATATTATATATTACATGTTTTAATTTCTGATGTAACAGTTCATCAAGTGTTCCGTGTTGCATGTTCGTTGTTTTATTACACTATTATGTACACGCTAAAATTATAGATTTTTAATACTTTTATTGTGCCATTAAAACATTAAAATTTACATATGTTGTAACAAACCATATTTTGGGAGAGGGGTGATGATAAAGACGTACCTTTCTAAACTAGACTGTAACTCAAAAGTTATCCAATCAAATTGAACTATTTATTTTAACTTTTTCGATAGTTTCTGTACTTAAAACAATGTTGAAAATTAATATATTAATATATAAACATAATTTAAAAAAAAAAAAAATGTATTAGTAATTATAATCTAAATGTATTTTGCAGATATAATTATTTGATTTAACTATATATTATTGATAAACAAATTTTAATTACATAATTTAAGAAATAAGGGAAATTATGGAACATACGGAATGGATAATTAAAAAATATGGGACAAGTGTTGTTTAGAACATTTGGTCTTGACAATCCTGTATAATACAGGATGTATAGAATCCTTAACATAAAAAAAATTATAAACTAAAAGAACTCACAAATTATTTTATTAAGTTATCTATAAATAATTCTAAATATTTCACAATTTTTAAAATCGCACTACTTATTAAAAAATACTAATTAAATATTCTGTAAATGTTAGTTTATGATTATTTTGTGAATTCCAATAAATAGTCAAAATCAAAAAATTTAAAAAAACCTACAAGGAAAATAAAAATTACCTAACTGCACCAACTACATAAAATTATCAATCAAAAACCAAAAAATTGATGACTGAAGTAAGATTTCTGGAAGAAAACTGTTTTTAGATAGCACATATAATTTTATGACAGATATATTCCTTTTTATTCCAAGCACAAAAGTTCCGCAAAGATGGGGAGTCACCCAATTCGACCAAATTTATTTTTCATTAAATTATTTATTTTAGCCTCCTATAATACTGTACCCAAATAACAACCTGTGTACTGTACCTATAATAAATAATCAAACTTGAAGTGTCACTAATGGGTCACTTCTTTAATCAACTTCTTTCTTACATTTATGTATGTCATAATATCAAATATTCTTACTATGCTATTAGTGTATAGATGGTTTATCGCAAAATAAAAATTTAAACAAAACATCTGCTTTGTTTTGCTCACCCACCCAAATTCTTATGGAACTGTGGTTTCTCAAAAACATTGTTAAAATGCCGAGCCTAAATCATAAACGTTCCACTTTTTCAGGCTAAATCCGTTCTTAGGTTGCGTAACATCAAGCCTCATTGGATGTTTGCCCTAGACAACTTGGTACACAGTGCTGTGCAAGCAGCAATTACAGTTCTAAAACCTGGTGAGTACCTACTATACAGAATTATAAATTTACGAGTAACAATAATTTGGTGTTTTTTTTTTATGAAATTTTTAATAATTTAAAGTAACTAAATTCCTGTATTATATAGAATTTGAAGAACCCAAACCGGATAGCAGCATTTTCTCCAATGACACAAAAAATAGTTTACCTTCATATGACTCGTCAGTAAAGTCCCACAAGACCGATGACAGTAGCTGTTGTTCCTCAGAAAGTCCGTCTTTGATGAAGGGTAAACACGAGCTGCACAGACGCACGCTGGTATTGCAGACAGAAAATCACAGGTATTTACAAATGTTTTCCCATTTCCCCATATTTATACAAAAGACATATACCAAAAACCATTATTTTTCAATGAGTGACATAAATGGTTTATTTAATAGTTAAATCAATAATTCCTTCCTTGTCATATTCTAAACACTTGCTCACATTATTATTATTTATTGGTACACAAATTATATAATGGTAGATGTGTCAATATACCTAGTGATAAATTACTGTACGTTATAGTTACACTATTAAATGGTAGGTTAGGACCACTAAATTATTGTTATTAATTGTAGATGTAGTTTTTATTATTTTAAATAATTTCTGTATTAACAAATTGTGTATTTAATAAAAAAATATTTAGATGGTTGATAACTCTAGCTCAATACAGAAAAGCAGAAATTTGGGAAAATGTCATCCAATATGGAATAACAGTGATTACTGATTATTGGATGTTTGAGAGACAATATTATAAACTCATAATTAAAATATGTACTTTTTCACAAATGTTTAATTTATTGTATTGTATTTAATTATTTTATTATAATAGTGTAGCCAGGATTTCTTATTTGTGGAACAGATACAAAATTGTTAAGTTTCATAATTACATTTAAAAATAAACTACTTATTTAATTTGTTGAAATATGATAAACCTATAAAGGTCCATATTACTGTATATATATTACTGTATTATTAATATATTAATATAATATATATATATATATATTATATTATTATATTATATATTATTATTATATTAATATAATAATATTAGTAATATATTAGTATATATATTACTGTAAAGGCAAAATCTATAATTTCAACATTTGTATCAGCAATGGTATGGTGACAAAACTTAGACCTTGACGTACTTATGAAAGAAAAAAAATGAATACAAATTGTTAAATCACTTAGAATCAATTTGAGGGCTGACACAATTGCTTTAGGCAAACACCGGTCACCACACCACTGTGTATCGGTTATTAATATTTGGACTTTGTATATTTATCATAATTTGAATTAATATATGTGTCAATATCAGTTAATAATAATTATGCAATTTTGTTATTTTTATTAAAAAGGCAAATAGCAAATAAATATTTATTAAAACCCAATAAAATATGCATTTATACATTCCATTTTTTGTTTTTAGACTACAAGAAGAATTATTCGAAAGTCAAAAATTGTACAACAGTTTGCTCAAAAAAAAACTGGAAGATCAAAAAGGTCAAACAATCCTCTTACAGTCAATGATTGAACAAAATATTGCAATGTGCTGCAACTGTTGTCTTAAATACATACATTTTGACTATGAAAAAAGTTCAAATGCTAAAGATCTTATTGAATGGCTTCGTGGCATCGGCATAGATGAACACTCAATAAAAAAGGTATCTTAAAAAAAAAAAAAAAAAGCATTATAATAAAATGCCATAGCTTTTAAATATATATTTTCAACTTTATATTAATATATTTGCTTTTTCACAGTTAGTTTACGAACAGTTTGAGTTGAACCAACTACAACAGGATGTAACCAGAGAAGATTTAAGAAATCTCGGCTTGAAGTAAATTATTACAATTATTTTTTTTTATAAAAATTGTTTATACTTACATAATTTAAATATTTAAAATACAACCTATTCAAATTCATTTATCCCTTTAAGCAAGCTTGTGGTAGGATAAATGAATTATTACAATTTGCAAAATTTAAGTTAACATTTAAAATTTTTGAACTATTTACATTATTACTGTTTATTATACACTACTTACAGAATAAATTCTATGATAATAATTGGGCATTCAATCAATTAAAAAACTCAACACTTATAATAATATTGTTAGTTGAAGAAATTTTGCTGATGATCACTAAATATAATATTGACCTATAGGAATCATAAAAATATTATTGTGTTATTGTTGTTGTCCGGATCCTAAAAGTTATCAATTTTTAAATACAACAAAACTTTTTAAACATTTTGTTCTTAAGTTTGATTTGAGAATTA
This sequence comes from Cinara cedri, assembly GCA_902439185.1. Classification (NCBI taxonomy): domain Eukaryota; kingdom Metazoa; phylum Arthropoda; class Insecta; order Hemiptera; family Aphididae; genus Cinara; species Cinara cedri. Next base: position 537,289 of record CABPRJ010001922.1, read on the forward strand.
AAATGATTTAATATCTTATTAATATAGACGGGGCGTAGAGCTAAGACTGTGGATTGAAATTGAACGATACAGGGCATTATCCAGTAGACCGGTATCATCAATTATGTCACCAAATTCTACAAATAATTCTTCCGAGGGCCTACTACATCTGATGAGGAGCAATTGTTGTGTTAATAACATCAATAAATATATGTAGAATATGTAGGAATTTACAATATGATAGTTATTAGTTACCACCATATCTATTTATGTAATTATTATTATATTTTTTATACCATGTGTAATTTATTTTTTTTTTTCTAAACAAAATTATTACTTGTTATTTAATTTATATTTAATTGATTTGTATATATGTATGGAAAAATTAGCAAACAAAATTATTATTACTTTTGGTCAGGATATTTGTTTGTCTATATGTTTATACAGGTATATTTTACCCTTTGTATTTTTATCCTTTTAAAAATAATTTCATTTTTCTATGTTTGTGAATTAAATAATAAAAACGAATACTTTATAATTATGTCTACACATATTTTGAATAAAAAATGAGAAAAACCCTCTGTAGATTGAGTAGGGTGAGAGAAATAGAGCACTATTAACCTCTTCGTGCATAATTTTTAATTTTTTCCGCTCTAAAAAAATCCACTTATGAAATATTGTCAGATTTATAAAGTAAACAGAAATGTGCAGTTGATTCATTCAAACGTATTACAAAAACATAACACACGCAATACAATAAAGCTAACCATCAATTAGATGGAATAAAACGTTCGAGCGATACCTAGCGGGTGGTTTATCAAGTTTATTGGAGATGTCCCCACTCTATTGGGGAAAAAAAAGGAGGAAATTACATTATTGCGATGTAACAATGTAAATATTTCTAATTATAATGCCGGTGGGTTGCATAAAAACCATTCTGTAAATTATTGGTTCCATAATCTATCTGTTCTGTAAAATTACAATTATTGATCAGTTTGCGTTGCATAAAATTATTGCATTGTATTTGTTAACTAAGGTTATAACTACTTGCTCAGTTATCGGTATAAAAATTGTATCCATATCGAATTATAACGTGATAATTCAATATCAAACTATAATATTATACATTCTTGTATTTTATTGTTACTTTATACATTATGTTTAATATATATATATATATATATATATATAAATGTTTGTTGTCTATACATTAAAAATCTAAAAAAAATTGTCTGACGAACTTCGTTTGGAAGTTATGGGAGAGAACTTTACGGAGTTCGGGTTTTATTTGTAATAAAACAGTATTTTTCATCAATCGGAGGGGCAAAATATAGGTAAATTAATTTCAATCTCGGGCATTTGCGCCACTCTATTTATTTTGTAGTGTCCCGTAATGTCTATAGAATTGCTAGCAATCATAGCTCAAGACACAACTTTGGTCACTTTTGATAATCTAGAAAACAAATTAACGAATGCACTAGAAATTATGAATTTATGACAGTATCTAATTAATATCTAACCCAAAAAAAAAAACAGGTATTTTGATTCTACCTATAGACTATAGCTAAGAATATCGTTACGCTTTTTTTTTATACGTTTTAATTTAGAACAGCTAGGGAAAATATTGCAGAATACTGACTAGGCGTCACCTTAAATAGAACGCTGATTACAAATTTGTACACTATTCAAATTAATAATTGTTGCGATGCAATAGTCAATTGTTTGAGTATGAAACTCGGGGTACAGGGTTCAAACTCCACAGGTATAAAAAATGTTTACAATTTTTTTTTTACAAAAATATTATTCTTCGGCATGTTCGTGTTTAAAATAAGACGTTTTTTCCTGTACTTGCCCGACGTGGTTTAGTACTCGTATAACAAATCAAGGTACCGCGTACCGTAGCACAAAAAAAAAAAAATAAAATAATATTCCGGCTAAGAGTTTGAACATAGCCAATTATTTTTTAGAACGATAAAATACACCAAAATAACCAATAAAAAACCAAATAAATCGAGGGGCGTGCCTACAGTGCTTTTCCCCTAGTTATAGCAATAGTGTCCGCTATTTAGAATTAAAACTGGTAATATACATGTGTGTAATCCTATAACTCATAACCAATTATTAGAGGGGGGGGGGGTAGAATTTTTATTGAGCAATATTATTCACTGATTAAAAATTAAAAAAACTTAAAAGTGGGTTACTTGGGGCATCTGGTTTTTTTTTCATTTGAAAACATTAAGTATGGAATTTTTCTCCTTTATATTTATTTCTTATCGTGCGTTATCGTTTTTTGGAAGATCTGAACTTATCTCTTTATAACAGTCGGCTGTAATATTTTCGGATTAAATGCGGTTCAGCCGAAATATTTTTAATTGTTTTACGTACTCCCTTCGATGCTACAATATCGCGACACTAGTGAGTCAATCGAAATTGTTTGATATACTACACCGTGACATTGGTTGTGTGAATAATATATCTATGGATTGTGTCGCTACTGTTATCATTATTATTGTCAAACTGCTCAACAATCGCATTTCCGAAAATTGATGTGCACACTTAGAGTAATAAAACTATATGGACGGCATTATGCATGAATCATTAATATGATACTGAAGCAAAATCGAAGGTCTCTTGTACACCTCTTATAACTCTATAGTAAACATTAGACGGCATTACTAACGATATAATCAAATGATAATAAATACCTGGGTACTTGATTATCCATTCTCAATTAGTAATCATGCGTAATAAATACATATTCCTATATTCTCCTAACTACTAATTAGTTATTTTTTATTTTGTCATCATGGTCAGCAGTATTTTGCGGGTAAGAACTCAAAAACCAGTATTAGAATAGCAATTAATTGTCGAATTGAGGATGTATTTATGCTAAAGAAAATCTAAATATTTCATCATTTAAATTAAATGTTTCATTGCATTTAATTATTTCAATCATAGCGCACCGTATATGGTATATCCGTATAGAAAATAATTAGAAATACTCATTGGATAGACAGCGCAATCAATTTTTAAGCGACGTGTTTACGCTTCTATATATATATATATATATATATTTATTTATTACTGTAATATCCACCTTGATCATGATAGTATATAATCCATAAGTATTGTATGTGTATAGCATAATAATTTATTAATTTATTTTTCGTATTATGGTCACACTAAAAGTACATTTAAGATTTATCGAATCGCAGTGACAAGTTTGTTTGGAATACTGAAAAAAATGTTATGAATATGGGATTTTCCTGCATGTATTTGGTGTGAACGTACATATACAACACTCTGCCGCTGCTCTATTTGATACAATTTTATATATGGTATATGGAAAAAAAATTGTTGTCTGAACGTGTCCTCATAGTCTCATTGTAACCCACTGTTGAGATATATTGAGAAATTTAATTTTTCTTTTTTAATAGAATTGTTTACTTTGAATAAATTCTATTTGAAAATTAAAAGTTTTAGAATAGATTAAGTCTATTCTGTCATCTGGTTTCACCTATATACCTTATACTAATATAAGTTCTATGAGTTTCACTATACCCCTCTCGACTTTCCCCTTTATAAGATTAATTACCATAGTAACATAACAAAAAAAGAAAATCTTGTCTCCAGACTAAAAATATATTATCCATAATTTTAAAAAATGAACATAGTTAATTGTTTATATTGAACAATTTGGCTTTAACAGTTCATCAAAATATTGAATAAAATGTATCTAAACATTTAATATACAAGCACAAAATATTAACATTTAAATTTTACCTTAATAAGAATTCAGAAAATATATATTTATAAAAATGTAATGAATTTATAGTGCAAATAAAGAGTATAGGTTAGGTTAGGTTAGGTTAGGTAAGAGGCACGTCCATATTTTTCATCGTGTAAAGTATAATAGTGGCACACCAAAAAATGATTGTCAGCACCGAAGAAATATTAGTAAATAGTAGGTATAAAATACAATGGTATTACACTCTGAAAATTGTTTTATTATAGAAATACATTAATTATATAAATAGTATTTATTTTTTTGTAACTCATTAGTGAAATAAAATAAAGTAATAAATGCCACAACTCTTTAAGAAATTTAAGCTAAATAAATACAAATTATTTAAAAAAACAGATTGAACAAATAATTAAAGCAAATTCTATAATTAAGTTTTTTTAACTGTACTGATAATATATATTATTTAAAAATATAAAGATATAATATGACAGTACCTTTTCCATTTCTTAAGACATTTTTTTACTACTAATAAATGAATAAAGTAAAAATACAATTATATTAATAAACATAAATAAGTTGAAAATATACATAGTATAATAAAATAGTCAAGTATAATTACAAAGTATAATATCTTTGTTTAGTATGCATATCTTCACAACAGACTTATACCAGCCAATAATAACTGGAGAACTACAATAATAAGCAAATAGAAAAAATATTTGAGAGGTAAGTGAGTATCAAAAAGCTCCGATTAAATATATCTAGTTTGTAGTATATAAATGTACAATATTTTTAGATTTTAACATATATCATCACAGAATCTATAAATCTATTCTATGATAAATAAGTGTAATTATATGCTTGTGATCATTGACGTACCCGGAGGGAGGGTTAAGGGGGCTTTAGCCTCCTTGTTGGCAGTGTCAAATACAAACAAATATATTATAAACTAACATTGCTGAATTATTATTAATAAAATAATAATCATTGCATATTTGAACTACTTATTCAACTATACTGAACAGTTATGTATTTGGTAAAATATTTTTAAAATACTCAATTTTTATCAGTTTAGAACAACCCCCTCCCATAAAAAAGCCTGGGTATGCCAATGATTGAGATGTTAATAAATAAGCGAAAAAAAGAAATTATACAAGATAAAAAAGCATACATATTTACATTTTTAGTTGCTATATAGATTTCTAAAAAACACATCTATAAAATTATATTAAGTAAAATTGCATTTTTTTTTCTTTTATATAAAATATATTTGTTAAGCATTGAACTAGACACAAAACTAAACCTTTTAATATTACTAGAATAATTAATGGCCTAGTAATTGTACTTATTATTTTTTATAGACTGCCTTTTTTTGGTTACAATGATTGAGTCATTTACAGAATCAATACGTGTTTGTTTATTTAATATTTCATTTGTTTTAGTTTGTATCTTTTTATGAAATTTACTTTTCAACAAATGACTTGTATTATCAACAATTTTAAGTCGATTTTCGAGTTTCTTAGGGGTTGATGTATGTAATGATCCTGTTGGTTCGTGCAATTTACGACGCTTGTTTTTATTTTCTGTAACATCTTGATTAGAATGATTTTTTATACTCTCATTATTTATATACATTGTATTGTACTCTTTACCACTTCTGGTTATACTCTTATCAAGATTAACTTCAGTTTTAGTGCTCATGATCAGCTCGGCAGGAGATTTCAAAGTCAAATTTAATAATTTACTTTTATTAACCTTTGACATTTTTTTTATAATACTTTTCCATGTTGTTGGAATACCATTTATTTCGACACACGCACTATATAATTCATTTGGAGATCCACCAATAATACTACCAATTAATCTGTACAAACCATTTGTAGTTTTGATTAAATTATTTTCTTTTGTATATTCTAATATTCCAGCATTATGGGTTTTTTCTGCTACTGTAACTTGATCACCACTTAATAAGCTCCCTATGGAAAAAAAAAAATTAAAATAAATTACAATGTTAAGTAAATTATAACAAAATTAAATTCAATTACCAGTTATATTTACAAGAAACGTTGTATTCAATTTATTAGGCGTTACATGTATAGACCACATAGACAAGTATTTCTCAACATTTTCTGAAACTTTTGGCTGATTAACTCCGAGTTGAATTGCATTATTATTTCTAGGAATAGTTTTACAATTGTTTTGATTATCTTCATTGAAAGTTTTACATACAGCAGACGTTTTGGAAGAATCAGATGTTTTAGATGTTGATGCAAGTTGATTTGTATTTTTATTTTCACCAGTATTAGAATCTTTTTGGTTTTTTTCAATAATAGTGTTGCACAAAGTTGGTGTTTTATTAGAATTAGGAGCTATGTCATCACATCGTGATAGTATTATTCTTGGTTGAAGGTAAGACAATTTTGTGGGTAGAATTTTTTTCTTCAAATAATTCATTTCTGGTATCTTAAATGCACTGGTATTATTATTATTAGAACTAATTGTCGATGCAGTTGATTGAGGCCTATAAAAACTCGAAGGTGGATTGTTAGAAGTCTGAGAAATCTGTGACAAATCATTAAACCGTGTGACATTCGAACTAGTTTGACGACTTTCTTGAATGATACGTTTTGTATGTGTTAAAAATTTATTAAATTCAATATTAAATTTACTATATGGTTCTACTAGTAAAAATTCTGTTAACGTATTGCGTAAATCCAATGTTTTTTCTTCTAAGATATCATTCAAAAGTAAAGACTCGGGTTGTGACCTAGGTTGAGAAGGTTGCGGTCGAACTATCAAAGGTATTTTTAATGCTGAATTTGGTGAATCTATTCTATTATCCGCCATACTTCGACAGTTATATGTGTACCTAAAGAAAATAATTAAATGATATATAAATCTTTTCTTTGGTTAATAAGTTAAAATCAATATAAATATTATAGATGTAGTTGGTTGGAATTTACTTGCTAAATAAAATTAATTAATATTGTTAGCAATGATTCATTTGGATATGTGAATTTAAATTATGGAAATAGGTAGTATTAATAGACACGTAACTCACAGTAAAAACTAGAATTTGATAATGTGTTGACAGTCGCCAACTATTCTACTTTATTATATGGCTATGTTGGGTGCAACCAGCAAAGTTATGAAGCAAGAAACTGTTTTGGATGTTTAGGCAATGCACTTATTATGATTAAAAAAGGAATAAAAAAATGGGAATATTTTCGACAAACGCAATAAGTAAGTAATGTGTAAATAATACAATTCTAATATTATAAAGAGCAATAATTTAAATCAAAAAAAATTACTTACTGTACAAAATAATTTGATAGACTTATTAATTAAATTCGTAGCATTAGTTGATGAAATGAAATTCTATCATCTGGAAAAATCTGTGAACAAACTGAGTAGAAAATCTGACTTCAATAGACAATTATGTTATTTATAATTATGAACAAATAATTGAATTAATAGATTATGATTTTATCATTTATTTTATTCGTCTAGTCACAATTGTCACAAAAAATATAATTTAGACGACATACATTACTACTACACAGTCATGTACAGTATACACAGTACACAAGCACCGAATGACGCCAGACGTCTCCAGTGTTACCAGATTTCGAAAAAAAAAAAATCGTACATTTTCTGGGAAATCGTATCTCATAAAATTATAGAAAAAAAATGTACCCAGATTTTGTATTGTCATTAGTGTTATCATAAGTTGTATTTTACATAGATAATAATATATACATAGATAATGAACGTCTAATGTTCACCTAATAAATCCACCTTGAATCTAGAGCAGCGCTATAGAGTAATATAGCATGAGTTCCTTAGACCCTAATTCAATTGTGATGGCATCGATGTTTTTTAAATTTGAAAATTTTTGGTGGCATCAAAGATGGCTTTTTTACTCTCACCGTGTTTCCGAGTCCGTTGATGAGATGTGGTAAACTAGATGTGATTATATCTCATTTTTTTTAATGGCGATAGCCAATAACAGTAATAATATTTAATTATTAACACAGATTTAACCATTTTGGTTCGTGGTGACCTGGTCCCACACTATCACGTGAATTATTTTTCATTGTCAATTATTGTTATCCTTACCATTGTGTATTATATTATCTTGTTACCGCAACTCGGCTCCTAACTTAACTAGTCGTTATAGTTGTACTCATTGTGATTGTACCATTATGTTATTTGTGATTCTAGGAAAAAAGACAATTAAAGACAGACCAAAAAAAAAAAAGACAAAAATAATTCATAAAACATGTTTGTTTTCAATTTATACTTATACAAATTTTAATAATTTTTATAGGTATCTAAATAATAATAATTTAAAATCTATTTAATATTGAAAACTAAAATTATTAATATTATGTACCTACCTCTTAGTATTTTCCGACTTATATATTACTTACCTATATAGGTTTTTAATATTATAATATTATCTTTTATAAACACAATTATTAATATAATATATATCCCTGATATTTTCCACCTTTTATATTATTATAAAGGCGCATATAATAATATAGTTGCTACCTAAACTATTGTATATCTAAATTTTAGCTTTTATTATTTTTGATTAAATATTATACTTTTCTGAATCTAAGTTCGAAATAGTGTATTTTGTGCAGTGTATTGTTGTTTCAGTTGTCTCGTGTCTTATTAATTTTAATTTAAAGTAAAATTTTCGGTTTTTCGTTATGGAAATTATTTTATCGAACCAAAATAAAGAAAAATGTTGTTGGAAAGGCCACATGCATGTTATAAAGTACGTTGGGAAGACATCAAAAACTTGGAGCTGCTATAAATTTTCGTCATTGAATGCCCCAGAACAATGTACTCTAAGTTAAATAATTTAAATCCTAATGTAAGATTCGTACACAACCACGGACCGAATAAAGACGATATTCAAGTTTCAAAATGTTAATTAAAAATGAAGGAAAAAACTAAATCAACCCTAGTAAATCCAGTTGAAATCTATGCAGAAGGAACTAATTTACTTTTGACTTCATATAAAGCTCGAATTCTAGTTGAAGACATTGTAAAAAGGACTCTCCCAAACCAACGACCTAAAAATATTCCAACCGGAAAAACTACTATTGAAGGTTAGTAATTCGATCCAAATTTTAATAGAATTTTTCGCGGAAAAATATGATATGTTTAAAATTAATTGAAATAAATCCATAATTAATTATGTAAATACTAATAAATTAATTACTAGGTGATTGGGCGACTACTGGTGTATCAAACTATACACGACTTTACTACATGACACAGGGGTAGACTCAACAAATAAAATTTGTGGTATTTACTATTGACGATGGATTAAAACTTTTGAGCGAGTCCAATAAATGGTATTTGGATGGTAATTTTGCTGTAGTTCCTAGAAAATTTAAGCAGCTTTATGTTTTTAGAATACAAGTTAAATCCGTTTTTATTATTGCTGTTTAAGTATTATTATGTAAAAAAAAATCAAAAAACATACGAAAAATTCTATCCATTATACTGAATATTTGTTCAGATAGAAGTTTATACCCAGATTCTTTGAAATTGCACATGGGTTTTGAACAATCTATGATTCAAGCTGCAAAAATTATTTTAGGAGATTACGTACAAATAAGTGGTTGTTTTTACAAGTTTCTGAAAAATTCAGAAACTTGGACTAGAAACATCATACAGAGAAGATAATTGATTCTAATTGTGCCAAATTTGATTCTTTAGCATTTTTACTAGAAAATAAATCCGTGGAAGGTATGGCTTATTTTCAAAAAATTATGCCTGAAGATGCTCAAGATTTAGTGGACCTAAATTCTTCCTTTTACGTAGCCGAGGTTTTCTTTAGTGTGTAATTCGCGAGTGCGCGTTTCCGTGCGTTGTCCGTCGCGATCGATATCACGTCCGACCGGTAATCTCATATATATGTATAACCAACCCAAATATAGCGACACCACCACCTCCGGGTGGCCAGGTCGATTTAAACGCTGCCGTTGCGGCACTATCCACCGTGTGACTCTCCAGTTTTTTGCGTTACGCTACTGAACAGTGGTTCGCACACGCCGAAGCCAGCTGTTCGTGTTTTTCAAAGTTAGATATGGTTAAGGCATACCGCCAGGTCCTTATTGCTAAACAGGGCATACTAATGACAGCGGTTATCACACCGTTTGGACTATTCGAGTTTCCCGTAATGCGGCGCGAACATTTCAACGCGTCAACGACGTGGTGCCTTCGACTACGCTTTCGCGTACATTGACGACGTACTGATCGCGTCCCGGGACGAGCCCTCGCACGAGCACCATGTACACGCGGTTTTGGAGCGGCTACACAAATATGACGTGTCAGTGAACCACGCAAAGTGTGTTTTCGCCGCCGCCTCGCTCACTTTCCTAGGTCATACTATCGATAAGAACGGTTGTCGACCTAACCCGGACAGCGTCGACGCTATACAACAGTGGCCACTTCCGACGACGAAGAAAGACTTACAGCGATTTCTCGGCTCGGTAAACTTCTACCGCGGATTTATACCGTGAGCAGCGACAATGCAACAAACTACGTTGTACGACCTAGTAGCCACGCAAGTAGAAAAAAAAAAAAAGAGACGGACCTTTACAGCGGACCGACGACAGACGGGCCGTATTCGACACCCGCCGTACAGCTCTCGCTACCACGGCAAATTTAGCTCACCTCAAACCGAACGCGGAGGTACGCGGACGCGTCTGGTACATCGGTCGATGCCGTCATCGAAAAAAAGGAGGGGCCAAACCACCGACATTTTCCCATCAATATTGGTAACACTGGGGAGACGCGCGTCCGCCGTTCCGATCGGACTCGGCACTTGTGACCTTTCCGTATGTGTTGTTAAGAACAGATAATCTGGGTTTCCCGGTCAATCAAAAATGCCACCATTTTTCTCCGATAAATTCTCATCCGTCGGTTACGCGCGTCCGCACGGCCGTCGGAACGATGGCTTTTACTCCAACCGTACCACCAGAAGGAGGTCCTCCAAAAGTGATCTCTTCTTTTTCACCCGATGTGCTGTCGATCCGACTAGACGGCCGAGTAACACAATTATGCAGGTCCCACCGTGCGGGGAATCCGTCAATGTCTCAATTAGTTTTTGGCCAGCGTATTGGTCTCATATTATTCCTCTTTGGTTTAGTGCCTCGGGCGGCATTCCAGGTTATTTCGTTTTAAAAAGAAAACATACGACAAACAGATTTCCTTGTAATATTACCTATAATTAGTGTTTATACCCATAAATGTATTGTTAGTGATTCACATCGTATTATTTTATTATTTCACGTATATTGTCTACGTATACATATATTAATATGTACTCTCGATTACTCGTTTCCTAAGCATGTTAAAATATTGCGTTTTATTTTCCTGCCTTCCACTTTCATATAGGTAGGTATAACAAAAAAAAAATCGTTAATACTGAAAGTTATTCACTCCGTAAGTAAATGAACCTGATATGGCTACGCGCTCGACAAAATCGACATAGGTACCGTACGCAAACACAATCCTTTTTCCGTAATCCTCAATCGCACTTCATCATTATGAAAGATACTCAGATGTGTTATACTTTTCTATTATGTATATTAACATTACGATTATTTGTATATTTATAAATTTGTATGTGACCCTATGCAAAACGTTCTCCCTTTATTTTGTGTGGAGTTTTTACGACTTGTGCTTTTTTCCACGTTAGCTGATAGATATAAATATGTCGATATCTGTTTTTTTTTTCTTCTTAATAACTTAATATACCAATTTTTATTTCTCCCCGAAATCAAACTGGTTATTCGTTATTATTACAATTGCATATATATTACCTTATAGTACCTCTTTTCAGGTTTTTACAAAAAAAATGACGACTCCCTATCATTATGTCGACAAATTTTATAGTTGTTAGGTTACAACACTCTGAACACTCCGGCGTAACCGTCTCGGTGTTCGGTGGGCAAAAATCCAGTATATTTTACTCTATCGCCTCAGGATACTGGTATCTATATCCTACCTCAGCGGTTCCCAAATTATGACGCACGTCTCCTTTGGGAGGCGCAAGTACTTATCAGTGGATGCGTGAGATAAATATTGATATTTTTAGATCAACGATAATTTCGTTGAAACGTTTATCTTATCTATTCGATTCAAATATATTAATAATTCATTTATTCGCGAGAGCCGCGATTAGTTTTTTTACTTTTAGAGATGCATGAACCAAAAAAGTTTGAGAACCGCCGACATTAGTATAGTAATATACCAGTGGCGTTCTAAGAAATTTCTATTAAATGAAGGTGGAACAAAACTGTCTTTGAAACTCTACTTTTAGTCGGCCAAATGGAGACTATCTTTTTGTCACCTATGGCCAGTGACGGGTTTAAGAGTAAAGGACAATCCATCATTTATTTGTGTAGGTATTTGCCATATAAATTTAAAAAATGAGTAGTGGTATGATAAAATCTAAATTTGTAAAAAAAATGTATACCCATATTAGGTACGACGTATTTAAGGTTTTTGCAAACGAATTTTAACCACTGCCGGGCAGCTCAGAATTTGCTATGGGAGTTTGCAATGTAGCAGTGGCGCTGACAAATACTATCCAGAAATTCGGTAGTAAAAACTGGTGTACCGATACATTTTGTACCGGTTTACAAATACTTGATACCGATTATTTTACGCATTCGACAATGGAAATCGGTGTATCCCTACCATCGTCAAAAATTAACAATGATAATACTACCTATCAAATTAAATACTAATCAATTATTTAAATTATTTATTTTATTTATACTTCTTATTTCCCGCGTATTAATACATAAGTAGTAACTAGTAATTACTACTAAAGTAGTTAAGAAAAATGATAATCAACCCATTTAAAATTAAACTTTTTAAAGAGTTTATTTTGAATAAAAATCGCAGGTATATATTAATATATTAATATTAAAACTAACAGCACAAAGTTGACTCACGTGTACACAAATTTTCAATTGCAATGTCGTTCGTTTGTAAGATTTAGCATTTTACTAAAACATTACAAATTACCTACCTTCAATATGATGGTCATTCAAATGGTTCCAAATTAATTTGAATATTAATTGTTATCAATTAAATTATTATTATTATCATTTATCTGATCGTTTATTATTTCGAGGGGGAAATAAGAGGGGATGAAACCGGATGTAAATAGTGTGCACCATATGCACGTGATGTTGCGGACAAATTAAACCGGTGTCGGGTGTCGTTAATTTTATGTTACCAGTTACTCCAAAATATGCCTCAAGTTCACACCGGATTGATTTTCAAAAGGAAATTTACACCGGTTTATACCAACGAATTTCTTGTTTACATATTCAATATGTATACAGTACAATATATACAGTTAGTGTATATACACTAACTACTGTAAAATCTAGCAACCAGTTTTATCAAATTTTTAGTACAAACCTGGAATTTAAGTCTGGAATATATAAATATCGAAAACCAATTTTTATAATCTAGTGTTACCAACTTTTGGACTAAAAACATATACGTCCCTGACCAAAAGCCATTCTTTTAAAAATTGTAAGAAAAAACAACATTTTAACCTTACCTTAATTTACACTAGAAAAGATATTAATTTTTATTGTTACACTTGGGACATTAACTTCCTAGAAATTCTTATCAGTACCACAGAACGGCTACCATATCTTTTTTTCAACAAAACAATTATTAAGTGTTTTTAGGCAAAATTTGAAAAATTGATATGTAAATAAAATTGTTTATAGAAATTTAAGAATTGTACGTTCCAGATTTCTAAAACACTGTCTATTAATATTGATAATCGTGACACCGGGTCTGAGCGTGTTTATTCATCTCTGAAAACAGCCATAAAATCATGAATCTTCTTTAATCTTCGTTTATTCCGTTTTTACTGTGTATGCGAAACATCGCCATCTATCAATATTTTTTTTGTTAAATTGCGGAAAGTTCTTGTTCGGGACATAACAGTGAGCGTATTTATATATTACGAATTTTTACTGTCCAGGATATTTTGGTCTGAGCATTTATTTCTCTGGCTAATTACGTTACAGACATTTACAAAATTTCATATTTCGGATTTTTACAGTTCACCGTTTTCTTTTATATGAAATTAAAATTTTGTAATATTACTTTCCGAAAATGTCTTGTCCGGGACATAATAGAATGCGTATTTTTGTATTCCATATTATTATAGTCAGAGTTTCGGGTATAGGCATTTATGCTTTTCAGACTTTTAGTCCGGAATATTCTGGTCAGAACATTTATTTTTCCAGCCAATTACAATCCGGACATTTACAGTGTTTTATTTTCCGGATTTTTACAGCTCGCCGTTTTCTTGTTTGTAAATTTACATTCCTGAATTAATTTTGGAATTTTATAGTCCGTACAAATGTTGTTAATGTTTTTTTTCTACGGAATATTACAGGCCGTATGATTAATGAAAATTTCCGGATTATTACAGTCCGTCTGATTATTTTCCAGATAATTCTGGTTTACTGTGTGCGCAGGCTATCCCACGAAGATGTACCCCTTGAATATCTCTGGAGATAATAAACATAATCAAATTCTGTTTTTTTTTTTTTTTTTTTGTTATATTATTCACAATGATGAGGACTACAAATATTTATATTTTAATTAATTTTTTTTTTTAGTAAAATAATTAACAAAATAATATTATTTTATTATTTTCGGAAAATTTTAAGAAAGCCATTCTGTGGAGTTTATTTTTCTAAAAATTTTAATGTATCACACAGTTATATCCAATGAATAGTTTCTAAGTAACTAACCGTTTTAAATTTGAATAATCCGTGTGAACACCGATGTTATCGCGTAACGCGGTCAGGTTATTCTCAGCTTAAATCTAGAGCTTAAGCTAGCCATACACGATACGGTTTACCGAAGAGGCCAGACTGTGCAGTCGCCAGTCTCCGGTCCACAGTCCTTGTATATTTATATTCTATTCATATTTTCTTCGCTCTTTTTTTGTCAGTTTTTGACATGGATACGATTTATACAAATCGATAAATTCCTCCAATATTTTACGGCTCATTATAATATTGTGGTATAATATATTAAAATATTACAATAAAACAATGTAAATAAAACAGGTATAATATGTAAGTGTACGATGTTACGATAGCAAACCAACTGGTCGAACGATAACGAACGACACGGTCCGACATACGCTCCGGTATGCCTGTACAGACATGACTGCACAGGCAAAAAGAATCGTTTTTCGATTCTTTTCCGGCTGTCTGTACAGTTCCCGAAAACTGTGCAAACTTGTCACACACACGTTCCGGAAAAACTGTGCAGGCCAACCTTTCCGGCAAACCGGAACGTGTATAGCCATAGCTTTACTTTAGGTTCTTTAAAAATGTACTCACTGGTTTATTCGACATACTGAAATTTTTTGGTAAATACCATTTTTCGATGAATAAATTATAGTTATCGATATTACGGTATTCAACAAAACAGCGGTATACTGTTCCCTATACAAAAAAAAAAAAAAAAAAACCGCCAGGTATAATTCAATCTAAATATTTAATAAAGATACGGACATAATTCACATCTATTATGAAAACCCCTAGGAAAATCAAAAAATTACCTCCCTAATCAAATTGCCTTTTAGAAAGTGTACCAAACTTGAAAATTGGAACACAATTTCTGGTAAAAAAGTTGTTCATAAGAAAAAAAAATAAACATCATTATTAACCAATGCTGTTCCGAGGTCCACAGAATATAAAAATCACTTAAAACACATAATACAATATTGCACTTCTTCAAAGACTATTTTTAAATGAGATTTAAAAGAAAGACGTTCTAGGATAATGGGGTCGGGTGCTACCATTGTTAACAGTAATTTAATGTACAGTGTACACCTGTAAGCATCAATAAACCGTTGCTAACGAAAAAACAATTCTGAGCAGAGTTCAGTTGATAGTGCTGCTTTGTCAACAATATTTATGTTATATTATGGTAAAATTACAATTATTCCAATTTTAAAACTAAGATGGATCCCGTTTTTGCTCTGCTTTTTTATTTTGGTTTTTCATATTTGTTGAGAAAAATCTTGAGAAAATTGAATAATAACCTCTCTAAAATACTTCCCCAGTGCAATTTCCTTAAAAAAAAAATTGTTATCATTATAAGTTGGTGCAAAATTACTGGTAGAAAAGTTGTTCACAGAACAAGAAAAAAAATATAAATATCTTTGTAAGACCAAGCTTCTTCTCTTCACTCAGAATATAAAAGTTTTTTTCGTAGACAAATAATATCTATATATTTCTGTAATTATTCAAGAAACTCTTTTTATTGCTATTCTTCTAATAATAAATTACGTATGATAATGAAAAAAAAAATTGTTGTTGTCTAATTAATAGAAATTTAATCTATTAGCTGATAAGAAATTTTTACTGCTCAACATTTTTGTCACCTAGTGTACTAGGTTAAAATGTCTACTGGATTTGCAGGACAAATTGCCTGGATCCAGGACAAAATACATTATACATACTTAATATTAGATTTTATAATGTGCAATATACATTTATATGTTTAAAAGTATTTATTTACATTAGATAACAAACAAAATATCCAGAGTTTATCGTAAATGTAAATGATTCCATTAATAGTACCTAGTAAATACTATGACTTTTCCACATAACTCATATAAGTGTTGGTATATTATTGAAGTATAGTCAGTGTAAGTTATACCTATTACATAATATTTATTATATTTTCTTCAGATATTTCTTCTGACACATTTATGGACCATACGGTATATATAATATTATTAACCACTAGTATAGGTATGTTGAAGTAGGTACTAAAAGGCAACAAAAGTAAATCACCTTAGAATTAAGTTGTATAAAGTTTTATTTAACTTCTGAAAACAAATAAACATAGAAGAATTAACAGGGTATTTTTTTTGTCTTAAATTATTTATATTATGTATAAAAGAATTTTTCGTGGTCACACAATAGAAAAAAAGTTATACATACATTTTTGATAGTGGGAGGGTTTTGGTTTTTTTTATATTCCGCTAAGTATAATAATAATATTAATAAAATTTTACTTTTTATTCATAGTCTTTGTACGAATAAATTAACAGTCTTATAATAAAAGATTAGTGATATTATAATGATAGGAAAAACTTGTGATTGACATCCTTTTTTTTCTATTTTTTTAAAAACTGTTGATAACACGTGCGATAGAATAACTACTAAAAATGGAAATGGATAACAAATTTAAATAAATAATTATTGTGGAAAAAATATATAATTGATGAGCGTTAATTATTCCTGCATAAGCAATAGTTATGTTTATAATAGAAATAAATGAGGAAAAAAATTGTATTTTTCAAAATAATGGTCCAATAATCTATTTTTTTTTTTTTAAATTTTTTTTTAATATATATTTTTTTTTAATAATTAAAAACTAGTAGCTATTATAATAATGTAATTCAAATTGAGTGAATTGTTAACAAGTTGTATTAATTATAATATTTTTTATTTATTTAAACTATGAAAAAAAATAAATGAAGACATGTTTAAATTTGCAGGACCTAAATATAAAATTCATTTGATGGTAGATAATATTAATGTAATGGTTTTATTTAAATATTATATACACAAAATAGTATTAATAAAGAAATATTTATAAATATTAATGAATGTATGTATATATTAAAGGATGTACCTATACTAAATTAATTATGTATATATATTTTTTTTTTGTTTTTAGATTTGACAAAATAACTGGCAAAATATTTAGCATAATATGTAGGCTAATGTGACAGATCACACTTTACTGCACATTGCAATTGATACGTAAAAGAATGATAATGTGATAATAATCATACGTCAAAAATATCTTTGATTTATATAATAAAATTATCGAGGTAAAAAAATTAATTGGGGAAAATTTAAATAATTATTAATTATAATAATAAGAAATATGAAATACTCATATTAATTAAATAATGTTTTGACCACAGAGTGATAATAGAGATACTCCAAATAAAATAATATATTATTATGTAGAACATTACGAATAGAGTGTACAGTAAAATGAAGAGATCGATATAGCAAAAGATATTATGCCTTAAATATTGATAAAACAAGCGATGCACGAGTACAGTCCAATAGATACGTACTGAACATTCTTATTATAAACTGAGGTTTAAGATTTGTAATAACCATTATTAAAAAAAAAAAAAAAAAAAAAAAAAAAAAAAAAAAAAAAAAAAAAAAAAAAAAAAAAAATTATCATCGCAATGAATATAATATAATATTATAATTGTAGT